>JABCIY010000073.1:0-52955 GCA_014298035.1 Pseudocercospora fuligena | reverse complement strand
GCATCAGATCCATCCAAAGACACCTAAAGCACTCAGGAAACTGGCTAGATACCTGAGATCATCCCAAGCCTGGTTTGATGTTCAGAAGGGGAGGAGAAAGCTGATTCGGATATTCCAGACTCTGATTATGCAATGGACAAAGCTGATAGAGTCTCAAATCCCTTGGAGCATCTTCTTTCTCTGTGGATCACCAGTTTCTTGGATGAGTAAGAAGCAAAAGTCAGTTGCTACATCAACTATGGAAGCTGAGTACATTGCAATGAATGCATGTGCAAAGCAATCTCAGTTCTTGCAGCATCTCCTAAGGGAGATGGACTGTGCATGGTTAGTGGGAGAATGTTCATTTCAACCACTGATCAAAGGAAATTCTGATACAGTGAATGAAATCAGACCTGTTCAGATTATGGGTGACAAACCAGGCAGCTTTGACTCTTGTCAAAGATGCTCATACCCATGAGAGATCAAAACATATTGATATTAGCTTCAACAAGGTCAGAAATCTTTGGTGGCAAAGAAGATTGCAGTGGAATACACTCCAACAAAAGAGATGGTAGCTGATGGCCTGACTAAGCCAAAGACAGGGCACAGTTCCAGCAATTCATAAGGCAATTACAACTTGCATAAAAGGCAACAAAAGTGCCTGCTCAAAGGCGATCAACGCCGTTGAGCAAACAAGATACCAGGCCTGAGAATTGAACTCAGCAGATGGATACACTGTGCCAATCTGGAAGCCATTGCACCTGATTGGCTGACCTGGAATCTTTCCTGAATATGAATGCAAGCAGGATACAGTGGTTCAAAAGGAAAGACAAAAGAATGTGATAGAAACAGATCATTGGGATTTGTTCTACCACATTGATTCCAGATCAAGGAATTGAACCTTGCTGGTTGGATACACTGTGCCAACCAGGAGACCACTGCATCTGATTGGCTGATTGAAATTCTGAATTGCATATGTTTGTTCGGATTGGACTCAGAGACCAACTGTTCTGAGTGGGAGTGTTAGAATATACAGTCCAGTTGGTAACCTGGCAACGGATGCCAAGGCAGACTGGATTACATGATAATGGTCATGTGACTAGTCCAAGCTGACACCTTTCAGGTTCAGCTCCAACCTGTAGATAACAACAACACACTTGCTGTTCCTGCTTTGGCCCCTACTACTCCTTGTAGCTTCTGTTGCACTTTATGATCCATTTATACCTGTCGGCCCTCCTCAGCTCGACATACTTTATCTTTTCCTTCTTTAGCTACTTTAATCTTATATATACTATACGAGTTATTATCTTTCTATAAGTAGCGGTTAGGATAGTTAGTTTTATAATAGCCCTTCCTATAGTACCTATAATATTCGACCTTATTAATATTCTAGTTATCTTTCTTATTATTACTTCGCGACTACTTATTACTTACTTTTCGATCGCGAGTAGACTACTTCTTACTACCGCTACTACTACTACTATAATTATCGAAGCGACGCTTCTTCTTACTCTTACTATAGTTATTATCGTTATACTCTCGTCGCTTACTATACGCTTTATCTAGTATCTTAATACGAGCCGTAAGCTCTACGAGCTCTTATCGTAATACTAGGACGGCGTAGTACTTAACGATTACGCTACGTAGTATAGGCTATAGCTTTACGAGTAGGTATCGTACTCGTTACGCCTCGGTATAGTCGCTTAGCTAATCTTCTAGTACTATAAGCTCGAGGGCAAAGTTCTAAACTAACTAGTTCTTACGCTAACGAATACTTTTATACTCGAGAGTTACGTTAAGTATATAGTTTATAGGATCGCTAATATAGTTATAGTAGAAGTCCTTAAAATCCTAATATATATATATATCTAGGTTCTCGATATCGTAGTTATTATACTACTTCTTATACGTATCGTCTATAAGGTATATAATACTATAAAGCGTCTTACTATTATTCGTACGATAGATATCCCTAGATAATATAAAGATTAAGGCTAGTTCTTATAGAAACCTCCTTATCTTCTTAATAGTATTACCTCTAAAAGGCTTAGGTTCCTTTAGTCGTAGCTTACTACTCGTAAGGCCCGCGACTACGTCTACTATACTTAGCTTATCTATATCGCTTAGGATATATACTAGTATAGAATATAGACTTAGTCGATATAGAAGGATACAAGATATAGTCTCTATAGATTCGGAGTTAGAAGAGTTAGAGTTATTAGTAGTAATAGGCCCTATAGGCTCTTATTCTAGTTACTCGTTACTTACTTCTCGACTAGCTCTTATTTATACTCTTCTAGTATCGCGCTATATATAAAGACGTATATTTTTACGCTCGATCTCCTAAGCTTAGACTTCTTATTTTAGTAGTTTCTATTCTATCTTTTCGTATACGAGGCGCTCGTTTAGCGTAGTCTATCGCTTATTAAGTATAGCTTATCGTTCGATATCCTATTAGACGCGTTCCTTATTAGTTATAGATATATTATTATTATTAGTTTAACCGTCTAACGCGGTCGCTTCGCCTACGTCTATCGTACGAGGTCCTATAGGCTACTACGATAGATAGACTTATTAGAACTATAAGGGGCTAGGTATATAGTAACGTATAGGATATCTATTAACCGATAAGTCGATAGAAGGTAGAACTAATAAGTATATATTCGAGTATACGTACGACGCTACGTAAAAAGCCTATACGTTATATATACGGCGTATACGCTAAGGTAAGTCTTAGTAGGAGATATTATCTCCTTGAGGTTCTTATAATATATTATCTCTTCTCTTAGAGATAGTATTTAGTATTACTAAGTCTTCTAGCTCGCTTCTAGATTAGGCGGTTTATTTACTAGCCTTCCTCGAGATAGGAGCTATTACTAAATAGTTCGTTATATATTAGAAGATCGATTCGTATATAAGAGTAGATTATAATATATAGGCTAAATTATCCTAAATATAAGATACTCGAATTAATAAGAAAGGGAAAAGAGAGAATATAAAGGAGCTATAAAAGCTAGAATAGTCTAGAGTAGACTAAGCTAGGCCCTTCTAAGGCTTAGTATAGCTAATATATAGTATACTATATATAGGTCCTTATAGTAGTTAAGGACTTAGTAAGATACTTTATATCTTTTCGATATAATATACTAATTTTATTACTTAGAGCGGCTTTCTTATCTATATAATATAGGGCTTAAATACTATATATATAGAGAAAGCTTACTAATAGCCGTATTCTATAGATCCCTACTAATTATATATTATTATATTCTTCTAGTTAGTATTCTAATAGAGACTTAGTCTAGATAATCGACGACTATATAACTTTATCTCTTTATTTATAGACTTATATTTAACCTTAATACCTCGATATATTAAGTTAACTCGTCTAACGAGTTTGTATAATAATATGAAACTCTTAATTACCGCTACCTTAGTCGCTATTCTAGCTGCCTTCGCTCTCGCATCGGAGCCTCTTACAAACCAAATTATCGTCTCGTATCCAAAAGGCACTCCGCCCTAGGTGTAGATCAAGCGAAGAAGGCGGTTGAGGACTCAGTAAGATGCTTCACACCTTTTCGATGCAATGCGCTAATTTCATCACTCAGGGCGGCTTTCTTATCTGTACGATGCGGGGCTCAAACACTACATGTATAGAGAAAGCTCACTAATGGCCTGCATCATAGACGAATACACCTTGATCAAAGGATTTGCTGCGAAGGTGCCTGCAAAAATCATGGACGAGATTCGCACCCTAGGCGCGGATCACAACGTACTTATCGAACAGGACCAGGTCAGAACGCCCGTATACAGTTAACATGCTCATTGCACTGACAGATAACAGGTATGCGGAACAAAAGTTCAACTGTCTGAAGTCGTGCTTGTCACTAACATAGTCGCACGATAGGAGGTGAGCATTAACAATGGCGGTTCTTAAGTGCCTCTCGTTGCGACGGCATGGCGAGTTGAGCAGCTCTGCGCGCTGCACCATTGCCACGGCCGTCACGTCGCAGACAGACGCACAGAAGTATCGACTCAATTTGGAGCGGCTGTGTGAAAGGCTCACAGCTCAGCTGCCATGCTCCATGACCGTGAGCTTGAGTTCGACCATTCACAATTTATTATGGCGTTCGCGAACAACGACCGGTGTTATGGCGGCGAGTAACTTCCAGATGAAGACGGTCTGGAAATTCTTGGCCGTCTTCGAGTCAGCTTGACCTCTTTTGGGAATGTGTACTCCATTCGATCCAGAATACGAAGATCCGCGCCCAGAAATTAGCTGCACAGCTTTTAGCTGCCAGCCTTTCGGGCAAAGCTGAAACTCCTATCCGAGATTCTTTACTATTCAGGAAAGTATTTTGAGAATTTCGTTCTTGTTGAGTACAGATGAGCGGATCTTGGGCTCGGCTGGACTTGATCATCGTGCAGGTTGCTCACAGCTCTCTTGGCCCAAAGCCACCGTGCGGGGCTTCTCGAAAGCTTGCAGATTTCTTACCTCTTTCTCGGGTAGAGCCAAACCCTTCCTGGGAAATGGACGACAAAACACCGGCTGAACTGGACAAGTCTCTGCAGCTGCCGGGGCGAAGACCGGGGTTCAAAATCTGGCAGCTGCTGACTACTACGATCTACCCTAGCATGAACGCCCTCGCGGCGACGTGCTCTTGCAGCCGCGAGACACTTGTCCCATCGGTTCGCTCCGTGTTGTGAGCACACCTCTTTATTGGATCCAACCCAAGCCAGGAAATGCATCATCAGCCTTGTGGATTCCGTGGCTGTTTCGACACGTGGGAGAAATGATCTTAATGTGCGTCGCTCTCGGGATGCCGACCGTATCCGCCCAATAGGAATGCACAGGTGCCGAAAAGCAAGGTCAGTACCTGGTACAGGCTGTTCTAGCCAATGCGCCAGTTCGCGAATGCAAGTCTGCACGACTACTACAGAAACGGTTGGTCGCCAAAGTGAGGTCGCCCAAAACGTTTCGACAGGTGGAAGCGTGGGCGCATCTCACAGGCTTGTGGGAGTGCACTGGCATCGCCTTGTACAGCCCAAGCCCATCGGTGTGACCGATTAGACTTCATGCCTGCTTGCTTGCTGGCCTTGACTAGGCGACGGGTTCTCGCAGCCTAGCTGGTAATGTGGTGGCTTCCAGGAGAGGTCTAAGGGACTGTGGTAGCAGGTATACAACTATGGCGATACGCGCGCAGCTCCCAAAAGTTGTAGATCTTACTGACCGCAACTCCCCTGAAATCGAATACGCAGAACGCTGGAAGCGGTGTTTAAGCCGCATTTGAACCCTCTTCGAGATTGAGAACCCTTGTTGCACTCGAAACCCAATACTGAGAATTCTGCTCCATGACCACCGCCATTCTTCACTCAGGTGTGCATTCCTTCATGGTGCATCAACCTTTCGATCAGATGCCCGACACAATAATCAGCGCAGACCCATGGCGACGCCACCACATCCACGAGCAGATGACGCTCAATCACTGGCAGCAAGGGCATAACTTACCCATGGCCAACGTTCACGAGACAGATTTCCGTATGTTCCACGGGGACTATGAGGACAGCATGCACAATGAGGGCGGTCCACTGATTTCACCACCGATGGGCTATGTACCAGAGACGAGCTGGGCGTCGGATGTCGATATGGGAACACCTTCGACAGCAGGGTTTCCAGGCGATCCTCTCGACGCGTATCAGACAACGCGACACAACGCGAATCATCATCTGCACATACCTCGACACGAGCGGATCACGTCTTCTGCACAGAGCCCTCGCAGCTTGTACGGAGGTATGAGTCCACACACCTCTTACGCAAAACTCCAGGAAACATCGTCGATCAGGGAAGAGAGACCGAACCTTACCCGGTCCATAACAGCGCCAGCGGCACCAGATCACCGACCAAGACGGGTTACCAACACTTCCGGGACGCCATCAATCAAGCGCTCTGGTAGTGAGGATGAGGACGACGAATACGTCCCTAGCGAAGAGGTCAAGCCAAGAGGCAGGAAACGTCAACGCATCCCTCATACTGCTGTCGAGAGACGGTATCGCGAGAATCTCAACGCGCATCTTGACAAGCTCCGCCAGACGGTCCCATCCCTGGCCTCGAAGCGAACAGCAGGAGGCTCCAAGCCTGGCGATGGGCTGGGAGAGGGCGTCAAGCCAAGCAAGTGCGAGATACTGAATGGCGCCATCGAACACATCGGTGCTTTGGGCAAAGAGAACGCCGCACTGAAGACTGAGGTCAAGGCATTGCGATCCAGGCTAGAGGACTTGGAAAGATGGTGCGGAGCAGCGCAAAGCTATGGGAAGTGATGAGTCGTGTAGAATGTTATGCTAGGATATTATGGATGGCGGCTTTGTGTGAGTGAGCCTTTAGCGGGGTGTTGAGATGCTTGGAAATGGCGATATACCTTAGCTATGTGACCTGCTGGGAATACGATCTTATGAGGGATGACGGCGTTAGGTGGGAAGCAGATTCTTGTCTGCCATATGGAGATACCCGAAAATGCATGCTTGTTCATGTTCAGATTGTGTTCCCTACCTTCATCGCACCTAATCGTCATGTTCAATAACAAACGTGCCTCGATACCATTCGAACACGGTCACAGTATCGTGTGCGGCGACATAAGTCTCGAGATATCTTTTCAATAGTTGGAAGTTATCTTGTTCGTAGCATGAGCGATAGTCAAGAGATATCTTTTCGATAGTTGAAAGTTATATCTCTCGTAGCGTTCGCGGTACAGCGAGATTAGTATCGAGATATCTTGTTGTTAGTTGAACGCTGTCTCCCTATTGGTTTCTAGATATCTTCTCATTAGCCGTGCGCTAAATCGTAACTGCGATCCTTAGGCAGGTCGCACCTCTGGTGTTATATGGAGGGCAGCAATATCAGGTAGCACAACAGGACGTGAGCAAGTCCGCTGAACAGCAACGACTTGGCACGCAATTTCGCAGATGTGAGTGTAGTCTCGCTCATCGACTTTGGAGTGATGCTAAAGTTGGTATGATATGCGAAGCAATCACTTCGTGAGCGGTAATGTCATTTACCAGTTGCTATCCTAGTACTGATGCCGGTGTCATTACGGCTAACAATGCAATCTACTCATCTCTGAAGATCCACCGACCACCACCAGCGATGGCTTCACGATACCGGTCCTCGACGGTCCGCCGCTCCATCTCTTGAGCCTTCTTGCGATCTTCTTCCTCCTCCTGCGTGGTAGGAAAGTCTGTCCTCCAGAAACCTGGCGGAGTGCTTCGTCGTTCGAAAGCCTGTCGATGTTTTCCATGCTGGTTCGCGAAACAGTGTGCATGTGCTTGCGTGATCGTCTCTTTCCTCTTCTGTGCACTGAATTTGCTGAAGATATCTCTCCATTGTGGCCCCAGATAAGTGTCTAAGGCCTGCTCATCAGTCTTGCCGGATAGTGCATTGCCGCCCATTGCTATGACTTTTGCTAATGCGCCGCCACAGCAATCGGCTCGAGTGCAGGCGTGTAGGCCTCGCCGCTGATCTCTGCCTCGTAGGGTGTCAGCGAAAGCGAAGTCGGTGCCTTGGTACTTTGAGTTGATTTTGAAGTCGTCAACCTTGAGTGATCTGACATCACGCAGGCGAAGAGGCTCATCTTCAGGATCTATGCGGGGCGGCGACTCATTGTTGCCTTTGACAGGACTTCGTCGCTTCAAAGGGGATCTGCGCTTGACACCAGAAACAGGTGTGGGTAGGTGGGTGGAGGTAGCTGCTTGCTGATTGCGCTGAGGTTGTTTCTTCAGCAGAGTCGGAGTTCTTTCGGTGGCAGGCTCGTTAAGCATGTCCTCCAATTGATCCTCCGCTTCCGCCGCAAATACTGGCTGGGGTTTCGAACGTCGTGACGATACCTGACTGGATATGTCACTGGCTTCAGATAGCAATTTAGCATGGCTTGCAGGACCCGTCCTCTTAGGTTTGGGCTTGGCTTTGGCCGCAGCATCCTTGCTTCGTGGCACAATCGGTACATTAGGACTAATTTGCTGCAATGCTCCTGTCGTACATCGATCGGATAAGCGTTCCGGGTGGCTAGGCTGTTCTGTAGCACAAGCTCCTTTTCGGTGTGACAGCCCAGTTGCGCGTCTGTTTGATCCCGGTTCGTCTGGCTCAAAACGTGAAGCTTGATCGACCAGGTCCCCATCGGAACGTGAAGAGCTATTTCTGTACAACCGTGGCATCGGTCTGATGGCTTCCTCCGACGTGGCTGTGATTTGCAGGTCCTGAACACGTCTAGGTCTTCGAGGTGTGATTATTGGGATCAGAGGCCTATCGAGATCTGAATATATGCTGGTTACTGACGACTGATGTGCCAGCCCAGCAGCGGCAGCTGGGTCCGAGCTCAATTCAATTATGTTGATGGGAGATTGGTGCTCCTGCTTGATTCGTCTAGGTGGCGTGCCAGCGGGTGATCTGCCTCTTTTGCGCTTCAAGCATCGAGCTGAAACGAAAATCGGCTCGAAGTCGCTGCTCATACCATTCTGATTTGACTGCTTCGGGTCATCGTCACTCGATGGAACAATCGTGGTCTGGCTGGAAGGCACACGAGGATTAGGTGACTGTGGCTCTTTGGGATGTTCATCTTCGTCTGTTTGATCGTGTGCTTGCGGTAGGTCCGAAGGTAGATCGCCAGCGACATTGGAGTCATCCCGCTCATTGTGAGTCCGAGTCGGTATGCCTGTGGTGCATGCCTCTGCAGCATCCGCAAATGCGCCTTCCTTTCCAGACTGGTCGCCAGTTTTCTCAATTGAATTTTGGTGTACCCTGTCTGTTTGGGTTGTTTTGGAAGCCGAAGACGACTTCCGCTGGCGATCTTGGTGCTCTGCGTATGCTTTCCAGGCCTTTGCGCCATTCTTGTATTCTACTGCTTTGGTACGAGCTGCCTCGGCCTTCGCCTTGGCATCTTCAATCTGTTGATAGCAAGTATCGTGTTCAGACTGGAGCGAGGCATGGCTAGCCTGCAGATCAGCATATTTACGAGCAAGAACTTCATGTTTCTCTTTCATATTTCGTCCCTCGGCTGCCTCCGCCTCATCGTTCGAGCTGGTTGCTGGACTAGGATAGTCTTTTGGCTGCTCGCCACCTTGTCGGGTGCCAGAGACTTGTTCTTGCAGAAACTGGTTTCTTGCTCGCAATGCGGCATTATCTTTCTCCAGATCTTCGAGTCTAACGAACATTCGCCCAATGCTCAGATGAGCATTTGTGAGTTGTTGCTGGAGGTCCATCCTGGGTCAAGGGGGGCCAAGCTCTAGATATCCATGAATTCTGGGCTTGTGATCAATGGGAAGCGCCGAAAAGATTGATCCATTCTCTTTGTAGCGTCAATGTTTTGGCACTTGTGCAATGGGTGTCTTCTAGAAGTTCGGGCGGCGAATCCAAGGCAATAGTATTGAAGAGGACGAGTTGGTCGAGTGACGCGCTTGACACGCGACGCTTGCCGAGGCGCCGAGATCCGAAAGCGAGATTATGTAAAGGACCGGAACCGCATCTCACACAAAGGCACGCCACTACTTCGCCGTTTCCGTCGCTTGCAAGTTCACACAGCGGGATGGCCAAGAGGGCGCGAGACGATGACGGTGACATCTCAGAAGGCGCGCTGCCAACTAAGCGCACGAAGACAACCTCGTCAGACCGACTGTCACACTTGAGCGACGAGCTGTTGCTGAAAGTGCTATCCTTTCTACCTACCACTCAACTTACCGTATGCGAAAGGTATGTGGTCGTAGTCTGCAATCAATTGTGACTCTCAGCTAAAGAGGTAGGCTCTCTCACAAATACCGCAAGCTGGCGAGCGACGGGCAATTATGGAAATCTCATTACTACGACCGCTTCGTTCGACCGAGGGCTAGCAGACTCCCCGGCCTCAAGGACCTCGATTCGCCCAATAACAGCCTATACTTCGCTTCAAAGGCGTCGAGATGGCTAGACGAAGATCACCTTGTAAGAGGCGGCAAACGCACAAATTGGAAGAAGCAGTATAAGTTACGGCAGAACTGGGTGCAAGGCAGTGCTGCGGTCAACGAAATTCCTGTGGCTGAAAGAGAATCAGTACCTCCAGTACTCGTGGAAATGTCAGACGGGATAATCTACATGGCAGATCGTGAGGATGGCCTGCGTGCCTGGACAGCCAAAGGGGCACGAGGGATGATTGCGCAGAAGCAGTTCAGACGTTCCCCCAATTCCTCTCCGCCAACGTCATTGGCAGTGGACTCGTCAAATACCGACAATTCTGTTTTTAGGGTCATTGTCGGCTTCGAAAACGGTGCGTTCAGCGTCTATGTTCTGGACCACCATGAGCAGAAGTTCAGCCATCAGTACAGCCATGAGCCATCCTCGAACGGTGTGCTGACGGCTACGGAGTTACGCTGGCCTTACGCTGTGACAATGACGGCTATGCAATTATTATCGGTCTATCAATTCCAGGAAAGCGATCCCAGGACAGAGATAAGAGACCCGCCGCGGTTACTGCATTCCATGAAATCACATACGGTCCTGCCACCATTGTCTGTGTCGCTCCGGACGACTTCTTCCGCCATCTATGTCTCAATAGCATATTCAATGCCGACATATCTTTCCGGCTGGACTGTTGGCGTACAGGAAGTCAAGGTCGATCTCAGTGGTACCCTTCTCGACTCCCGATTAGCGTCCGCAATTGATCAGCATTATCGACCTCTGGCATTCGCGAATCGACCGATGATGTATCACTTGCCAGCCACCAATACTGGCCTCCACGGAGGCACGACGGCCTTGGAGCTCAAGCACATTCATTCGAAGCCGACATCTCTTTCTTACAATCACCCATATCTCTTGACCTCGCACCGAGATAATACTCTAACATTGTATCTGGTCACTTCTACAGCAGACAGCCTAAACATTAGTCCTGGAGCCAGGCTCTGGGGTCATACATCTGCAGTATCCGGAGCGCACGTCGGTGGCCGCGGTAAGGCTGTCTCGATTAGTACACAAGGCGACGAGTTGAGGGTCTGGGAGCTTGAAGGTGGCTTCACCACATCGAGTGCACGTAAGCGGCTTCATGGAGACCTATCCGTGAAGGTCAGGCCTAGCAATGCTGTGCCGGTGATTACGCAACAGGATAAGGCGGAGAGCCTGCCGAAGTCAGGACTTGATGTCGTGACGCATGATGGCGATGGCTCGGATGAACCAGAGTTGACTATCAGCAGAGGCTGGATTGGCTTTGACGATGAGAATGTTGTGGTGCTAAAGGAACATGGCCAAGGAAAGCAGGCCCTGGTCGTTTACGACTTCACATGAGATTTGAACAATTTACGACGAATGAATCTGAATCCAGTCTGCTGCTGCCAGAATCCAGTGCTGTCGTGTCGCTCTCATGTTTACCAAGAATCTAGCTTTTGACAGGGCATCATAGCCCTGATCTGCCAAAGCGCTCCGCTTCCATGGCTCACTACAACACCTGCGTCTGCGACGCAACGGGCATCGCAGGCCTGTGTTGAACGGAGTTGACTGTGCCAGGTGAACATGTTTTGCTATCGCCGATATCGCCATGCAGACTTCCCGGCGTCTGAGTGGTCAATACCGCACGTGGAGTAGAGTTCAGGGCCGAAGATCCGCTAGCGAACTCGATCTTCAGGATGTGAGAAAGTGAAGCAGTGAACAAAATTTATGGTGAAGAGGGAACATTGCTCAGTTTGCCACTACATGTCGCGAACTCTGAGCAATTGACTCACAATTTCCATCAATTCGTAATCAAGTCCAATCTTCAGAGCTCCCGCAAGTCGAGACTTCTTTGGCCGTGCACCGAGCTCAGACCCGCCCGCAAGTGACGTCCGCTTGTTGCGAATTTCAACGCACTGCCGCGTTTGCTTCCACAACCTCACCAACTTGCCATCCAACCAGAACGTGCGATCGACGAAATTGTATCAGCACCAATTCACAAAACTTCTCGAAAGTCATCAACACTCAAACATCAGCCAACCCGGAAGACATGGCCTCATTCGGCGGACCTCAGACCGGCGGCAGAGCCTGCTACAACTGTGAGTCGCCCTGTCCAGGACTTTGATGGGCGACTATTGCCAATCGAGCACAATGGCTCGCTTGATCATGATCAAACGATCCGGGAGATTGCCTCACCGTCGCCGCTGCCGTGACAAGCGCCTCTGCTTCGACAATCGCCTGCTGCATGAAAATTTGAGACTAATTCTTCGCAGGCGGCGAAACCACCCACCAGGCTCGCGAATGTCCAAACAAGGGCAACCCAACTTGCTACAACTGCGTAAGCTTCTGGTATCACTTTCAATTGCAGTCGTAACTAATGAAGATCACAGGGCGGCCAAGGTCACCTTAGTAGGGACTGCACCGAGCCTGCCAAGGACAAGGTACACATAGTCTCTTTGATCCTTGAGCGATAGTCGCTAACATTACGACAGTCATGCTACGCCTGTGGCGAGACTGGCCACATGAGCCGCGAGTGTCCTAACGGCGGCGGTGCTCGCTCTGGTGGGTTCGGCGGTGGCGCTGGATCTGACCAGGAGTGCTACAAGGTAAGAGCCTTTTCACCACAGCTCGGCCAGATCAAGGCTAATTCCTCATAGTGCGGCAAGGTCGGCCACATCGCGCGTAACTGCACCCAAGGCGGCTACGGAGGCGGCAACTTCGGCGGTCGTGGTGGCTTCGGCGGTGGCTACGGTGGTGGCAACTCTCAGCAATCGTGCTACACCTGCGGTGGCTATGGCCATCTTTCGCGTGACTGTGTTCAGGGTCAGAAGTGCTACAACTGTGAGTTCGGCACTTACCATGTTTTCATCTTATCAGCCTGCTAATGCTCTTCACCAGGCGGCGAAGTCGGCCACCTCTCCAGAGATTGCCCGAGCGAGGCATCTTCTGAGCGCACTTGCTACCGCTGCAAGCAGCCTGGCCATGTTCAGGCTTCTTGCCCCAACTAGACGAACACTAATGACTTTACGACCTTCATCTTGCATAGCGAAAATCGACAGCAGCCTTCACTGAGATAGACGACCCTAGGGACGATGGACGGTGTGTATGGTGGGTCAAAGGTCGTCCAGGTCGGCATAACACAGGCGTGATGAGCACATTGCTCGCTATAATCAGCCTTTTACGAGATCTTCTAGCCTGGAGGGCTACTTCACGCGCCCTCAAAAGGAAGATGGGCGGATGTAGCGAGCTGGGAATGGAGAGGCTGGTAATTCCAGAAGAACGAGCAGAATCATAGCATTGCTGAAATGAAGAAGCAAGTAGCATGAGAGTTTGTCTTATCTTGATTTTTGCGAGGCTGAGTGACAGAAATGCCGGCAGACATATGACTATTCCCTAGATGATGCTTCCCGAACTGATGGCTTGGCCTTTTCAGTGACGAACAGCTCCATCCACGAGGCTATAGCTAAGCTCGTTGCCTCGCAGACAGCTGCCGAGAAACACCCAGCTATCGCGGAGCGGCCCAAGAACATACAGAGAGTTCGTTCAGCCGTCCTGCCGACATTTCTGACACTCAGCCTGCCACTAGTAAGAGGACTTTTACTTTTGCAGAAGCAAAAGAACTTGGCCGGGTTCAGCATCCTCTGAAGCTTGTATGACGCCAAGAATTCGCGAAGTTCGGTTTCGAGATCTGACAGTGAGCTCGTTTTCTTCTTGAAGAACTTCTGATTCCCTTCCACAAAAGTCATCCTGATCTCTGCTGAGTGCTGTCTATTTACATAAACAGAAATTGATATCCTGAGGCCTTCCCTCGTCCGCGGAAAGCACTGCGAGTGCATAATCGGGGCCGGCAAAGGCTCCGTCACGCGTCATCAAAGCAGCCAAAAACATGCTCTCAGACAGCACTATACCTACTACGACGCCTATCGCCTCGGGCATTGCCATTAAACCACATTACTGCAGGACAGAGTTCTCAGGCGGCACCACCAACGGCATGCCGTTCCCCGCTTTGGAGAAGAAGCGCCGATGATGCTCGCCCTACTGGCAAGATGGGAAACAATGCACGCGACCGCGTATTGCACCTCAAGCAGTGGTAATTCGGGCACAAAACACGATGCATATCAAAACCCGAACGTTTCCGGTGCTTGAAGAACATGGCAAGAATGTGGTGCAAGACGACGTTCCGGCATGGTTAGCCGTGTGGCGTCAGCAGTTCTGATCTCGAAGGATGCAACATTGCAGAATCTCGCGTCGATCGCAGCTGTGTGCCTCACAGCCTTCGCCAATTGTCCTGCAGGCCTCATAGCCAAACCGGTTAAGGATGCGCTTTAGGCCACCATTCCGGGCGAGTACGCATGGCGTAGTCATAGAGTGCCTTCCCTCTTAAGGCTCCGGCCTGATCCCAAGAAGTCGGTTTGTGCAGCGTGAGTACTTTGGTTCCGCTATTCAGACATGCCTTCAAATCTCATACGGACGGCGTGCATAGCCGCTGCCTGTATCTCGAGCGTAGCTGGACAGGCCATATATCTCAACAATGTCTCCAATCCACTTTCCAGCTACTTCACGGTATGGTCCTGGCTGGGAACTGCTCTTTCCTCTTGCTGATTGCTTCCAGCGGCCACAATCTATGGCTCCGGCGGTGAATGTTAGCATAAGTCAAGATGGCCAAGCCGATGGTCTCATCTTTCTCGGACCATATGGAGCACAGTACACAGCAAGTGGCCCTCGGATCTACGATAAAATGGGCAACTTGGTATGGGATGGCTTTGGTGCCATTCCTGCCAATACTCACAACGTGCACGTCTGCCAGTATCAAGGATCGTCTCACCTGTGCCTCGCTCAGTGCATGGATCCAATTGGATACGGCGTGTGTCAGGCTTTGATACTGGACAGCAATTATCGTGTCGTACAAACGATTCAGACAGGAAGATCAGCAATGCCTGTGGATCAGCATGAGTTTCAGCTTATGGACGATGGGAAGACTGCAATAGTCTCCTTCTATCAAACAGTTCCCCACGACATGTCTTACTTCAACTTCACAGGTGGTCTGCCGTACGTGATGCAGTCAGGCTTCCAGGAAATCGATGTAGCGTCTGGAGATGTGCTTTTTGAATGGTACTCCCTCAACCATGTGGACATCTCCGAAAGTCACATTCTGCCAAACTCCAGCGACGTTTCGGGTAAGCTGAAATTATGGATTTATTTGGCAAGAAGCTAATGAACATTATGAAAGGCTTCGGCACGAGTGGCACGTCTGGCTTCGACTACTTCCACCTGAACAGTGTCAGCAAGTCTCCGTCTGGCAACTTTTTGGTTTCTGCCCGCCATACACATACCATCTACTATGTTAATGCAACAGACCAAAACATTATCTGGAAAATGAGTTCTCAGGGCGCTTCTACCTTCCCAATAGAACAAGGCTCAGCAAGCTTCAACTTCAGCTTTCAGCACGATGCTCGTGTAGTAAGCGAGAACGCCACAACGATGGTCATATCCTTCTTCGACAATGCGAGTAATGGATACAATCACGATCTCGATACTTCACTGGCGTCTTCCGGCAAATTCGTGGCTATCGATTATGGAAAAGGCCTAGGTACCGCTTCCGCTAGGCTGCTCAGCGTGACTTATCCTCCACTGAGCACGATTTCTGCTTCCCAAGGGAATACCCAGGTCCTTGACAACGGCAACATTTTCCACGGTTGGGGCGATGTGCCAGCCTTTTCCGAGCACGCTCCAGACGGCACAGTCGTGCTTGCTGGCGAATTTTCCCAGCCCGGTGGAGGAATGTTTAGCTACCGAGCTTTCAGCTTCGACAATTGGACAAGCACTCCATCGAACACGGTACCTTCAGTCTACACCTATGCTCTCAATGATACAGCTCCCACGAATATCTACGCCTCTTGGAACGGAGCCACTACTGTTTCGACTTGGCGATACTATGGCTCTCAAGATATTGGCGATGCTTTTGATGTGATAGGAAACACGACCAAGGCCGGTTTTGAGACGTTATGGGTTGCGCCAAGCTTTTACAGGTGGATCATGGTGGAGGCTGTAGCGCAGAATGGCACGAGTCTGCGAAATTCCAGCTATCAGGCGACTTTTACGCCGAGCGAGGCGATGTTGCCTTCATGCACGGAATCTGGGTGCGCTGTATTACCGACGACTGGTGTATACTTCGCACCGAATGGGTCTGTGTATCGTGGCACGGATTAGCAATGCTCGCTCATAGGCCGCAATAGAGCTAGAATGGCATCTTGACCGATACCGCAAAGTTCTTGTTCACAATGACATCTGAAATCATCTTGGACCTGCGTGGACTCTGTTCGGCAGCCGTGGCATTGACGATTCTAGTCCGACCTGCAGACACTACACATTAAATATTCTCTGATATCGTCTGTCTCTTACTATGCCGGGACACCTCATTCTTCAAGCGTGTCCGGTCCTGTGTCATCTTGGCGTCAGTTCATCATCCGCGGCCTCCTATAGCACACTTGATTTCCTCCGCCCAAGCGTAGGTCTTCTACTCCGTTGCTGAGTCGGTGTGGCTTTCAGCTTCTCAATGAACGCCTGCTGTAATTGCTGATGGGAGTTCTTCAAGAAGCCTTTCACGAAACTTGCGAACATCTTCTCCACTTTCGCATCGCTGACAATCTGCACATACCAGCACGGCCCACTGTCGCCAGCGTGATCTAAATCTTTCGATTTTATGCGTTCCAGCGATGCCTCTGCGCCTTCAGGAATGGTTTCTCGCAACAACCGCCAGTGATTCGTGCTGGTGAATCCTCCAGGTGCGTGAACAGTAATATCGCACCCGTCTTGTGTAGGTACGAAGTCTGCCTGGTATTTCACGCCGCCTGCCCAAAGCCTTTTCGGAATGAATGGTAGGTCGTCCTCCACTTCGTAGTACTTGACATCGGCTGTTGATTCGTTCCCGTTAGGCTTTTTGCGCTCGCCATTCTTAGGCTGGGGTGGGGAGATCGGTTTGCAGCCTCGACAGTCGGGTGATAGGCGAACGACAAAGTCGAAATCGTGAAGCAGCTGCAAGCCTGTATCGATTGAGACGTTCGGAGGTAGAGGTGTTGACGAGGCGTGCTGGAAGGATGTCTCCCACATGGCTGCTATCCCGCAGGCTGTATAGATGTCCGAAAAGGTAGGTGATAGTGTGCGACACTGGGCACGGCGTGTAGGTGAAGGAAGATTTCTCTATATTCTCCGAGACATGTGTAGTGCGTAAAGCACAATGTTGGAAGGAGTGGTCAACATGTTTCAAGCACCGAACTTACGTGTAGTGGCATCAGGTACGCATGACGGAGTTGCTCGTTGAGTGCCGGCCATCGACCAATTGCATGTTGGCGCCGTTTGGGCCAGCGAATGCTTCCGTTCGCTGCCACGCCGATGTCAGATCGTCATGCTCATGAGAGATGCTGAGTAAAAGTGTGAGGTCCACAGCAGATGTCCCTCGAGATCTCGCATTGGCGGCTCGCCCCGACCAGCATGGAAGTCCCGGCAAGGCTTGGTTGTTTAGGGCCTCCTTCTGCCAACATCCTCCTGCTCTGTTATCGAGGTTGGGTGAATCGACATATCTGGACAATGATGGTTCCCGGAAGAGGCAGTGTTTGATACTACGCGTAATGGCGTACTGAGCATGTTGAATCGTTGATGTGTGCTGCCTGCTCTTCGCTTGGCTCTTCGGCACATGCTTACCACGCCATCATGGCTCTCGTGCATCTGAACGAACACCGCCTTTCCGACCGGGCCGATCGTGGAGGCAGCAGTAGAGTGCCTGCTTCTCTTGTCCACATGAGAGAACGTGTACAGCCTGACTTGAAAATGCCTGGAGGTAGGGAGTCTGGGCGTATGCGACGAGACTAGAGCGGTCAAGAGATGCGGCAGCGAGCGCGGCGAGCGAAGGTGTTATACAATTGGGCCGAAGATTATTCGACGGCTCCGGATATTCACCATCACGATGAATTAGTTCACGTCCTTGATCGGCATGAATGGCTGTTGGTAGAAACTCTGTGGTATGAAAGGTAAGTCGAATATCCGGCATAACTTTTGCTGTTGCGCTCTTGGTCCAGATTCCAGCGACCCCATATGGATCGGCACTTGCATCATGCCGTACATTGCGATACCTCCGGGACCTTCGTACCATGCGGTCCCGTTCGTGATGTGCCCTACGTTGCTGGTGACCATCTGACTAACAAAAGATGACTTGGCACGGGACGTCACTTCGCTCGCATGACACCCGGAGTGCACCGACATGCTTGGCATTGGCGGTGTTGAAGACACTGAGAAGGACGTCAGTATAAAGGAAAATATATCTCGAGAATATGGCTCTGATCCTGCTCATGAGTCCATACATTTAGAAGCCACATACGACCACGATATCGCTCACCCGAAGGACTCGATCAGCGAACATCATGTTTGTCTGCTGTCAATGCGGTAGTTGTTGTACAAGCTGCACGAACTGCTCTCGTTGCACGCATCGCCAGTGTAGTGACTGCACGGGCTTTAGTGGCGATTCTGCCCGCTCTCCCGATATTAATCTGGCAACATTCGAGACGCAAATGGGGATCAACATCGACTATCGCATACGGAGCGAATCTAATAGTCATCCATCGTTCTTGGAAGCGCATTGCTACGCGCAAAATTACGATCAAGCACTTAAACGACACATTTCGAAAGTCAGATGTTACCACGAATGCAATTAAATCGACCAACAAGACTAGAGGCATCAATATGGTGTACGAAGAGCAGTAAGGCTGCACGGCGATCCCCGAGATAGACCGACAAGGCTCCATCGGCGTCTGCACTGTGGCCTCGATCGATGTCGATTATATCACAATCAAAACGAACGTCCCGCGGGCCGGTCGCGACTTTGGGAGAATGACTGCATCTGACTCAGGTTGTGCTGTCTCTATGCCTCGTTGAGGGCTACGAACGACGCTGGCCATTCTTGCAGCGAGCTACATCCGGCCAATTGCTGATCCCTGCGAGGGAGATCCGTTGCCATGGCTCGAGTGCGCTGAAGGTCAAAGCTGGAGATGCCCGAAGGAACGTCACGACCCAGCGAAACATTTCACTCCGTCGACGAAGTTGCGGCCGTCAGACTGCCATGTCCGGCAACTCAAGTCAAGAGAAGTGTCGAGTACGTCTTGGCTTTGGTGTCGGTTGTCCACAGCAAGCTGACGTGGCAATTCGACAGCAAACAGCAAGCCAGCACCTCCAAGCAGCGAGGAGATTACAGCCTTGCTAAAGACCTTCCCTTACCAGATTCGAGGCGACGCCGGCTTGGAGTCGACACCATGCCAATTGCGCGAACACGATGATCAACGCCACTTTCCTCCCCTGTCTTTACCAAGGGAGCTCGTATCATCGAATTCGCTATGCAAGATGTGCCATCGATCATCGGACTGGATAGACGCGATTGCACGCCTGCGCTACTTCACGTATGCTCCCAGTTAAGGCACGAAACTGCAGAGACATTGTACGGTAGTCGAACGATTCTCATGTCACGTTGCCGCTGTAACTTCCGCAGCCTCGATGGAATGGATCGAAACCTAAGGAAGTATGTAAAGATGATCTTGAGCGATTTAGACAAGGCATCATGTAGTTCACAGACCAAAGCGTTACGGAGGGATGATCGACATGGATTCCGGAATGGCACTTTCTTCATCAAGCGGATAAACGAATCTGGCCAACCCAAACCGGATTGCTACATGAATTCAAGAGGGAAATTCCATACGTTGCTGAACTTACGAGGAGATGACCATGATATCTGGCACTTGTAATCGCAAGCACGGTTTCTATGAGTGTCCAATGCGAGTAGAGACAAGATCTCAACCCCATCAATCAGCAATTCGTTGCCTCCTAAGCCTCTCTCGCACCCGACCGTCGGTTTTTTTCCATATCGATAGCACAATGTTTTCAACACCTCCCAAAACCAACTTGAATTTTCCTAGTCAGAACCCCTAAATCTCTCCCTCTCCCACTTCCACCCGCCAAATCGTCTAAATATACCTTCGAACACTGCTCCATAACCTCTTTCATCCCATCAACCACAAACTTCTTCTTCTGTCCTAGTAACTTTCCCGCCCTCTTCCCTAAAAACACGCACCACCCAAACCCAACTTCCTCCGTAGTCCAAACCTCACCTAAATGCCTCCCTAGAATCTCCTCATGACTGATCCACTCTTTCCCTTCCGAATCACTGAAATACGGAAATGGATGTTTTAATCTTTGATGACTCCAGACCCAATCTCGAAATTCCCTCTCTGTCTCTCTCTCGAAGCATCGTTTGGGAACCCAAGCATTCGATAACATGTCGAATTCGCATCCTTTCGAAATCGCTTCAGGTATCGAAGTTCCACAATCTCGTCGCGGCGACAGGGTTTGGATGTTGTCACATGAAAGGAACCCGAGAAGTAGACCTAGGAGTAAAGTTATGAAGAGAACGCAGATTTTCCAGAGGTTTAGGATTCGTGATGCTCGGGTTTGGAGAAAGGTCTCGTGTTCGGGGGTTCCAGGTTCGGTATCTGTTGATGGATCATAGTCGTGATAGCGCGAGACTTGTTTTCTGGAAGGGAAGAGGTGATGTTAGAGGTGCTTATGAGGATGGGTTGGGGTTGTGATGGTACCGTGAGGGAATTGCTAGACGAGCTGGCATTTTGCCGCCTTTCTCCATGATGTATCAAAAAATGCAGCCTGATAGTCGTGCTGTTATCTTAGGCATGGTCGAAGTGCTAGATGGCTGAGATCCCGAATTGCGGAAGCTCGCTTGCAGGTGTCAATAGTGTGGGTCACACAATGGACAAAGGAGGCAGGATCAAAACTTGCAAGTAGAGCTGTGCTTTGGTGTTTTTCTTTGTCTACAAGCTCTTGTCCACACGAGAAGAAGGAATATGTGACCGCATCCTGAGGATTCGCTATGACCGCCATAGGTCAGCAAAGCAAGAGACTTGCAACGGACAGCGACCAGTCTGGCAGCATATTGAGTCTTTAGCAGACCATATAATCCCCATGGCAGGTCAAGTATCGCATTCTGACTGTGCTCGAGGTGCTCATGCCAGGATCCATGACCTGCGAGCTGCGAGGTCGAATGAGCATTCGTAAATCCATCCGGTGCTCATCCATGCCAAGGTGGAGGATATCGGCTAGCACCGCCAGAAATTCGAACATTGCTTAGCGCGACGCATGCTAGCTCCAATCAAAGATGAAGGAGCCACTGTCTCACTCTGCATTGGAAATGATCAAGCATCGGATATCTTCGCGTGTGACATTATTGCATGCCGAATGCGATCGGAGTAGGTATGGCCTGCTGTGGCCTGTTCAGCGGCTAAGCATTGCGTGCTGGTGTCATGCTGCGAGGCTTTCCAGCCGCACATTTGCGTGTGCTGTTGCATAACACTCCGCATCGTCTGCAACATCTGCACGTAATCGAGCTTTGTAGGAAGCTCTCGATGCCCGGCTGCAGATAGGCTTGGTTTTTTGCAGGTGCGCTGTTGCTTCTCGAAAGGCACCATGCGTCTCGTCTCGCTGCTGCTATTCCAGCATAGACGACCGTCCATTGATGATGTTACGCGGCACCAATTGCATTGCGGGTGACTTGAAAATAGTCCGAGTTACGGACAATGGCAAGACCGTGATGTGCCCAAGGCATGATCCTCGACGGGTAGAGGGAATCCGATGTGCTTCCCTCCACAAAGTCCAGACTCTGTCAGGCAAATATGGGGATGCATTTCTCAGCGCATGACTGGAGGCCTGGCTTCCTTGTTCCATTTGACTCTCGAGCACAACCACTCAACAGCCTCCTTGACTCCAGTACCAGTCAAGGCACTCAACGGCAGAACTCTACTATCTCGCACGTTCTGTCCTTTCTCGCCTTCGAACACTTTCCTGACCAAGCCTTCTTTGATTCTCACGACCTCCACACAGTCTTCTCGATCTTGTTTGTTTGCGAGTACCAGCACAGGCACTCCTTCAGCCGATTCGTTTTGAAGAACATCTTCCAATACCAACTTGCATTCTCCAAGTCTTCCTTCGTCGTCCGAGACACCCTTCTCCGAGAGTCGCGCAATATCGGCGTCGCCAATATCCGTGCTATCAATGACGAAGACAATCGCGTGACAGCTGCTGTAGTAATTGTGCCATAGATTTCGCAATGAGTGTTGTCCACCGACGTCCCAGATGCGCAAGTAGAGCTCTGGGAGGTCAATCAAGCTGACATTTTGCCCCACCGTCGGTACAGTCTTCAGCTTCGCTTCATGCGCTGGGTTGTATAATGCCTTGATCTGTTCGAGAAGGGTCGTTTTTCCGGCATTGTCAAGTCCGAGCAGGAGAATGGAGTATTCTTCCTTGCTGGTCGCGTGGAGATAGAGTGACTTGACGAGATGATACATCTCTGCTATCGGTGATCGACGTATCGCATCGCTGAGAGAAGCCTCGAGCAGTGAGACGTGTGTTGGTTGTACAGACACTTGGCTGAGTTGATAGAGCTAGCGGCATGTGATCGCGAGCCTGAATTCTTGCCTGATGTTCGCACTCCACGTGATGCTGCCCACCTGGCTTGGCACCCGCGAAAATGAGAGGTCACTACTTCGCTTTGAGCATCGATTTCTCCGACTTTGACCACTGCACAAGACACAGCAATCATGGCGCCAGCAGCAACCGGAGGCAAGAAGCAAAAGAAGAAGTGGTCCAAGGGCAAGGGTACGACTCTCTCCCCATCACCATCGCATACACGAAATTATCGATACCCGCGCACCGCCAAACATTGCGCTGCTTGCACCGCACCGTACATGTCGCTAACATAGATTCCCTCCCACAGTCAAGGACAAGGCCAACCACGCCGTCGTGCTCGACAAGAACACCAACGAGAAGCTGCAGAAGGATGTGCAGTCGTACCGCCTCATCACCGTCGCCGTCCTCGTCGACAGACTGAAGATCAACGGCTCATTAGCGCGCAAGGCCCTAAACGACTTGGAGGAGAAGGGTGTCATCAAGAAGGTTGTCGGTCACAGCGCGGGTAACATTTACAGTGAGTGCAGATCATATGAGCGCGGTCTCTAGCACTTTGGATCGAATTTGGACTGACAATAATTTCTTCTTAGCCCGAGCTGTTGGCGGTGGTAGCGACTAAGCGATTCGTTTCGGGATGCATACTCTGAGCACAATGCAGTATCTATGGCGGCTCGATGACAGTGCCAGCCTTCGGTAGCCCAGACAGACAGCTGCCACGAAATGAAGAAACTTGATTGCTACGGATTTAAGAATGCCGATCACAATACTTTCAGTATCAGAGGTCATGGGAGGCGGCGGGCAGGGCTCACGTGGTGTCCAGCAAATGTTCGCTGAGCCTGCCACGCATACTGATCTTGCAATCTGTGCCTACGCATGCGGTTGTCCCGCTAACTAGGGTCAGGGCCAGAGTCCCGATTCAGACGAGATTCTACACCTCGAGCATTTTCAGGACCCGATTGATCGCGCCTGCCCACTTACGAAATCGCGAATGATTCCTTCGCAAAGCATCTCGGGACTGGAACAGCAATTTGCATCTCTATGCATCGAACAACTCTGAGCTTGAAGGTGCCAATGGTCGCGAAGTCACACGCCGATGACAAGGGCCTGCTGAGAGCCAAGAGCATTAACACTGTGCCGGACCGACGTTTTGTGCCTCGCTTTCCACTTTCAGTATGCTGGTCCTAATGGTGCTCAGATTCTACAAACAAAATCCTTATGCAAGTCGACAAGCAGACTGAGTTACCTTGCCAACTCGGTCACTGTCGAATAGAACCATGCTCATGTACTCCCGTCGGCCTCGTGAGGGGGAATCTCGGCAATGAAGAAGAGGCTGTTTCTTGGTGCCTCTACGAAGAGGTCATCCGTCAGCAGCGATATGTGCGCTCTGCACTCAATGCTCGAGAGCAGACTGCTGTCTGCGACGTACGGGCCTGCGCTCGTGCTGTATGGTTTTTTTTTTCGGAGTTGTCTATGGCGACGGCTTCCCCGAGTGCGGGCCAGATAGCGTAGGATCTGACCACTGCCATGCGAAGAAAAACCTTGTGTGTCCAGAAAGTCTGCCAGTCATACTTTCTGAGGTCTTCTCATTTCATAGTGTCGATATCTCGATTCCCTTCCACACTCAAAAAGAACGCATTCCATCAACTCCACTACACACACCCAGCAACTCTAAACGTCCCAAAAGCATTAACATACCTCGCCCCTCTTCCATCAAACCCATCAATATACCCCACCGTCCAAGTCCCCTCCCTAACCCCACTCAACCCATCCAACTCCCTCGCCCTGCTCACAGCCTGTTCCTTAGTCCCATAAGAATCCCACAGCCAATGAACCCTCCTCACATATTTCTTGTGAGCATCACAGAAACCTTCGAAAAACTTCCTCTCGTAAGAAGGAGACGGTGCGCCTCCGGCCATTATGAGTTTCCGAGAATAGAAGATCTGGGCAAATTCGTCTCGGATTTGTGAAGATACTGATAAGAGCGAAGGGAGCTCGGAGCGACGAGCATCTAATGGTGGAGGAGAATCATCTGCTACAAAACCAAGAATGAGATCGCGAAGTTCTCGGGGGAGATGGAGGAGTGGTGAGTTGAATTGATTGTTAGAGCGGAGGTCCAGGCATTGAGATTCTGTCTTTGGGATCGGGGCTGAGATGTCTTCGATATGAATTGGGAGGTCGACGTGACGATGTAGAACTTTGATGTAGTCTACCGCCAATTTGCCGCCGTTGCGATATGGTGTCTACATGTTGGAATCAATAAACATGGTCGAACTAATATGGTCTTGGCACTCACATGGGCCGCTGTTGTGACTTCCATCTTCGGGAAAGAACGTGCCGGGTTATCCTCGCGAAATAATTGGTCAGAGCCGCAAGTCAAGGTACTTTTAAAGCATGTGTCTAGAGAACAAAAGTCACGAATATGAGAGTTACTACTGAGCACACGACTCCTCTCTTGAGGTCAGGCGATCAGGCGGTCTAGAACGCCACAGCCTCGGCTTCCCCCACCCAGCTGAGAGTCGCACAACACGAAGGGAAGGAATGCTTGCAGGTTGAGACGCAATTGACTTGTTGATCTCTGTGGTGGCCTCTCAGGTGAAGTGCGTCTTAAGATGGAGCAGAGGTCTTGAAACGGCGCAAGACATATCGCCTGCCACTCATGTGCACTGGCTCCGCATTAAGTCCATCCGTAGTAGGTCCCTTCTACGCAGCAAGGGCTACAAACAGTGTCGTTGCCAGCTTTACTGCTGTGTGACTGTCACGTCACGGCTTGCGTTCTCTCAACCAGCGCATCGCTTTTCTTGCGTAGATTTTGGAATCAGATAGAAGGCATGCAATTGAAATACCCCACCTCAAGGGCAAGAGCAAGAAGGAACTCGTCCAACGAACCAGAGGTCGCATGCAGTGTTGGTCCAGCGTCGTCTCACTGATATTTTTGTTCCAGATATGCTCACTCACGAAGCATGCGCCGAAGAGCAATCGCAGCGGAAAGGTGTAGACCCAGCTGAAGTGCCATATGAGTCTCCGCGTGACGACTCGATAGGCCCATCGTGACCAAGGCTCTCGAGGTCGAATGTGGAGCCAGAGGTCGTCAAGTCGTCGAGCTGCTTCCTGACCATTCCTGGCTGGGACGAGTTTGAAAGTGTTCAGCTTCGATGCTATCTCGCTTGCGCAGACCTCGCATTGGGCCGTCGCCCTGTTCACGTTCTTCAGAGGTTGCACGGTGCAGGTGCCGAAGTCGAGCTGGATGAGTCCCATGTCTTGATCTCGGGACCAAGTCCTAACACGTTTCTGGTGTTGGCAGTTCCATTGAGGGACGATAAGCAGTCTCAGCACGCCTATCGCTGCGCTAGGTCGTTTGCAAACCCAATGCCTGAAATTTCGGTTTGATCTATTGCCGTTGCAGTCATCACTCAAGTCGTCGCCAACGCGGAGGACAAAAATGTTGTTGCCATAGAAGTAACGCAGACTTTCATCTCGCATTGTTGGGCATGTCTGAGTCAGGGCAATAAGGCGGGTGCGCTGTGATGGCGTTCCTGCCGAGTAAGACGGATTTGTCAGGGCCAAGAGCCGAGGCCAGTAGATGCGACCAGATGCGTAGAAATGCAGAGATCCTGTACCCTCTTGAATTGCCGTTTCATACGTGTAGATACTTCCAAACTCCACATTGAAGATGTTCTCAGTTGGAAGTACGAGTCCGTAGATGCGATTGCGTATTTCTGGAGGAAGTCGGATGAGAGGATTCGTGCTACAATTGTCGAAAATACTGGCAGGACTCATTGCAATCGGCGCAAGAAAGATTGTAAGTCGGACAGGCGAGTGTACATAGACCGATCTTGACTTCATGTCGTAAGTGTAGCTGAACACGTATCAATTGTTGGCCTTTTTAGCTCCGCATCCTTCGCCTTGGGAGCTGCAGCCTGGTCGTTCTCGCATCAGGCAGACATTATGCAGTCGATGGCCGTTTGGACTTGAAGAACATAGGGGTGCCAGACAGGCTGCTCACCATCAATGATGGCAGGAGAGCTGTGGCGCTATCTCGTTGTTCAAGTCGCTCCGCGTAGGTGGAGCACTTAAGAGCGTCGGTCTGGGAGATTGCGAGCGTAGTCTTGGGATCGTAAGTAGAGCTGCTCGTTTCGAAACACAAAGTCTTACAACTTAGCAACATGGTCTCGTCAAGCAGTGTGCCTCGTGGGCGACATGATATATGGCGGGTCGCCTGCGGAACGATCCGATCCTGCGCGCTGGCTGTAATACGAGGTACCAAACCAGACCAGATGCGAACGCAAACGAGGCGAGGATGACGACCTCGCGTTTTCTGAAGCCTACCATTTTGCCAGAAGGCTGGAAGTGTCGCCGCAACTTTGCTCTCCAGTAATTTTTCAAGCTCGTTCTTGTACGTGGCAACTTGAGATCACGACGCGCTTGGTGGATCAGGTCGACAAGATCTTTGGCTTCCATAGTCACATGCATCTGCAGAATTTCCTGCATGGCACGCTTGTTGAATTGTAGTATGAATTCATGCCAGCACTCCTGACAGTAGTTGTCACACATGTCATCATCCATGCGATTGATGATTATGTCCAGTCGGCCCCGCTTCATATCGAGCTGAAGTGCGGGCCTTCCAAGGAGCAGGTCGGCTGACCAAGTGCCATTTGAGCATGTATCGTGCTTGCAATGCCGGTCAACGATCAGGTGCAACCTCAATACTGAAATAGCTTCGCGAGGTCGATCGGATATCCAGGCATCAAACCTCCAACGGGGTAGACGTTCATCATCGCAACGTAGGGAGTCGCCGAGAGCGAGCTGGAAGACATTTGACCCGTAGAAGTACCTAGCAGCCTCTGGTCTCAAAGCGCGACAGGTTTGTGCCAAGGCCATCCCACGAATCAGCGCTCGCCTTTCACCGCCAATGCGATCGCTCCTGTGTCGATTCTCGGGATCCAGCAACACCTTTGGATGACATTTATACGCTCTATAAGGAAGCCAAACTTCTTCACACAAGTCAAAGCACTTGATGGATGACCAATTCGCCGATCTATCCACCATTAGACAGAAGGCTTTATTCGTGGGCATGCATAGTGCATATATGTGATTTCGAATTTCTCCTGGTAACGTGAAGAAGCGCACCAGGAATGGGTTTTGTTCGTTCGAGGCTGGTTTCGCATGACGCTGGCTCCTCCGTTGACTGGTACCTAAAAGCGAAGCGTACGAGGTCAGCGTGTGTCTCAAAAACAGAGTGGTAATAGGGCTCGCTCCAGAAGCAAGGGCTAAGACCAGCCTACTGTGTTTGAGACGGCGACCGCAGCTGCTGTAACCCTATGGAGTCATGCCTTGCACCCTTCGATACACTTACGCTTCGACAGTAGGTGCATCTTTGCTAACAATGCACACCTCGCAACCCATTTCTCTCCTTCTTGTGCTCATATATGATGTTCTGCTCATGATAGCATAATGGCATGATGTATGCCACGCCATCGCTACCGTGCTCGTTCTCGCATCTGGCCGCTCAAGCTGTGCCGCAGGAGCTGTATGGTATACAGCATTTGGCTGCTCTGCTCGTTGACTTTGTGTCTCGAGGGGGAGGATCTCAATAGAGACATGAAGTTGCTGCAGTCCAGACCTTTCAAGTAATGTCCTCCAGATCTTCCGGCTGGGCGTGCTGCGACACCCAAGCTGGTGCTCCAGGTATCGCTTGAGCTGACTTTGCTGGTTCTTCCTCCTCAGCTCCAGACATCTCTGCACTTCTAATGGGCAGTGGCTGCTCCAGGTCTGGTACCATCTGTTCGTCGCCATCGCGGTCGCGCTCCTCAACGCCGCTGTCCTCCCTCAGCTTGGCAAATTTTGTTGCAAGAGCTTCCTGCTGCGCCTCCTTCACAGCGACCAGTTTTCCATTGAGGTCCTCCCAGTCTGGATTCCTTTTCTTAATGGCATTTCCCCTCTTCTTGCTATCGGCGATCTTCTTCTCCAGCTTTTCAGCATTCTCATCGGCTCGCTCTATTCCCTTCTGCTGACGGAGCTTCTGGGCTCTGGTGAGCTGCTTTTTCTTTTGCTTCTTCTGGATACCCGAGTTTTGCGCGCTGTGCAGCCATGGCTTGTAGTCGCTCTGTTCAGCAGGCGTCTTGCTTGTGAGCAGGTCTTTGGAGGGTGGTTCTTCACCTCGACGGGCAGCGCGAGAGTGCACTGAGACTTCTGTGGAAATGTCATTAATCTATGCACAGTCTTCCGTGGCGATTATGTCTACCTCTCTTCTTTGCCTTGGCCATTTTCACTATGCTGAAAAATGGCTGCGTTTTCCACAGAAATGTCGGTTCCAGAAAATGTCAAGTCGAAGCAAAGCTCGGCTCAAATCCGGCCGAAGTATTTCCGCAGTTTCCTCTCCCTTCGCACTTGAAGCCTGTGAACTGACCTGACCTGCCGCCTTCCTGACGAGATACTCGACACGAAAGCAGCAAGGCTCGTGGTGATGGACGATCATAATGAGCACTTCATGTCTCCAATACAAGCCGGCTGGAACCTTAGGTACTGGGCCAGCATCGATGATAACACGGCCATGACTTGAACGATTCAGACAAAAGGGCATGCCAGTGCCTGTAGAAAGAAGCTTGCTATCCCAACGAGCCGGGACGCATACTGGCACTCGTGAATGGTCATCATCATTGGTATCTAGCTGGATGTGGTATACAGAAATCGAAGGGTCTGGCGCCCACCCAAACGCCACGACGAAGAAACGGTCCCACGCTATGGACCGGTGATATGCAAATGCTCTCGCAGGATACGGCAGAGCCTCAAAGCTTTCATCCACCGCCAACATCACACCCTGTTCAAGCCTCCGGAGATAGCTCCATCCTCCAGGCTTCCTATTCGAAGATGGCATCATGCTCGAATGTACTGCTGCTGTCCCTCTTGTACACTGCGTCGGCATCGAATTCGGTAGTGCCGTCTCTCCTGTACACAGCATCTGAGAAGCAGCAGAGTCAGTTTTAGCTCTTCCAGCTTGGTTGTCTACAGGAAATCATACCGGCATCAAACTCGGTCGTACCATCTCTCCTCGTCTTATAGACAGCATCAGCATCGAACTCAGTGGTGCCGTCTCGTCTTGAAAGGGCATCGGATGCTTGTGTGTTGTCTATGATGATCTTTAGCTGAATGGTCTTGACATCGAAGTCGGAACGTTCTTACGGGGTTCAATGACGACCGGCGCGGCCATGGCCACTTGGATCAGCGCAAGCGCAAGCATGAGGAAGTTCATGATGGGCAGCTTTTGTGTTGTTGTTGCTTGGCAAGAGTGATTGTTGCAATGTTCGAGTCGGACGGTGAATGTGAAGATGAATGTTCAAACGGAGCGTCGGACAGTGTAGAAGATACATAAGACATGCGGGCCGCCAACATCTAAAAGTCTTATCTGAATAGCCCTCCCTCTAGCCGACCTTGCCAGGATGGCGGCCTCTACCCACAACCAACTGGTTACATCGCCCTGATCGGCAGAGATTGCGCTGACACGGCCCCAAACAACGATATAGCGGGTGTCCACTACCCAACCAGGAACATGCGTCTGGAGCGCGTGGCCATCCAGCAAGGTCTCAAATAACTTCAAAGGCTCACCTACCTTGTTCAGCTTCTCCGCACACGTAGTCGCATACGACAATGGCAGGGTTCACCATATTTCTCAACGGCATCCTGCATCCGGAACAGACAACGGAAATCTGAGGACTCGCGTGTCAATGGCGTCAAACGAGCAAAGCAGATCATACCGATAAAAATATCCCACCGAAGCCGCAAGTGGGTAGAGTGTAGCTCTGCTGGACGAAACAGGCACAAGTTATTGATTACGACCAATAGCTGAGGCCAAATTGTGTTGATCCTTCGGTGTCGATCAAGCACAATTCGCCGTCACCAGATCCTTCGGTGTGCAACAGTCCCTGACACAACTTCCATCCGATGCGAAAGCTACCAACCAGAAATTGAGAAACAGCCCGAGGGGTCCAAGAGGATCTTCCGAATGTGCCGATCTGAAGGATTGTTAGACTTCGCACCGTCCCGCTTTATGCTTCTCCAGCAGCGTGCGGCTATGTCCAGCCACATGGTCATCAGACAGGTTCGGTAATGTTAGGGTTACTGCTCAGGGCTCGAGCTGGTGGTGCGGGCAAGAGATGCAGTGGCAAGATCGTGTAGCAGAGCTTGTCTTTCAAGTTGCCAGAAATCAAGAACGATACACACACAGCAAAGATGGAGCGCGATGAGGAGATACCGTTCCTGGAAGGAGAGAAGAGATGCAGACATACAGAGCTGGAAAGTGAGAGATCAGACTCTCCCAAATGCCAAAGGAAACAGCAAAGATGGCTTTGGATATCTGCCGTCATGAATGCAATACTCTTCAAAGCATGTCTCTTCCTGGTGTTCTTGATGACATTCAAGCAAACGAGGGACACATCCACAATTTCTGAAACATATTGTAAGACAAGAAGCCTCGAATGCGTCGACCCAGAACACTTCTCACATTTCGCCCAGCTCCCGTCAACAACGCAATCGAATATGAATACCGCAGAACAATCGCAAACGACACAACCATGGTCGGGCAACCAAACCCAGCCTGGGAATCCCGGATGTCAAATCTCCTCAATAACACCTTACTCTCAATCTCGCAGACCGAACTCGATCTCGCCAATACAACCTCCATACCCGTCCAATCCACAAATCCAACCCAATACGCCGGCGGCTTAGGCATCGCACACAACATTCACTGCGTAAAAAAGCTCAAACAATTTCTCTACTTCTCACACTTCTACCCAGACGTGGAGATCGGAAGTTCGCATTATGATTATTTGCAGTACCATGCGGATCACTGTTTGAATTTTATACTGCAGAGTATGATGTGTCATATGGATACGAGTTTGTATACGCTTGTTTGGGCACCCGGGGAAGATGGGAAGACGATGGTCGTTAAGCATAGGGAGCCCGGGGTGCAGAAGTGTGTGAATTGGGATAAGGCGAAAGAGTGGATGGAGGAGAGGTCGATAAGCAGTGATATGATGGTTGGACCTTCATGAACAGATACCCTTGCAGCGAATGATGAATGTTTCTCCAAGCTTTTTGGCTCAAACGGTTCGATTTGAACGTGAATATGATTGACCTGATTCTCTTCAACGACGCCATGTTCTCATGATTTTGCCCACCACGCACTCACAAACATCCTCATCGCATTGCCACTGTGTTTGAAGTCCCACATAGAGTCAACGAAACAGTGCGCTCTCGAATCCAGCCATTTCGCCACAAATGTCTTCGATCTTCTCGTAAAACAGGACCACATTCTGGATCAATATCAGTATCGCGAGAACTCTATATTCGACAAGCAACGGAGTGAATAGATGTCTTTGTTTTGACCTTTTTGGAATTAATCAATTCATATAATTCATATCGCTAAAGTAGGTATCACAAAAGTTCACTCAAAATCACAATCCCCTTTCTCTCGTGCTTTCTTCATTCCCACTCAAAAGGCCCAACATTCCCCGGCTGATCATGAGGCACAACATAATCCTCCAGCGGAGCAGGAATTCTGCTTTGATCCGCAAAAGCTTTGAAAGAGTCCCAATTCACACACTTCCTCGCATGACCAGTATATCCGTGTAGACCTGTAGGAGCTTCGGCGTCCCAGACGACAGTATTCAAAGTGAGGTCGGGTTTGCACATTACGCCTTGACGGAGGACTTCGAGGCAGTGCTCCCAGTGTGGAACTGTGAGACGACCGGAGTTGAGGAGGTCGGGGTAGTGTTCTTTGTAGTTCATTTGATACATTCGTTTCTATTCAAGACCATATTAGGACTGAGTGCTGTTGAAGGAATTTGTTGGAGTGATACGTACCAAGCAGTGGAGTTGGTGGAAGACTTCATAGTATCCGACATAACCTTCAGAGTCTTTGACTTTTACAGAAGTCTTGTTCATTGTGTGCATTTCTCGTTTGGAGATTTCCACCATGCTCGCTAATCACATGTGTCAGTAATGATCGAGCGATATGGTGGTAGGTTGACTTACGTGCAAGGAGGTCAGACCATGCTTCGTCCACTTCTCGTCGAGGCAGACCAAGGAACGGACTGTCTTCGGGTTCCAGATCGAGTGTCCTGATTTCATGCTTGATGATGGCGTGAGCAGGAGCTGTGTGATCTGTGGTTAGTTGAAGCTCGGCATGCTTAAAGAGTCGTGCTCACAGTATGGGTCTTCAACCTCATCTCGGGCCAAGGAAACTTTGCTTGTTGTGCTTGATGCACTTTTTGAGCTTGGCTCTTCGCCATAGGTGTTAAGCACGAAGAGTCCGACATTGGCAGCGATGAATGCCGCATGAATGACGAAGAGGATATAGTGAAACGTGCTCAAGCTGGTCCATGTCCGTCGTTTCGGAGCGTTCTGCGGAACATACTCTTCGTCGATTGTTTGAAGGAAAGGCTTCTCTTCATCGTGCTTGGTAGTCGCCATGATTGCTTGATGATGAGTAGTAATTGATCAATTGACGAGTCCCGGACACTTTGCTCAATGCTCGCTCTGGTCTGGGCAACAACGTGGGTGCTACAAGATCATATGCGATGCCCTCGTGGCTCCTAGGGCATACCTTCTCCACTCAGACTTCCCAACTTTGCCTTGGCCAACCTCGTGTAACGCCAATGAAGCTGCTCCAACAATCCATGCAGGGCACACCATTTTAGCAGCGATGATCTTGGCTGATCTTAGCAGAAGCCACATGCAAAGCTTAAAGAAGCTTACCCACTCTCCCGCGAAGGAAGCAGATCCCCACCACGACCAATCACAAGATCCAAAACAGCCCGAACAATGTGCCTCGTTTCCGGCTCTCGCGGTGAAAACCTGAGGTTCGACATTGCAGATCCTTTCAGCTGCCTCATCAATTTGTGCCAACCTCGGGCAACGGAGAACAGCAGTGTGTGATCGACATGCATGTTCACCACTCAAGGCATAGAGCAGAAACTCTACAGTATTGCCATGTGGTGGGATTCGCATGGTTACAGCGCTTGCGTGCTGACAAGATACACCGGTAGACCGAGTAGTATTGCATATCGCAGCGAAGAGCTCTCGAGCTTAGGACTACAATTCCAACATCTTTCCCACGTGGAGTTGCTATTCTCATTCATCCTGCCGCTCTTCTGTGTCTCAATCCAGGCCTTTCGAACTCCTCTCAATTCAGTCTTTGATCGGATTGCCAGATCAAGATGGGTTATGTCAACTATGGCAGCGTGACTGCTGTTGGTATCATCTTCCCAGTCCTGGGGTTGATAGCCCTCGCGACTAGATTCTATGCGCGAGTCAAGTACATGAACAGCAAATTCGAGGTCGATGACATTCTCGTCGTACCAGCAGCGCTGCTCACCGTTGCTGGTGGTGTGGCAATGATCCTTGGAGCCCAGATGAGATTCGTGGGCGGTCACACCCTCGATGAGACCCAGGAGGAATTCCTGCACACGATGGAAGAACGCCAGATCATGTTGGAAAAGGTAAGTCGTCATTCCTGCTTGTGTAGGATATGAGTGCTGATCATCTCGACCTTAGTTCGAATATGCTTTCTGGATTGGACATGTCCTGGCTATTGGCTTCATCAAGCTTACCTTCTTATTCTTCTTCCGACGCATCTTCAAGGGTCGTGGTTTCCGGACCGCGTTCGACTATGTCAACTGGTCCTTGATTGGGCTTGTCACTATCTGGACCATCGCCTACGTGTTTCTGGAAATCTTCATGTGTGGTCTGAACTTCGATGCGGCCTGGACGACGGTCTACGCTCTCCGACACTACTGCATGAACACATTCGCGCTGTTGACATCTTGTGCAATTACGAGCTTCGTAATGGATCTCGCCTGTCTGGCTGTGCCTTTGATTATGGTCAGCACCCTGCGCATGTCATTCAAGCGCAAGCTTCAAGCTTCCCTGGTGTTCGCGCTAGCTATCTTGTAAGTGTCCATAGCTATTAGAGACCTCGACCGGTGCTGACTTGCTCTACCTAGCTCCGTGACTGCAGGTCTGCTCCGCATGATTGTCTTGATCCAGGTCCTCGAGAACAGTCTTACGTCTCCGATAATCGACCTTCTTGGTACGAAATTTGGAGTGGCAGACGACGAGGGTGTCATTTCACTGGTACTCTTCTGGACCTACGTTGAGATCGGCGTCGGTTTCCTGGTCGTGTGCTTGGTCGCTTGCGGAAGAGTCTTTGACGATGTCTCGACACCAGTCATTGCCAAGATCAAGTCTGTCGCATCCTCAGTCGCATCGAGAGCATCCAGTGTGGCTTCCAACAAGAGCTCCAGCAAGTCGTCGATGTACTCAAACAGCTCGAATGAGAAGGAGGAGACCAGCATCATTGCATCTACTAAGGTGGAGGTCCGATCTGAGAAGCGATCGGAGGCCGACATCTCGGCGGTTCCGGGCTGGCTCGTGGCGAGCAGAAGAGGGACTCTGGATGATATTGAAGTTGTGTGATGCATTGAATGCACGCACGGTTGTTTTGAAAGTTTTTGATACCCATACGTAGTTTTGACGTTCTATACGAATACTTGGATTGAGAACGAAGATGTGTTTGATGTCTCGTAAGCAATCTTATTGCCAGACGCGTGGTCCCAGTTCTGCGCTGTGCCAATCGATACCAGTTGCCGCGCCTAAAGGATCCTGTCGGTGCCATGGCCACGCCGGCGTACATCTCTGCGAGCGGCGAGGAAGGTGATGGAAGTGATGGGGTGAACGGTGGTCGTGAGAAATGTATGGAACGTCACTGGTCCGATTTGCGATTTCGCCTGTGAAGGGTCCCTTGTTTGCTTTGGAGCAGGGGGCTCGTGAGGACAGCGACACTTCCACCACACATCTCCAGATTGCTTTCTAAGACAATTCAACACATGCGCCGCCACCTCAGCCTTCCCTGCGTTTTCTCAGGACATCTTCTCGGAAACCTCTCGCAGATGTCAAACGCCAAAAGAGCCTCGGATCATGGACCAACGACTCCACTACCACCACACCCTTGAACCGCAACCAGTGCAACTATCCGTACCCAGACCCTCGATCGCTTCCTCCATAGCAGGCACTGTGCTCCTCATATACCTGCTAAACTTCGTCCTTCAGTACTTCGATGCTCCGGTCCTGCCCCTCCAGCAGATCATCTGGAATGCGATCGTCTACGTTATTCCCACGCCACTGCTCCTCGATCCAGCCCGGAGACAGGAGTTGAAGGCCAACGACATGCTTTCTCAGACACATGCCGCCAAAAGCGATGCTCTACGAAGAATGCTGGGCCTTGGCGGAAATGCCATTTTGCAGAGTCTGCCGCAGGCCGGAGAGGCGATTGGGTTAGGGAGCGTTGGCAGGAGATTGAGTATGGCTGTCAAGCCTGCAGCGACAAGTAATGCGCCTGCTGGACTTGGAAATTGGGACAACAGCTGCTATCAGAACAGCGTGCTTCAGGCGCTGGCGAGCTTGAGAGGTTTGGAAAATTGGCTACAGACGGCAGAACCACCGGAAAGCGATGCAGACAGCACGACAAACACAGCACTTCAGCAACTGCTTGGAAGGTTGAGAAACCAGCAGAATAACGGCAGACACATCTGGACACCTGCAAAGTTGAAGAACATGAGCAGTTGGCAACAGCAAGATGCGCAAGAGTATTTCTCCAAGATTATGGACGAGCTGGACAAGGAAGCAAAGCGAGCCATTGGGGCGCAAGAGGACCAGCCGGGGCTGGAGGCAATTGTAAAGCGTGATAGGAAGGGAGAGGGGCAGGATTCAACCGAGGCAGAAGTGCAAGCGATGTCGATGCGAAATCCACTGGAAGGCCTGGTAGCCCAGCGCGTAGCATGCACAAGCTGCGGCTTCTCGGAGGGGTACTCGATGATCCCCTTCAACTGCCTCACTGTGCCTCTCGGTTCGTCATTTGCGTATGACCTGGAGGAATGCTTAGATGAGTACACGAAGAGCGAAGACATCGAAGGCGTGGAGTGCCGGTGTTGTACGCTCATGCACGCGGCGGAGAAATTGCAGAAGCTCATTGCAGCACCGCCGACTCCGCTGAAAGTTCTTGCGACACCTTTTTTGGAGGCTCCGGTGAGCGACACCGACAGCTCGAATCGGAGTGTGCAGACGCCTGCGACCTCGCTATCACCACAAACTATGGCCCTGCCACCTGAGCTCCGCACCCAGATACTTGCGCGCTTGCAAGCAATACAGCAAGCTCTGGATGAGGATGACTTTTCCGACAAGACCATTAAGCAAGCATGCGCCATCCCAGCCAAGGCATTCGTGAACGCCACAAAATCGCGTGAAGCGGTCATCGGTCGCATGCCGCAAACACTAGTCATCCATATTAACCGGAGCGTGTTTGATGAGATGACGGGCATGCAGAGGAAGAATTATGCACAGGTCCGATATCCAATGCTGCTCGATCTGCGACCTTGGATGCTCGAGATTGGCGATGCACCTCCACAGTATGAGCTCAGTGCAGTGATACAACACTATGGAAGACATGAGAACGGGCACTATATCTGCTATCGAAGACATCCTGGAGTGAAACATGAAGATAACGCAGAGGGAGACTCTGCAACAACGGCATCGAGCGAAGAGAAATGGTGGCGTCTGAGCGACGAAGATGTTTCAGCAGTCTCCGAGCAAGAAGTGCTCGATCAAAGCGGAGCGTTCATGCTCTTCTATGAGCGACTACCCTTGCATGGACCACCACAGCCTATCAGTGAAGACATCGAAGACGCTGCTGCGATACCACTACCACCAGACGAGGCTGCCGACTGGGACATGATCAGCGTGCAGCCCTTAACAGATGCAACGCCGTCGCTTGTCACATCCTCTACACAATCCGTTGTCTCAGAGTCGGATATTGATACAGAGATCGATGAACCAGATCCGGAGGCAGTAATACCAAGTGCTGGGAAACTGCCTCTCCCACAACAAGCTCCGATCTTGAAGACTGCAGGTCCGGCGGTCATGGCGCTTCAGGATGACATGAAGGTAATGAACAGAATGATGAGAGTATAAATGATTGCCCCCTGCGGCTTTGGAAGAGTAGCATCAAGGGTATAGTCACGAAATGTTTGAATACGAGACGAGCTCATAATATCGCATATGATGGTCTCTCTTTTTCTTTTGGCTTGACTATCAAACATCCCGTAGTAGTAGCACGTATGTCCTCTGTGGACAGTACTGAATGGAGGCCGAGAGTAGCATACTACGAGCATGATCCGTGCAAGGATCGGCCTTGGCTCCGGGACTTCCCTCTCCTGGCTTCACCACAAGTTCACAACTTCATCCTTCATTTTCACATCGTTATTATCCAGATCGAGGCTATGTTGTTAAACGCCAGCGAACCCATTTCGTAGTGGTATGGGATAACTGCTCTCACATGCTCGCCACACGCCATGGCGGGTCTGGCCAGCCAGTGCGCTCCTGCCGTCTGCTCATGACCGTACCTGCAGCTGGTCTGATATTCCTCCTCTCCTTGCTTACTTTGCTCTATACGCGATAACCACGTGCGAGGGACCCGGTCAGCGATCGAAGATGTATCACAGTCGAATCATCATCGCGTACGGCATCGCTGCATTCAGCCAGCCAGTAAAACCTACGGGCCTTATACCATGACGCGGTCGGCTGATTGGAGAATTGGCATGGAAGTGTCTGGCAGACGATTGAATCTGAAGGAAAAGATTTCGCGGAAATCCTGTTGTAAAGGTCCGGAGAAGATGGACGTCCTTCCCAATCCGGTCAGCAACAAAGCGATATTTTCCTATGATCAAAGAAGACTGGTGCGCCATTGTTGGAAAGCTGCAGCACTGAATGCTCGGCCGAACATGTACACGCTCTCTTGCGGCCTGCATTTCTGTCGTTTGAAAATGCGACACCCAGAAAATGTGGCGACGAATTCAAGCCGGGATTGGGCGGATTTGCGACTCTTTTCACGGACCGGTACAGCACTTTGCAAACGCAGCACCGTTGCCGAAGGCATCGAACAACCTAAGCTCTAGCGACGAGACAGAGAGGCCAGGTACACGGCTGAGACCACAAGCCAGACCCCCTGCCCCGGGATCTACTGCATTGAATCGAGATAAGAAAGCAGGTAAGAGTTCGGAATTTGACGTGGCCGATGAATTCCAATGTCTGACTGACACATTTATAGCTAGGGTAAATAAGAGGAGACACCGTCAATCTCGATCCGCGCCTCATTGTGACTATGTCCTTAAGCTGGAGCGACTAGTCTTTGGCCTTGATCAAATTGAAGACGATGAAAGCTTGTCGAATGCGGTATATCAGCCTTCGTCCGCAAGATGCTCAAACTGGCCGACATGTGTGCTGACCAACACCTGGGTATTCTAGATCGATTGCAGGATCGAGAACGCACTCGATGACGCCAAGTGCGAGGATCATGGTGTCTATGAAAGAAGAGTAGAGGAACTTGTCGACGAGAAATGGAAGACTGAGGAACGGATTCAAAAAGGCTTCGTGAAGCTGTCAGCGAACGCCATTGCAGTACATAATACTTTTCACGCCGAACGCGAAGAATCTTCGAACAGTATCCTGCCTTTGGATTTCCGGGAGGCGCTCGAGGACTGGTCAATGAAAAGAAAAGTCTGCCAGGAGCGACAATCTATGTGTAGCAGGAAAGAAGACCTTCGAGATGTTGGTCAGCGGCTTTTGCAGGCGAAGACCGCACAGATCAAAAGGAAAGGCTGGAGACCTACATCTTCGTATCTGGGAAAGTTACAACACTCTCGAAACAAAATTCTCAGGCTTGCAGCTGTCTCTAAAGTTGCAAGGCGCAATGAACAGAAGGCCCTAAGAAGGCTCTGTAAGGTGCACGCGAGAAAAGCACTGTTTGATGTCAGCAACGAGGGTCAACGACCTCCCACGGAACATCAGAAAGCAGCGGACATAGTGCCGGACAATACAGTCGTTCCTGATGTTGTACAAGCACCAGATCTCAAAGCCCGTTGGTACAAAGTCACAGAAGAGATGAGAGCCATTCTGAGCAATTACTACAAGCGAACTGAATTGGGCGCGTACGATCGAGCTTTGAAAGGGGCGAAGGCCAATACAACCGAGCCTGTAGATATTGAGACGTTCAATAAGCAATGGTTCGAGGAAATCGCCACTTTAGCGAAAGATGTTGATGATAGCACGAGGAAGTTTGCCGCTATCCGCGATGAAGCCATGCGTGCTGGATTCGAGCCAATTGTTGGAGACGAGATGTTGGGAGAGTTTCTGGTGCACCGAGACGATGGAAACACTGAACTGGAGGCTGTGGACAAAAGACTGGAAAGAGCAGCGTTGGCAGCCAACAATTCGCCAAATACTGACGTTCTGAATTTCGTGAAAGCTCAGAAGAAGATCATGTTGTCTGGCTGGATGGATGTAGGAGCACCCGCTAAACAGCCTGATGTGGACACAATGGAACTTGAAGAGGTCGGCTTTGGAGACAGTCGAACGATTGCTTGGTACGGAAAGACTGGACCTGATTCTGCTTTCATCCGATCAAAGGTAAGTGCTACCATGCTGAGCCGCTACTGCTAATCCATATTGCCTTCTAATTGACAACATCGCAGATCCGGGACTGGGGACAACAGCGCGAGGCAACGTTCAAAGAGGCCACTGCCCGCTATCAAGAGCTGATGTCTAAGCTCTTGATGCCATCTCCTAATGAGGTGACCGCGGACAATGCAGCCATCCCGAATGCGTTCAAAAGATTGGATCTCGAAGTCCGTTGGAATTCCATAAAAAGATTTTGCGAGATTGGAGGAGAAAGCCTTCGAGAAGTCGTACATTCTCGAAGCGCACGGGACAAGGCTCTGGAAGAAGCAGTGAACCACAGGAAGGAGGCTTTCAACATGAACACTTTCCAGCGCGAGTGGTTCGCCGAGGTCAGCAAGCGGGCTAGAATATGGAGAAATGTTGGTGAAAAGTTCGTGCCTATACGTGACGAAGCGATGCGTGCAGGGTTCAGTCCAGTGGCAATCGGCGACGAGGCGTGGCAAGAATTCCCGATACATCGAGACGACGGTAATACTTCATCAGAAGGTAAAGAGGAGAGGGAAAGAAGAACGAAATTGGCTGGGGAGAAGAGGCCATACGAAAACGTGCTCAAATTTGTGAAGGAGCAGGAGCGAGTGATGGGTAATGGAGGCTGGAAGGACGCAGACATGCGTGCTCATACCCGAACGCCGACCGCGGAGCTCAGTGTCCGAGAGCTGGAGTTTGGTGAAAGCCAAGCAGGTGGTTTGACTGATTCGCAGCCCGTGAAGGATAAGGTATGTTTGGCACGGGTATCACTGAATCTCATGCAATGATAGCGCTAATCCACTTCTTTTGTAGATATTACAATGGCGTCAAGCTTGTGAGCAGACCCGTATTGAGGCCGACGCGATCTATCAACAGGCTTCACAGCCTCCAACCACTTAAAGACACCGAAATGAGAACAGTGCGCCTCTTCTCTGTGCAACTTTCATCATCCTCTAGAAACCGGTCCATCGAGAGGGTGATGAACACCCAAACCCTGAATGTCTCGCGATGCGCATCAATAATCGAACATGGTCATGAGGGCAGCCGTCTCCAAGTCGGTGCGATTCGCCACTTTCTCACCGCCCTGACCTCCTAGTGCTCCTCCATCCTGCTCTCTAGAGAATGCAGCCTGGAATTTCTCAGCGATGACGGTGTCCTGTCCCTTTTTCCGATCTTGCTCGATGATCATAGCGGAATCGAACGACACTGGTGCGACTCCGTCGTCACCACTATCCTTGTGAATATCATCATGATCGCCTTCTTCAGGTGCAGTTTGACAGCTGTCAGAATTACACTCGTGCTCGTCAGGCTCCTCGTATGCGACATCAAGTGGCTTCTCAACCGTGACCACACCATTGCCTTCGTTTGATGAGAGCTCTTTGGCCTCATTCACGGCGTCACCACACTTCACCTGATCGCTGGCTTCCGGAGCATTGATGCGCGGAGCCTCGCATCCGCCGTCATTGACATCGTCCATTGCCACGTCTTCGAGACCATTCTCCTTGGTGAACACAGTGACCGGAGCAATACTGCTCACGTCGGCGGTTGGCTTGCTCTCATCCTCAACAAGATCACGGTCGTCTGTGAGTCCGTCATGGTCGGCTTCGACCATGTCCTGATCGGCAAGGACGGCAGAGTCGGTGACCTCAGCCTTTGTGTCATCTTGGTCCACCTCATCAGAGAGTTTGTTTGCAATTCCGCGACTGCTGAGATTCATGGAACATGAGGCGAGCTTCTCAGACTCAGTCTTGACGTGATTTTGAACCTTCGACGGGATAGCGCTGCCAACACTGAACGGATCCTCATACGTGACATCGTTTAGTGGGATGTAATCAAGTTGCTGTAGCTGTGGACTCGAGTTGTCCTGAATTGTTTCGTTGAGTGGTGGAGTGTCTTGGCTCATGTCGCAATGTGGTTCCGGGTTGTTGATCAAGCGTGTCTGTACCCGAGCCGTGACCACTGATGGGGTGCACTGCTTGCCAGCCATCAGGTGCATGAAGACTGGAGGGTTGGTGATCGGGTAGCTCAGGTACACGGTATGGTTTCCGCTCATGATGAAGTCCGTCGCCTTCTCCTTGATTTGAGCTCGATCAACTGTCGGGTCGAACGTTTTCCTCAGGATCTTTTCGAAGATCTTGCGATCCGACTTAAGGTCGGAAAAGAAGGCTGCTCCGCCAGAGAGGAAGACGGTCCTACCACGAAACGTGTAGGCCTGGTTACGGATGATCTCGTCCAATTTTGTTTGATCGCTGTCGGTGAAGACTTCTTCAATGGCTTCTTCCAGGCTCTTCTCCTCAGCATCGGCCTCCTCCTCTCCTTCACTCTCGGGCTCGACTACTGCTGTTGCGCCTTGTTCTGCCTCGTTCTTGCGAGCATCATGGTAATTTGCGACAAGCTTCGACTTCAGCTCCGCCATCCGCTCAGGCGGCATCTCGTGCCAATCCTTGATCTCCAACATTCTGCACCGACTCGACTTCAGTGCCTGGCAACTGCGCGTTGTACCTTTTCTCTGATATGTGTATTGTCGAGGCGCTGCGCTGTGCCAGAATGTGTGACTTGTTTGATTCTTTCGAGGTGCAATCGGGGTGCAGTTCAATGTGCGCCACGCGCAAGGTAAGGCGCGAAACGAACGCCAAGACCTTAGCGTGTCGCGAGGTGAATGTTCACGCTGCTCGTCAAACGGCCCAGTCTCCCTACGGAATGGTATTACTGCATTTCCAACTCGCCATTCGCACTTCGGCCAAGGACAGCTTGCTTCTGCGGTCACCCATCTCTTTCCACTTGCTCTTGCAGCGCCCAAACCATGCCTGGAGGAGAGTAGAGCCTGGATATCTCCTGAAGCGCGACTTTCGGCAATGAGACTGTCTCATCAATGAATCATCCTCTCTGAGATCGAGACTCGCTGTGAGAGCCACCCCACCAACAGGCATAGCTAGAGTCTGTCCGATGTATAGCGTCTCGGTCCAATTCTCATCTTGACCGTTCTGCCAATGTTTCAGTCAATGGTTCTTGGGTGTACTAAGGCAGTTTTTGTTGTCGTCTGTCAGAAAGACTGCTCGTCATCTTTCGTGCTGCGCACAATGACCGAAATGACGCTGATCGCGATGAACATCATGTATGTCTCTCCTCGCAGCGCCGTATCAGTCGCCTCACTAGTCATAAATCTAAATCTTGTGTTACAGGATATGCTTGCTTGAGGTTGAGGCCTCAAATCGGATAGTGCATTTGACCTGCATATCTTGAGATGGTCAAGTATTCGCCTGCGAAGGATGCGCTTTTTCTGAGTGCTCCGAAAATGCGATCACTTTCGAAGGTCGTCATAGAATCTTACGAAATTGCCTGATCATTCGGGTTCAAGACCCATCTACGCGCAAATCCAAGCCTCGGACATGTCCAGATTTAACGTCCGATAGTGATCACTAGCAGGCAGTCCACTCGAGGGTCAATGAACCCCGATGTAGTCCTGTATGTTTCATGCAGGGGAACATCGATGCATGCTATGCGATATTCATGAGCGAGCAAAGAGTGGAGCTGCGAGGCTATCTCAAATTGCCAGGCTCAGAGAGGGTGCTGGCTATTAAGTTCTTGGCTAGTTGGCATCTCAAGCGACGTTCGTTGTATGTAGCCTAACGCCGCCGTGGTGCCAGTAGAAAATTCTGTACAGCCTGGAATGATGTGGACGGACAGTCTTTCCAAAGGAAAACGACCATCGGTAAATGTGAGTCGAAGCGTCGATAAGAAATGATCAATATTTCGGTGTTTTTAGGCAATCGGACGACAATCGGACGATGATGTCGAAGCGGCTCAGGATGTCTGCTGTGCTTTTTTTTGTATCGTGAAAGCGCAATGCCCAAAGCGCAATGCCCAAAGCGCTTGTGGAGGGAAATCGCAATGAGCTGCCCAATGGGGAGCGATCAGGCTGAGCCTGACCGAAGCTTTTGAAAGCTGGAACATGATCAACGTCAACCTCCGGCCTAAGATTCATGGAAGAGAATACATCTTGTCATGATGTCTTCCGGTCTCGTGGCGTTTCCACATCGCGCCTGTGAAGTGGTCCTTAGCGTGGCTTCGGCCCAACTGTGGATCTTCGGCCAGACAGAAATTTTGCAGCTAAATACGCACCGATTTCGAAGTTCAACATCTCAAGAAGCACCAATCAGATGCTTTCATTCCTCGTATGGTCTATGCCAGTCCAAAGACCAGGATCGACTGCTAACGCAGTTTACAGATTGGTCTAGTGGCTATGATTTCCGTGAGATCATTCGTTCAGCTCCTGGCAATTGCGATTCTGACTGTTCTTCAGGCTTGTCATGTGAACTTCATCACAAGCGCGGGAGAGTGAGTGCTCAATACGGTGCAACCGCTCTCAGCCTTGTACTAACGGCTTCAATAGCCAGGGTTGTAAGTGATCAATTAATGGTCCTCTTGACTTTAACGTCGCTGACCAGTAATTAGCGATTCCCTGATGGGGAGAAATTTCCACACATTCTTTTTGCTCTTTTGCGTCTGACTTTTGTTTCCGAAGTTTTGGTCCTTGGTATTGATAACTTTTGAAGTCCTCTGTCTTATGAATTTTGTCTCGATCCTAACACTGATGGCGTTGCCAGAAGCGAGAATTCTCGAACGTCGCAAGGCGGGCGAATAGATGTCGTACGTGTCTCAAGTGGTTGGAGTCTGATACGTCCTAGACGTGGACGAAATTCGACTGGTGCATTTCAACTTATTTCTCCCTATATCAGCAAGGCTCATTGTCGCAACGCGAAGTCGAGACTGTGAGTGGATTGCGCATTGGTGTCTCTGCTATCAGGACGCCCACTCAATGTCATTCTCTTGTACTTGTGATTGTGATTCAAATGCACAGGCAAGGCCCAAACCTACACCGTATGGCTGTGCAGAGACTGGATCGGGAGAATTTCACAATCGGTGGGCGGAATAGCATCCGGATATATTGTGTCTTTGCAAAAGGCCATTGCTACAGCCGATCTGGAGTCGAATGGAAGTCTGCCTGACACAGAACTTTCGCTTGCCGCATCAATAACCGACCATGCCATCCACAAAACTCGTTAGCACCCAGCTGTACTCCAGATACTCAAGCACCTCGAGAAGTCTTTCCGTCTGTCGCTCCGCTTCATTATACTCTTCCATCTTTGGTAGAGGTACGCGAGTAATGTTCTTGCCGTCCTTCGGTGCCCAGTAGTTTTTGATATGGCCACGAGCAAAGAGCACCAGGATTAGGAGCGCAGGCGACGTGGTCAAACGCATCACTTTTGGCAGAGTGTATGGAACCACAGCCAGAGAGAAAGAAGCAATGAATGAGGCTAGTACCTGTGATGTGCATTAGCAAGCGCTCGAATGGACCTCCACGATCTCGCATCAATACCGCAAGAGCTCCAGTGGCCTGAGTAGTCCTTGTCTTCCACAATTGATTCTCGGCCTCTTTAGACCATTCCGCCAGCTTCTTCGCAGTCGCTTCGTATTTCCGAAGCTTGGTGATGGCCACATATGATAACGAGGCGCCCCATAGTGAAAGAACGAGTTGGCAGACATGCTGCCCTCTGACGAGGAAGTCTCTGCTTGTGAAAGTGCTCATGCCGAAATGATCTCCCGAAGAAGACATGAGATTTGTGTTGATGAAGGAGCAGAGTTGAGGTGGATCTTGATAGAGGAGGCTGGACCCTTGGTCGGCGTGCCATAGGGAGGCCCAAATCGACTATATAATTAATGCTACTTTCTAACTCAATTTTCAACCTATATACGTATTTCTAGTATTCTATATCTTCTATACTCGCTAACTACTCGCTATCTACTCGTAAGAATAGGTCTACGTATAGATCTATCGCCTTAGAAGGATTAGGTTATAATATAGATCTATAATAGTATTTCGAAGAAAGAGATTATCCGATACCTAGAGCGAGAGACTAGCTATACTATATCTCTAATAATACTATAATAAAGACTAAGAGAGTAGAAAGTCTACTATAACTACTATAAAGACTATTATAAAGTTAATAATATCGAGGCCTTAAAGCTTAGTATTACTTATATCTTCTACGTTCTACGATTAACTAATACGGATACGATTATAATACTATAAGTAGATAGATTCGATATTAGGTAGTATAGATATATACGTCTACGTAAAGAGCTTAGTCTATATAAGAAGATATTATCTAATAGAGTTAAAGAGATAATAGAATATATAGAAGTAGTATTAAAAGAGGAATTAGAAAGATCTATAGTAGAGGTATACGGCCGAAGAAATCTATATACTTATATCTAATCGAAATATAATATTATAGATAGATAGGTCTACTTATAGTAGACTCGCTAGTAGTAGTCGATCTATAAGCTATTTCTAGATACTTCTACTTACTACTAATACTACTAATAGAGACCGAATATATCGGATTACTAGTAAGCTAAATCCTAATAGGCTATAAGTCCGCTACGAGTATATATAAGAGTATTATAGTATAATTATAACTCCGGATCTAGGCTACGTAATATCTATAGATACTTACTATAAGCTTAAGTATTAGGATATATAGATCTACGCTACTATCGACGTCTATTTACGCTATATCGTCTAGATATATATAGGTATTACTAGTCGGATAGCTATCTCTATACTCGCTTAGTATATCGTAATACTTCGTAATACTAGTATAGTACTCTAAATTATTCGATCGGACTATAGAATAGAAATAATTCTAGCTACGGACGCTTACTATAAGGACCTATACGTAGTATACTATATATTAGCTATACTAAGCCTCGGGAGGGCCCGGCTTAGCCTACTCTAGACTATTCTAGCTTTTATAGCTTCTTTATACTCTCTCCTTTCCCTTCCTTATCGATTCGAGTATCTTATACTTAGGATAATTTAGCCTATATATTATAACCTACTCTTATATACGAATCGATCTTCTAACGTATAACGAACTATTTAGTAATAGCTCCTACTTCGAGGAAGGCTAGTAAATAAACCGCCTAACCTAGAGGTAAGCTAGAAGGCTTAGTAATACTAGATACTATCTCTAAAGGAGGAGGGGGGTAATATATCTATAGAAGGCGACGAAGATAAAGGACTAGCCCCGCCTAATAAGGACGGACCTATAGAGGACTAGAGAGGGCCGGTCGATAACTAATCTAGCTTAGACGACGATAATCTAGAGCGATAGATCCTTATAGCTAAGAAAGAGGCTAAAAAGATAGAATAACGAGCTAAACTAGCTAAAATTAAAGCTAGAACTATCGCGGCGAACGCGACGATTACGGAACTAGCGGCCGGGAGATCGCTAGCTATTATTAGTCGGCCTACCTTAGACTATACTATACTAATCTCGATTATAATCCCTAAGGCTCGTAATCTAATAGTCTTTATAGGTAAGAGCCGAGTAGAATAGTAGTAATAGGCCGACTTAGTAGAGAGAATCTTCTATAGAAACCTAACTATCTACGTTACTAAGCTTACTAAAGTAGACTTCGGCGAGAAATAGGTTAATTACGAATACTAGTTAAAATAGAAGCGCTATACTAAGTCGCTTAGGATAATCTAATCTATATAGGAAGAAATAAAGGTATATATACTAGACTTAATAGGATCTATAAAGGAGAGGGCCTAATAAGCCTATATACGACTTCGTTATACTAAATAAGGCCTCCGAGATCTATTAGAGCTTATAGAGTATATAAAGATCTAGTAGGACGAGATCGGTAAGGATAGATAGTCCTAATAGATATACGCTTTTATAGTAGCGCTATATAACGACCTCTAGAAGAGACTAAGTCTTATTAAGCCGCTACTAGCTACTCTAATAGAGGTAGAGGATAGAGTATATAAATAATAGAGATATATAAAACTAGTAGAAGATAGTAGGGCGAAGGGAAAGGGTCGCCTATACTCTAATATAATCTACGGTAATATAGATAAGGATACGCTAGACCGTAAACGACTATCTAGATCCTAATAGTAGCCTAATAGTCTATCGAGGCCTAATTCGGACCGCGGACTATCCTAGAGGGCTAATAATAACTAGATTTATTACTACTACTACTAAGAGATAGGTTATAAGCGACCGGAATATCTAGCTCTAAAGTAGAAGAGGTCGGAAAACGATAGCCCTATACTATAGAACGCCTCGTCGCGGCTAGGAAAATCTCGTATATAGAGGAGTAGAGACAATCCGCGGAGCCGGACTCTAAGATATTAAAGCCTCGTAAGGAGCTAATTAGGCTCGATCTAGAGTTTACTAGGCTAGCTAGATCTAGGAAGGTAAAGGGCTTACTCGATTATAGCGTCTAAGGTAACTTTATTAGTAATATACTAGCTAAAGAGCTCGGTTTATACCTAGAGCGTAAGCCTAGTACTCGATATAGGACTCTTAATAGTTAGAGCCTATCTATTAACGGCTACTATCGCGTAAAGTTTCTAGCGCTAGATATAAATAGTATAGCGAGAGGATATATAGATAATTTTACTATAGATAGGATTTATAGTTTCGATATAGTCCTAGATATATCTTAGTTATCCTAATAGAACTCTACTATTAATTTCTACTACCGTATAGCGGTATAGAGAAAACGAAATAGCCGAAAATAGTATAAGTTAGCCCTCGTTATCGTAGTAACTATACTATAAGATATATTAGATCCCTCGACTATACTATATATAGAATCGCTAGTACTAAATAACTCCTTATTAATAAAGGTTATTCTAGAGTAGTATAAGAAGTACTTAAAGATCTTCTCTAATAAGGATACGTTACTATTACCGGATTATAGGCTATACGAATTAAGTATCGACCTTATAGATAGTAAGTTACCCCTATAGGGCCCGTTATATAACTTCTCGGAAGTAGAGCTAGAGGTTCTATAGAAGTACCTAGAAGAGTACCTCGAGAAGGGCTAGATTAGATCTTCGAGGTTACTAGCTAGTATAGATATTCTCTTCGTAAAGAAGAAAGACGATAGTCTACGTTTATATATTAACTATCGGGCCTTAAACGCTATTACTATTAAGAATCGCTATCCTCTCCCGCTTATCTAGGAGTTCTTAGATAGGTTAGCGGGCTCGAACGTATATACTAAGCTCGATATACGTAATACCTACTATAGGCTCTATATTAAGAACGGTAACGAGTAGAAAATAGCCTTTAGGACCCGTTATAGCCTCTTTAAGTATATAGTAGTCCTATTTAGGCTTACGAATACTCTAGGAACCTTCTAGGTATATATTAATAGTATCTTATCGGACCTAATTAATATATTCTATATTATATACTTCGATAATATACTAATCTTCTCTAAAAACGAAGAGGAATACGAGTAATATATTTTAGTAGTCCTTAAGCGCCTAGAATAGTATAAGCTCTACTATAAACCGTCTAAATACGAGTTCTATATAGATTCGGTATCCTTCCTTAGATATAAGATTAGCCTATAAGGAATAGAGATAGAGCTAGAGCGAGTTAATACTATATAAGATTAGCTAGTACCTAAATTAGTATATAATATCCGTATATTTATTAGCTTTATAAACTACTACCGCCGCTTTATTAAGGGATTCTCCCGTATCGCGGCGCTACTAAACTATTTAACGGAAAGGGGGCCTAATATAGTCTATAGTAGTTATAAGTAGTAGAAAGAGGAATCTCGGGAAATCTATATTCCGCCCGACGCGCTTAAGTCGTTCTAAGACCTAAAGGAGGCGTTCTACTTAGCGTCTATATTAAAGTACTTCGACCTAGAAAGGCCTATACGGATCGAAACTAATATATTAGGGTATATAGTATTAGATATCCTATACTAATAGTACGAGTTTAAGGCTAAGATATAGTAGTTCCTAGTTATATACTTCTTAAGAAAGATAAATATAGTAGAGCGGAACTACGATATATACGATATTAAGCTACTAGCTATAGTCGAGACGTTTAAGTACTATCGATACTATCTCGAAGATACGAGGTATTAGATAGAGCTAATATCGGACTATAATAACCTATAATAGTTTATAACTACTAAGTCCCTATTAAGGCGCTAAGTAAGATAGGTAGAATAGCTCTCCGTATTTAACTTTATAATTACGTATATCTCGAGTAAGCTTAATAGTATAGTAGATATAGCGAGTAGAAGGCCGGACTATATAGACGTCGACTATTCTAGCCGCTAGATAGCGTAAGAAGACTCTAAACTAGTTCTAAAAGCCTTATAGGCCTAGTTAGGGCTAGGAGGCCTAATAATAGGTAGGGATATTACTACTAATATTATAAAGATAGTAGCGAAGCCGGAGGGATCCTTTAAGTATATCTTAGTAGTATAGATAGAGATAGAAGATAAGACCGATATCCTCTAGAGAATTTAAGTAGCCTAGTAGGAAGATCTAATAGTCTAACGGATCTATAAAGCGATCGAGGATTAGTAGAAAGATCTTTAGCTAATAAGATAGGAGGATAGAAGTAGTATACTATAGCTTAATAAGCGTATCTACGTACTAGTAGGTCTATATAGACTTAAGGTACTCCGAACCTACTACGATAATCCTCTTATAGGCTACTTTAGGTTTAAAAGAACTATAGAGCTAGTATAGAGAGCGTACGACTAGCTAGATATCCGACGATATATTAAGGACTATACTAAGAGCTATAAAGCTTATAGTAGAGCGAAGCCTAGACGCTATAACCCGTACGGTAAACTCTATACGGAAGCTCTACTAGAGATACCCTAGAAGGATCTAATACTAGACTTTATTATAGATCTTCTACTAAGCGTATATCTAGACTAGGTATATAACTTAATCCTTATAATAGTAGATAGGTTCTCTAAGATAGCCTATTATATCCTAGTAAGGAAGGATATCTTAGCTAAAGGCCTTATAGATACGTTCCTAAGGGAAGTTATACGCCTATATAGAATACCGAAGTTAATTACTTCTAATAGAGGGCTAATTCTAATATCTAAGTACTAGAGCTCCTTTTACTACTATCTTAGGGTATATAGAGCCTTTAGTACGGCCTACTATCCTTAGACTAACGGCTAGACCGAGCGTTAGAACTAGATAATAGAGTAATACCTATAGATATACTATTACTACGAGTAGGACGACTAGGTAAAGCTACTTAGTATAGCGGAGTTTATATATAATAACTTAAGTTACTCTTCTACTAAGGCTACTCTATTCTAAATATATTAGATATAAGATCTACTAAGCGCGAGATAGTCTAAAATAGTCTAGAAGAGTAGTAACTCGGCCGATATAGAGTAGCTCGCTAAACGAGTAGTCGAAACGTAGCTTTCCCTTAAGTAGAGGCTACTAAAAGCTAAGAAAGACTAAGCGAAGTACTATAACCGCTACTATATACTAAAGAAGTATATAGTAGAGGATATAGTATATCTATTTACCCGAAACCTAGCTACCGATAGAGCCTCGAAGAAGTTAGACTATAAGTATATTAGCCTATACTAGATCTCGAAGATTATTAGCGACGTAGTATATATCCTAGAGCTACTAAAAACGATATTAATCTACCTAACGTTCTATATCTTACTACTCGAGCTATATAAGGAGATAGATAAAGCTATAAGGGCCTAGGATAATCTAGAAGAGCCTACCTTAGGCAACCTAGATATCTATATAGTTAAGAAGATAAAGGAATAAGACCGCGATAAGGATAGAAGGTAGATTTATAGAGTATTCTAGTAGGGATACGATTCTAAGGAAGATACCTAGGAGTATACTAAGGATATTAGCGGATCGGTAATACGCGCCTATAAAAGGTCGATTAGGTAAGGTATAAAGAGACGCCGAAAGCGTTAATAGGCTAAGATAGTCCTAAATAGGCCGGCGTAGGTAGATAGAGATATCCTTTAACTTAGAAAAGAGACTAGAAGTCTTATTAGATATATTTATATACTATTAACTAGGATATCTTCCTAAATACTATACTAAAAAGGCTAAGAAAAGAGCTAAAATAGGCTAGAATACCTCTATAGAGCCTATATAATATATAAATAAACTAAGCTAGTCCTTCTCGGCGTTAATCTTATTAGGAGAGACTATAATATTATCTAATAGGCTAGAGAGGGCGCGAGAAAGGGTAGTAGCCCTAGTCTAGACTACGACGGTAGTCTTAACGGTATAGAGGGCGGTACCGAGGGTCTTAATACGCTAGAATAGATTAGAATAGGCTAAACTAGGGCAAGATAGACTAAGCTTACCTTACGGAGGGTAGTAGTATCTATAGCGCTACCTACTATACTAGGAGTAGGTATTAGGCGCTTCTTTCTACTCGAACTAGCTAGAGTCCGGAGAGTACTCTTCTTATTATCGTCTACCTTATACTATAATAGGGTTAGCTAGGCTAAACTAGGCTAAAATAGGCTTATATACCTTAAAGCTACAGTCGTTATAGGTACGCTTAGCTATAAGTAGGCTAGTCTCGAAGGGCGTAGAAGTACCTATATATAAGTATAGGCTATCCTTACTAGCGAAGGAGGGCTTATCGCTAGAAATATATTAGTATAGGCTAGAATAGGCTAAGCTAGGTATATATACTATCTAATTATATTATAGAGCTCCGTAGTAGCCTCTTATATAGTCTTAAGGACGTCTTCGTTAGTATTTAGGACGATAGCGGCGCGGCGAGTAGTATTAAAGGCGTCGATACGGCCTTAATAGGACTCGGGAACTAAAATAGGTTAGAATAGGCCTAAATAGACTAAGATAGGTATATCTACCTCGTAGTACTCGCTATTAGTATAGAGATAGTAGGTATAGTACTTTATATAGAACCTAGAGCTATTAACGTCCTTATACTTATCGTTCTAGAGGTTCGCTATCTTATAGAAGTTCTAAATAGGTTAGAATAGGCTAAAATAGGATATTTTAGGGCGGAGCTATACCTAGAGCTACTTAACTATAGTAATATTAGCCGGAGCGACGTAGTTAATATATAGATTACTATTATAGTACTAGCGTTAGCCTATTCCTTAC
>JABCIY010000072.1:0-11613 GCA_014298035.1 Pseudocercospora fuligena | reverse complement strand
TACCCTATTCTAGGTATATTAGGTACGAGATCTATTAAGCGCGAGATAGCCCGAAATAGCCTAGAAGAGTAGTAACTCGGCTAATACGGAGTAGCTCGCTAAACGAGTAGTCGAAATATAGCTTTCTCTTAAGTAGAGGCTACTAAAAGCTAAAGAAGACTAAGCGAAGTACTATAACTATTACTATATCCTAAAGAAGTACGTAGTAGGGGATATAGTATACCTATCTACTCGAAACCTAGCTACTAATAGAGCCTCGAAGAAGTTAGACTATAAGTATATTAGTCTATACTAGATCTCGAAGATTATTAGCGACGTAGTATATATCCTAAAGCTACTAAAAACGATATTAATCTACCTAATATTCTATATCTTACTACTCGAGCTATATAAAGAGATAGATAAAGCTATAAGGGCCTAGGATAACCTAGAAGAGCCTATTCTAAGTAACCTAGATATCTATATAGTTAAAAAGATAAAGGGATAGGACCGCGATAAGGACGGAAGATAGATTTATAGGATATCTTAGTAAGGATATAATTCTAAAGAGGATACCTAGGAGTATACTAAGGATATTAGCGGGTCGGTAATACGCGCCTATAAAAGGTCGATTAGGTAAGGTATAAGGAGACGCCGAGAGCGTTAATAGGCTAAGATAGGCCTTAATAGGCTAGTATAGATAGGTAAAGATATCCTTAGGGCTTAGAGGGATACCTATAGTATAGTAAACTCGAAATATAGATCGGAAGTCTTATTAGATATATTTATATACTATTAACCGGGATATCTTCCTAAATACTATACTAAAGGGGCTAAGACGAGGGCTAAAATAGGCTAGAATAGCCCTATAGAACCTAGAATATATAAAAAGACTAAACTAGATATCCTCCTCGATATTAATCTCGTTAGGAGAGATTATAATATCGTCTAGTATACTAGAGAGGGCGCGAGAGAGGGTAGTAGCTCTAGACTAGGCCGCGATAGTAGTCTTAATAGTATAGAGGGCGGTACCGAGGATCTTAATATACTAGAATAAGTTAGAATAGGCTAAACTAGGGCGAAATAAACTAGACTTACTATATAGAGGATAACGGTATCCGTAGCGCTACCTACTATACTAGAAGTAGATATTAGACGCTTCTTCCTACTCGAACTAGCCGGAGTCGCTAGAGTACTCTCCTTATTATCGTCTACCTTACGCTATAATAGGGTTAGCTAGGCTAAACTAGGCTAAAATAGACTTATATACCTTAGAGCTACGGTCGTTATAGATACGCTTAGCTATAAGTAGGCTAGTCTTAGAGGACTAGAAGGCGCCTATATATAAGTATAGGCTATCCTTACTAGCGAAGGAGGGTTTATCGCTAGAGATATATTAGTATAGGCTAGAATAGGCTAAGCTAGGTATATATACTATCTAATTATATTATAGAGCTCTATAGTAGCGTCTTATACGGCCTTAAGGATACCTTCGTCGGTATTTAGGGCGATAGTAGCGCGGCGAGCGATATTAAAGGCGTCGATACGGCCTTAATAGGACTCGGGGAACTAAGATAGGTTAGAATAGGCCTAAATAGGCTAAGATAGATATATCTACCTCGTAGTACTCGCTATTAGTACGGAGGTAGTAGGTATAGTACTTTATATAGAACCTAGGGCTATCGACGTCCTTATATTTATCGTTCTAGAGGTTCGCTATCTTATAGAAGTTCTAAATAGGTTAGAATAGGCTAAAATAGGATATTTTAGGGCGGAGCTATACCTAGAGCTACTTAACTATAGTAATATTAGCCGGAGCGACGTAGTTAATATATAGATTACCGTTATAGGTACTAGTATTAGCCTATCCCTTACGCTACTTAGCCGCTATAGTATAGATCGGCGCGAAATAGGCCGAAATAGGTCTAGATAGGCTAAAAGAAGCGTATAATAGCGGCGGAGAAGACTTACTACGCTAAGTTAGCGTATACTAGTCTAAACTAGGCTAGTATAGGCATCTCTATCTATACTACTAAAAATAGTATTTCTAGCTTACCTTATTTATTAAGGTTATAGAAAGGAATTTAGATTAGTAGAAGAACTACTCGTATCCCTTACTTCCGCGATTAGTACTTAAATCTATACTATACTAAAAATATAGTAGCCTAAACTATATATAGAAAACCTAGAAAGTAAGGGTATATATAAATTTAGGATCTTAAGGATAACGATCCCTAGAAGGGAGGTAGTTATAAGGACCTATACGTAGTATACTATATATTAGCCGTACTAAGCTCCGGGAAGATCCGGCTTAGCCTACTCTAGACTATTCTAGCTTTTATAGCTCCTTCGTATCCTCTCCTTTTCCCTTCCTTATTAATTCGAGTATCTTATACTTAGGATAGTTTAGCCTACGTATTATAACCTACTCTTATATAACTATACTTACTATAGAGTAACTAAGTATAAATTCGATTTAGAATAACTATTAGCTTTACCTATAGTAATATTTATATATAAGCTATCTAGCTATAGGAGTAGCTATAGTAGAGAGTCTACTAAGAATAAAGGAGTCTTATAAGAGGCTTCCGAAGAGCTAAGTTACTAAAGGCTAGCTAGCTAGACTATCTATTACTACTAGACTATCTACTTCTACTAGCCTATCTAGAACGATTATAATAGATTAGCTATCTCGAACTATTACTTACTAGCCTTCTAAGATTACTCTTCGAGTACTAATTATAGTACTAGTATAGATAGGAAGTCGTTTTTAAATATAAGGATTACTTATACTACTACTATAACTACTAACTTATTAATAATCTATTCTACTAGAAATCCTAGGATACTAGCTCTATAGGTTTAGCTATCTACTACTAGGATATATTTAGCTAGAATAGGATAGTATAAGACTATTATATCTACTAGATAGTAGAGCTCGTCTTATTACTTATAGTATACTAAATAGATATAGATAGGATTCCTAAGAAATTCGGAGAAACTATATACTAAATTAAGGATATATATATTAAGATCTAGATTAGTTACTAGTATAAACGATTATTAGTCCTCTAATAGGCTATCCTTATACGTAATATATAGAGATTAGTATTAACTATTAGTATTAATAATCTTAATCGGGCTTCTATAGAAGGCTATACTAGCTAGTTAGATCCTATAGGATATATATCTAAATATACTTAGTATAGAAGTAAGTCTACGAATAGTTAGAAGATAGTATATAAGTACTATAGAAGGCGAAGCTATATAAGTAATAACCGGATTAGGAAAGTATTCGCGAAAAAGTAAGTATAGTATTAGTATCTAATAGCTAGCTCGGTAGAGTTACTAAGTAGCTAGCTATTCGTATAGTATAGAAGTAGACTATTAGAGAACTCTATTCGTAGATCGTTACTATTCGTAGTAGTAGTACTATAGTACTCGATACTATATATATAGCTATATACTCTAGATAGATAGGAGATCTTTATACTATAGTAGATTAGATCTCTTATTTATCTATAGTATCTAATTTTACTTATTTAAATAAGAGGGATTAGAACCTTATAAAGCTACTACTTATTATATAAGTATTAGATATAGTAAGGTATATATTAATTATATATCTATCTAAGCTATCTTAATAAAGGAAGTATCTAGCTAGCTAGTAGTAGTAGTATATCTACTACTACTATAATAGTAAGAGAAGGGCTATATTAATCTTAATAAGAGAGAATTATAAATTATAGTTTAAGATAATTAGGATATACCTAATAAAGCTAAAGATTAAATAGGTACTAGATAAAGTAGTTCTTAGTATCCTAGTATCTATACTATCTAAATATATCTTAATAATATTATTATAATTACTAGACTAGTTAATTAGAAGAGTAAGTTATAAGGTTTATAATATAATAGTATTATATAAAATATTTATCTATATTTTAGAAGATAACTAAGATAAATATTAAGAGCTTAAATATATAAAGTACTTATAGGACTAGGCTAAGAGGAAATATAAGAGGAAACTTTAAATAATAGGAAGAAGCTTATTCTAATAGTATACTAATTTTAGTATAGAAAAAGGCTAAATAATTAATAAAGTATAGTAAAGCCTAAGTAGTATAGCTAGAAAAGTAGTATTAATCTCTCTATAGTTTAAGGAAATTAAGACTAAGGAAAGAAGGATTTAATAGCTTCTAGTAGCCCTTTTAGACTTATTTAGTATTATTAGGAATAGAATAGATCTAAAGTAGGATCTTAGCCTATAAGATATTTTTAGTATCCTAAGAGAAAAATAGAAATAGATAATAAACTAAAAAATAGCTATATTTACTAAGAAGAGAAATTAGATAAATAGAGATTTATTATATTTCCTATATAAAGTAAAGTACTAGATTAGAGAATATTCTAACTTAGATAAAGTAAAAGTAGCTATTAAGCTAAAGTAAAGCTATAGAATAGTAAAGAAATAATTCCTATCTAAAGCTAGAAGAGGATCTTTACTAAATAAGAAATAATTTAAAGAAATAGTAAAGAAGTTAAGTCTAAAAATATAATCTCTAAAAAGAAGACTAAGAAACTATCTTCTAAGAAAGCCTATATAGTAAAAGATATAGAGATATTCTCTAAGTTATCTCTTCTTTTTAAGAAAGAAGATATAGATAAAATAGCTTATTTAACTATTAAAATAAAAGATAAGTATAAGCTATCTAAATAGCTACTTAACTTTTATACTTCTATCTATATAACTAACTAAGAATTACTCTTTAGAAATATAAAGCCTTTTAAAAGGAAGAAGTAGATTAAGGTTAGAGATAGCTACTTAATAACTATATATATTAGAAATATAGTTATAGATAAAAGGAAGGGAAAATAGATTATATTAAAAGATATTCTCTTTATATCTAGACTTAGAATTAATCTTATTTCTTAGAACTAATTTAGTAATAGTTTAGTATTTAACTACTAAAATTTATACTTTATTTACCTAATAGAAAGCTAGTTATCTAGATAAGGCTTTTAGGAGGAGTACTATTTATTAAGGAAATTAGCTAAGACCTAGATAAACTTATATTTATATATATTCCCTAGGATCTAATAAATAATAATATCTATACCTTTATAGCCTAGACTAATTAAGATTAGTAGGAGCTATAGTATAGAAGAGTTAGATACTTTAGAAAAGGACTTCTAAGAAATCTTTATAAAGTTATTAATTTAAAGGAAAAAATTCCTATTTCTATAAATACTAGTTCTATAGAATATATTCTTTAGCTAAAATAAAGAAATATAGAGGAAAAGAGACTAAGAGAAAGCTAGCTAGACTTTCCCTTATTTTAATTAATATCTATAGACTACTACTTATTTTAAGGCTTAATTTTAAATAGTAGCTTAAGATTATTAATAGCTTTTCTAGAAAGAAGTAGATATTTCTATTAAAGTTAAGAGAAGATATAGTAAGTATACTATAAGAATAGAAAAGAAAAGCTAAATTATAGTTAAGGAATTAGTTTAAAGTAGTAAGAAATAATAAAGTAAAGGAATTACTTATATTACTTAAATAATAGGAGAAGGAATCTAGAATATCCTACTATATAACTAAGATATATAACTTAATCTAAAATAGAATTATAGAAAGGTCTATCTAGATATCTAAAGAATATATTAGAATAATATTTAAAGATTTAAATATACTAGTTAAGTTCTAGCTAAAAGTATTAGATATATATACTATTATAAGAAATACTTTATTAAATAGACTAGATATTAATAGATTTAAAGTTTTATCTAATAAAGCTTTTACTAAAAGTAGGCCTTCTATATTATACTTTAGGATTTAGAGATATAGAGTAGTTATATATATAAATACTAAATCTTAGCTAATTAGAATAAGATTAGATAAGCTAATAAATAGAAGAAAAGATATTATATTTATTAGATATATATCTAATATATCTAAAATATAGCTATTCTAGGAACCTAATATAAAAGCTATAAAAGTATATAATAATACTATCTAGTTTAAGAATAAGAAAGAAGGAGATATAACTTTAAATATTCCTAGACTTAACTAGCTAAGCTATACTCTAGTTAGAAACCTAGTTAGTAGGCTAGTAAGAAAGGAGAAACTAGATCTAAAACTACTATAATTTTAGCTATCTCTACTACTAAAAGATATTAATTAATATTAGGTAATAGACGATCTAGAAGAAGAAAATAAAAATAATAAATAGTAGGCTCTAAATTAGAGCTAAGAGAGATCTTAGTAATATAACTAAAAATATCTAGATTTAAAAAAAGGAATTTAAAGAGAAGAAGATTAATCTCTAATAAGAGATTAAAAAAAGAAAGAGTTTATAGTATAATTATAAGATTAACTATATAAAAAAGACTAAGAGAATTAAAAGATAAGGAATTCCTTAAAGCTAAATAGTAGAGAGCCTTTATCTATATAATAAAAGATCTAGATCTAAGTATAGACTAGATAAATAAACTTTTAAAATATATTTATAAAGTTATATTTCCTACTTTTATACTAGAGATTATATAAAAATAGGAGGTTCTAATTCTAAGAATCTACTAAGAGGTAATATAAGATTTAAAGTAGAATTATATATAGGAAGAGATAATCTAGAAAGAACTAATTATACTTAGAAATAACTATATCTAGGATTAGATAGTTTTACTAAAGAGAGCTAATCTAGTTATCTTAAAATAAGTATTTAATATAAAGAGACTAATTAGTAGAGTAATTAATAAGTTTAAAGTAAGACTAGTTATAAAAGAATTCTCTTAGAAGTTTAGAATAGATTTCTAAGAGATATTTATACTAATAGTTAGATATAATATACTTAGAATATTTATAGCTACTATATATAAGAAAAATCTAGAACTATACTAAGTAGATATAAATAATATATTTACTAAGAATATTCTATAAGAAGATATCTTTATAATTTCTCTACTAGATATAGAAATCCTATAAGATATAGCTCTAAAAATCCTAAAGAGCTTATATAGCTTAAAATAAGTAGTAAGAGACTAGAATAAGCTATATATCTTAAAGCTAGAGAAGATAGGATTCTACTAGTTAGAGATAGATCTATACTTATTTATCTATAAAGAGAGGAACTTAATAGTTCTAACTTATATAGATAATATTCTTATTATAGTACTAAAGCTAGAAGATATTCTTTAATTTAAGAAAGAACTAAGTAAAATATTTAAAATTAAAGACCTAGATAAACTAACTAAAATCCTTAAAATAAAGCTTACTAAAAATAGAAGGAATAGTACTCTAAAGCTTAACTAAGAATACTATATCTAAAAGAATCTAGTAAAGTTTAGAATAACTAAAGAAATAGCCTATCTAACCTTATTACTACTTAATAGCTATAAGAGCTTAAGAAAGTCTAACTTAAGTAAAGAAAGATATAATAAGACTAAATACTAAAGTTAGAATAGTATATAGATATAGTTAATAACTATAATAAGACCTAATATTACTTTTACTTTTAGAAGATTTAGATTATATATATTAGATCTATCTAAGAGATATCTAAAAGTACTTAGGAAACTAGCTAGATACCTAAGATTATTCCTAAGTCTAGATTTAATATTTAGAAGGAGAGAAGGAAAGCTAATTAGATATTTAGACTCTAATTATATAATAGATAAGGCTAATAGAGTTTTAATCCTTAAAATTATCTTCTTTCTCTATAGATTACTAGTTTCTTAGATAAGTAAGAAGTAAAAGTAAGTTACTATATTAATTATAGAAGCTAAATATATAGTAATAAATATATATATATAAAGTAATCTTAATTCCTTATAGTACTCCTAAGAAAGATAGATTATATATAGTTAGTAGGAGAATATTTATTCTAACTACTAATTAAAGGAAATTCTAATATAGTAAATAAGATTAGATCTATTTAGATTATAAGAGATAATTAGGTAGCTTTAATTCTAATTAAAGATACTTATATCTATAAGAGATTAAAATATATTAATATTAGTTTTAATAAGGTTAGAAACCTTTAGTAGTAAAGGAAAATTATAGTAAAATATACTCTAATAAAAGAGATAGTAGCTAATAGCCTAACTAAGCTAAAACTAGGGCTATAGTTCTAGGAATTTATTAGATAACTATAACTTATATAGTAACTAACTAGAGAAAAAGTAATATAAAAGGGACTAAAGAAATACTTTCTAAGAATATTTCTATATATCTTATACTAGACCTAGGAATTAAACCTAGTAGATTAGATATATTATACTAACTAGGAGACTACTATATCTAATTAACTATCTAAGATTCTTATTAGATTATATTAGTTAGATTTCTTTAGGATAAATAATTAAAAAAAATATAGTAATTAGAGAATAAAAGGAACTAAAGAAATACTCTCTAAGAATATTTCTTTATATTCTATACTAGATCTAGGAATTAAATCTAGTAGGTTAGATATACTATACTAACCTAGAAGCTATTATATCTAATTAGCTAATTAAAATTCCTAGTTAATCTTATATCTTTAGATTAGATTTAAAGACTAACTATCCTAAGTAGAAGTATTAGAATATATAGTCTAGTTAGTAATCTAGTAGGAGATATTAAGGTAGGCTAGATTATATAATAATAATTATATAACTAATCTAAGCTAATATCTTTTAGATTTAGCTCTAATCTATAGATAATAATAATATACTTACTATTTCTACTTTAGCTCCTACTATTCCTTATAGCTTCTATTATAGTTTATAATCTATTTATACCTATTAGCCCTTCTTAGCTCGATAGGTTATAAGCTTAGGTTTATAACTATAAGATAGAAAGACTAAAGTAGTTTAGATTACTTCTAAACCTATAAGTCTAGTTCTAGAAGGAAGAGGTAAAATAAGAGAGGAAGACTCGAGATAGATCTATATATATTATATAAAGAAGCTCTATATATATAAGCTATAAAAGAACCTAATAAGATATACTTACTTAAAGTATATTAGATTACTTAGAGTATAAAGGGAATAGATAAGCTTAAGTTTTAAGTATCTTTAGATAAGTCTTAGATTTAGTACTTAGTACTACTAATATCCTAATCTATAGATTATAATAATTAGAAAGGACTTAAGGAAGTTATTAGCTCTATAGAATAGGAATCTATACTAAGTTTTTAATAACCTTTAAAACTAATAGGCCTAGTAGAGCTAGGAATCTACTAACTAAGAAAGATAGCTATCTAGAAACTATTATTTTTAGATTAAAGAAAGAGCTTGTTTCTAGAGTTTATTTAGGTTTAATTTATAGAAGAAATTATAGATTAAGAAGATAGAATTAGTAAGAGAAAGGCTATACTAATCTTAATAAAAGAGAATTATAAATTATAATTTAAGATTATTAGGATATACCTAATAAAGCTAAAGGTTAGATAAATACTAGATAAAGTAGTTCTTAGTACTCTAGTATCTATACTATCTAAATATATCTTAATAATATTATTAGAGTCTTTAGACTAGTTAATTAGAAGAGTAAGTTATAAGGTTTATAATATAATAGTATTATATAAAATATTTATCTATATTTTAGAAGATAACTAAGATAAATATTAAGAGCTTAAATATATAAAGTACTTATAGGACTAGGCTAAGAGGAAATATAAGAGGAAACTTTAAATAATAGGAAGAAGCTTATTCTAATAGTATACTAATTTTAGTATAGAAAAAGGCTAAATAATTAATAAAGTATAGTAAAGCCTAAGTAGTATAGCTAGAAAAGTAGTATTAATCTCTCTATAGTTTAAGGAAATTAAGACTAAGGAAAGAAGGATTTAATAGCTTCTAGTAGCCCTTTTAGACTTATTTAGTATTATTAGGAATAGAATAGATCTAAAGTAGGATCTTAGCCTATAAGATATTTTTAGTATCCTAAGAGAAAAATAGAAATAGATAATAAACTAAAAGATAGCTATATTTACTAAGAAGAGAAATTAGATAAATAGAGATTTATTATATTTCCTATATAAAGTAAAGTACTAGATTAGAGAATATTCTAACTTAGATAAAGTAAAAGTAGCTATTAAGCTAAAGTAAAGCTATAGAATAGTAAAGAAATAATTCCTATCTAAAGCTAGAAGAGGATCTTTACTAAATAAGAAATAATTTAAAGAAATAGTAAAAGAAGTTAAGTCTAAAAATATAATCTCTAAAAAGAAGACTAAGAAACTATCTTCTAAGAAAGCCTATATAGTAAAAGATATAGAGATATTCTCTAAGTTATCTCTTCTTTTAAGAAAGAAGATATAGATAAAATAGCTTATTTAACTATTAAAATAAAAGATAAGTATAAGCTATCTAAATAGCTACTTAACTTTTATACTTCTATCTATATAACTAACTAAGAATTACTCTTTAGAAATATAAAGCCTTTTAAAAGGAAGAAGTAGATTAAGGTTAGAGATAGCTACTTAATAACTATATATATTAGAAATATAGTTATAGATAAAAGGAAGGGAAAATAGATTATATTAAAAGATATTCTCTTTATATCTAGACTTAGAATTAATCTTATTTCTTAGAACTAATTTAGTAAATAGTTTAGTATTTAACTACTAAATTTATACTTTATTTACCTAATAGAAAGCTAGTTATCTAGATAAGGCTTTTAGGAGGAGTACTATTTATTAAGGAAATTAGCTAAGACCTAGATAAACTTATATTCTATATATATCCCTAGGATCTAATAAATAATAATATCTATACCTTTATAGCCTAGACTAATTAGATTAGTAGGAGCTATAGTATAGAAGAGTTAGATACTTTAGAAAAGGACTTCTAAGAAATCTTTATAAAGTTATTAATTTAAAGGAAAAAATTCCTATTTCTATAAAATACTAGTTCTATAGAATATATTCTTTAGCTAAAATAAAGAAATATAGAGAAAAGAGACTAAGAGAAAGCTAGCTAGACTTTCCCTTATTTTAATTAATATCTATAGACTACTACTTATTTTAAGGCTTAATTTTAAATAGTAGCTTAAGATTATTAATAGCTTTTCTAGAAAGAAGTAGATATTTCTATTAAAGTTAAGAGAAGATATAGTAAGTATACTATAAGAATAGAGAAGAAAAGCTAAATTATAGTTAAGGAATTAGCTTAAAGTAGTAAGAAATAAATAAAGTAAAGGAATTACTTATATTACTTAAATAATAGAAGAAGGAATCTAGAATCCCTACTATATAACTAAGATATATAACTTAATCTAAAATAGAATTATAGAAAGGCTATCTAGATATCTAAAGAATATATTAGATAATATTTAAAGATTTTAAATATACTAGTTAAGTTCTAGCTAAAAGTATTAGATATATATACTATTATAAGAAATACTTTATAAATAGACTAGATATTAATAGATTTAAAAGTTTTATCTAATAAAGCTTTTACTAAAGTAGCCCTTCTATATTATACTTTAGGATTTAGAGATATAGAGTAGTTATATTATATAAATACTAAATCTTAGTTAATTAGAATAAGATTAGATAAGCTAATAAATAAGAAGAAAAGATATTATATTTATAGATATATATCTAATATATCTAAAATATAGCTATTCTAGGAACCTAATATAAAAGC
>JABCIY010000071.1:0-255625 GCA_014298035.1 Pseudocercospora fuligena | reverse complement strand
TCAAAGGAAGCTAAGCAGACCTGCATTGAGTCTGCCTGCGACACCTGGCGTGCCAAGAAGGATCGCAGGCGACCGCGAGCTGTCCAGGCGCCATTCCCAAATGCTGAGACGTGTCACACCCTCTTCCATGTCACGAAACCAGAAGATCAGAGCACTTCGCCAGAATTACTTCAGGCACGAAAGTCAATTCCTGACGGCATTGGAGGGCATCTCCAACAGACTTGTGTCAGTGCCAAAGGCTGCACGTCTCAGTGCACTGCGAGCGGAGTTGGGACTGATTGCTCAAGATCTACCTGCTGAAGTCGATATTCCTCTCATATGTCCGGCGACATTAGTGCATGGTTCCGCCAGTCGAAGTCGGCATCATCGCATTGTTCGACTCAATCCAGCCGAGGCGACAAGCTTGAATAGCGCCGAGAAGGTGCCATATCTTTTAATGCTGGAAGTCATCCGTGAAGATTTCGACTTCGACCCTGAGAGCCAACAGAATCGTGACCTACTTGCCAAATTGTTGTCGGAAAGAGGAAAGCAGAAACGTAGATTGTTCGACACGACCGATGCTGCAAGGCAGGCTGCCATCACGTCACCACTGGAGAAAACCACGAACGACAGCGTACTTGAGCCCACTGGAGGAGACTTATCAAGCGCAGCGCTGCTAGAGGATCTCGACAACCCAGCAAAGTCGAATAGTCCAAAGCTGCAAGCTGCACTGGCCAATAGTAAAGAGCCACCACGACTATCGAGCGGAGTCAGCACCATCTCGACAGCGACCGTACCCACACCAAGGAACTCGGATGGTCTTGGTGTACGACCAGACAGCGGAGGTCGATCGTCGCCCTACCTGCGCCCTCAGCAATCCACACAAGCAGATGTCTCAGCTCTTGCAGATCACATGCGAACTGCTTCTCAGATGCTGGCGCAGCTGGACTTGAGTGCATCAAAGCGGCCCAAGGCGGAAGTTGCTGCCATCAGAGCCAAGATTATTGCCAGTATGCAGTCACTGGAGGAACAGAGCTTCCTATCCGATGAGCAAGGGCCAAGCTTCGAAACAATCATGGCGAAGACTGGCAGTGATCCGACCAACGCTGATGACATGGGCGAGAAGCTGGACGAGCCTACTGGGACTGACCTCGTGAACACCGGCAAGGGTGCCGCTCGAATGGAGAACGATGCCATGACCGCTGGTATTCAGCGGAAGGGTGATCGCGATGATCCGTCAGCAGCAACCTTTGGTGAAGCTTGGGAGCAGAAGAAAGAACGCATCCGACGATCATCTCCTTATGGATGGATCAAGCATTGGGACCTGATCTCGGTCATCGTCAAGACCGGGGCTGACTTGCGGCAGGAAGCATTTGCATGCCAGCTAATCGCTGTCTGCAGCAAGATCTTCGCTGAGCACGATGTTGACGTCTGGGTCAAGAATATGCGGATATTGGTGACTGGGGAAACATCAGGAATCATCGAAACCATCACAAATGCCGTATCTCTGCACTCGCTGAAACGAAGTCTGACCATCGCAAGCATCGCCGCTGGAACCAACCCGAAAAAGAGAATCGCAACCCTCCAGGACCATTACGCCAAGACCTTTGGGCCTGCGGACAGCCCTGCTTATGCGAAAGCGACTGACTGCTTCATCCGAAGTCTTGCTGCCTACAGCATTATCAGCTATGTGCTGCAGCTCAAGGATCGACACAACGGCAATATTCTCATCGATTCTGATGGTCACGCCATACACATCGATTTTGGATTCATGCTTTCCAACTCTCCTGGCAACATGGGCTTTGAAGCTGCTCCATTCAAGTTGACGCTGGAATACGTGGAACTTCTTGGCGGTCCTGAAGGGGAAGCATTTGTCCGCTTCAAGGAGTTGATGAAGGATGCTTTCCAGGCTTTGAGGCGAGAAGCAGAAAGGATCATCACCTTGGTCGAGCTGATGGGACGGGAGAGCAAAATGCCATGCTACGGCGGTGGCCTGATCAATGTGGTAAGCGCATTGCGTGCAAGGTTCGTGCTTGAGAAGAGCAAAGAGGAGGCACGAGACTGGGTGGAAGACCTGGTCAACAAGTCCATTGGCAGCTACTACACGAGGCTGTATGACACTTTCCAGTATAGGACGCAAGGAATCTATTGAGACGGCACAGCAAGAGACAGGAAAAGGCATGAAGGTGGCGTTGGTTCAGGAGCATAGGAGGCAGAAGTCATGCTTGAGGAATTTGCGACAATGCATTTGCAGGCGTTTGGATAGAAACTTGAGCAGGTCTGAGCGACCTATTGAGTTGAGATACCAATCAAGCGGCGTGTTGCATCTGAATCCATCCGAAGGCGTTGCTGAGTAAGAACCCCTCCTCTCCAACGTCACTGCCTAATCTGCAACAGCATTATTCTTCGACAACGACAATATCTATAGAACAATTATAACCAAGCTTTTCGTCACGGGTGCAACAGGCTATATCGGCGGTGATGCCTTATATGCGATCGTATCGGCTTATCTAGAATACGAGATTACGGCTCTCGTAAGAAATACTAATAAGGATACTAAAGTTATAGCTTAATTTCTAGCTATTAAACTTGTTTATAGGGATCTTAACTTAACTACTCTAATCGAAGAAGTATTAAGAGCTACTAATATTATTTACTATAAGAACGTAAACTACTAAATATATTAACTAAACTCTAATTATCTAATCTATTAGACTTCGCTAACGCCGACTACGAAGCCTCTATAAAAGTAATTATCTATAGTCTATCTTCCTATAATAAGTCTAGCTTCCTTATTTATATCTCTAGTACTAGTATCCTTATCTTTAAAAACTTATATAAGTAAAAATTTAGAATAACTATTTATACTAAAATCTATAATAATCTAGAAAATATCTTAGAAGTTATCTCTCTTCTAGATAATATTCTATATTATAATATTAATAAAATTATCCTCTAGACTATAAAAGACTTCTTAGAAAAAGTTAAGACTATAATCGTTTATTCTCTAATAATCTATAGATTAAATTAGGAACTAGATAACTAGATCTTAATCTAACTTCTAGATCTCTATTAAATAAGTCTAAAGAAAGATATAGCTATAAAAATTAAAAAGGGTAAAATAATTTAGAACTATATCTATATCTATAACTTATCTATCCTATATCTTAACTTCGTCTAAGAAGATATAGTAGGTAGTAGTATAAAAGAGTAGCTAGATAAACCTACTATCTAGAATAAGGAAGGTTATTATTTCTACGAGAATAGAGAGTATATTTAGAGAGATATAAGTTTATAGATTATAGAGGAAGATATAAAGTAGAAACTTTAAGAAATAGATTATTCTAAGTCGATTACCTCTAAAGAAGTATAGAAGATATAAAGTAGTATAAGAGTACTTTAGAGAACGAATTCGAGAGGGAAAGCGAAGAGAGCGAAAGTCTTATATAGATAGGAAGAGAAAGGTATAGGATTAAAGGAGACTATAGCTAAGACTTTAAAGAAGGAAGCGAGGAAGATAGGTATAACGAAAGGGCATATAGACTTAGCGGCCGGGAATGTGTAATGTATGTACTACGCTTAGAGAAAAGAAACCAAAAACAAGAAGAGGAAAACAAAAAAGACATTGACGATATGATGAACATGCGGCATATGAGGATCATTCTGGTAGGAGGCGCTGCTCTGTCGGGCAGGAAAATCTTTCTATTCTAGGAATCAAACTCCTAATAATTTGGTCAGAGGCACAATGCACTGGCTTCAAACGGTGATAACGCTTATTACTCGCACGCGCGATACAATTACCGTGTCGTCAAACCAGGCTCTCGCTTCCGCAATGTTGTGAATTCCTATTCTCCTTCTTCTTCTTCTCCTCCTCCTCCACCAACATCGCAAGACCGGCCGTAACATGCTTTCCAAACGCCTCGAGATTAGCCATGCCCATGATCTCCAACACCGAGATATCGAGTCCAAAAATTTGATTACACCAGCTTCGTAACTCGACAGCAACAAGAGAGTCGAGGCCCAGATCCGTGAGAGCGAGATCGGGATTGAGATTGTCCTGATCCTTGAGTAGCAGAGTGAAAAGCCGCTTCCCGATCTCTTGACCGACATATGAAGCCGCCTCGGCAGTGCGCAAAATGTGTGGATCTAGGCGAGCACTCGCAATATAGGCTTTCAACTTGTCGTTAGGAGAATCATTGGCCTGACAAATGACTTCACTCTGGGTGTGGTAGATTGCCATTCGCCGGTCTCTTTTCCAGACCGCTCGATTAGAGGCGCTCGTGAGCGGGATGACGGAAGCGAGGCCCAAGGCGAAGGCATTGGGATCGTAAAATGTCGAGCAAGAAGAAGAAGACAGCGTAAAGGTATCGTTGGCACCATCGCCGTGGGTCTCTGGGACTGGGGCCATCATTGCGAGCGCCAGAGCGTCCAATAATTCCTGCTCTTGCACGGTCTTATGTCCCGTCAAAGCTGCTGTACGTCGAAGAGCATCTTCATCTGACAAAAGGCCGATATTAGCCACCGGTCCGATATTGATAGCAGAGCATGCAAGACCGAGACGATTCCGGTACTGGACAAACGCGTCAAGGAAACTGTTAGCTGACGCGTAATTCGCTTGACCGGGCAGTCCAACAGCTGCGGACATGGAGCTGGCAAGAACGAAAAACTCCAAAGGAGTTTCCACAGTTGCACGATGCAGGTTCCAGGTCCCAGTGACTTTTGGCTCGATGCAGAGATTCCATTTGTCCTTCGACATGCAAGGGAAAATATCGTCCGCTAGCACCGTGGTGAGCTGGATAACGCCACGCAAAGGGGCATTGGCTTCCTCCACCACGCGGCAGACCGTGTCCGGATCGGTGACACTGCCACGGACAAGAGTCGGATCTGCACCCATGCTCTTGAGCTCTTCGATGAACTCTCGATCGGACACTGACTGACCGGCTCTTCGCCCCAAGAATATGAGGTTACGGGCCCCATGCTCGACCATGTATGTAGCAACGGCGCGCCCTAGCCCTCCTAAGCCACCAGCCAGAAGATATGCTCCAGCAGGATCGAGCTGTAGCTTTGTATTGGAAGCAGTTATATTTTTCACGAAAGTCCTGCCACTTTCTTGGTCACGAATTCGTACCCCAATGCGTCCAATGTGGTTACCTGGGAACATGAACCTCAAAGCATCAGCGACGAAGCAAGCATCGAACGTCTTTGCGATAACGACGGGCTTGATCAAGCCCTTTTCCAGGTATTCGAGAGTCTCATTCATGCACCTGCGCGGATGTCAGCAGTTTCGAAGGTTGTTAGGAGACGTGCTACTTACTCTTTCAAACGCAGAGGGTTGCTTCCAAAGAAGGCGTCCATGTCGACACAAGAGTAGCTGCGATTGGCAGCAAAAGGCTCCATCTCTAACCGTCCATGGCCAATCAGATCACGCTTGCCAATTTCGACGAGTCTACCAAAAGGCGCAACGCACTTCCAAGTGTCATGTAGAAGCTCTCCTGAAAGCGAATTGAGGACCAAATCGACGCCACGGCCATTGGTCTCGCCATAGATGCCTTCCACGAAGGAGTCGTTCCGAGATGTGAAGATCCTACGATCAGATATGCCACAGTTTCGTAGGAGATAATCGCGCTTGTCATCAGTCCCAACAGTGGCGAAGATTTCGGCGCCAATCATCCGCGCAATTTGAATCGCGGCAAGTCCGACACCGCCACAGGCGGAGTGAATGAGAAGGGATTGGCCCCTTTCCAGCTGGCCGATTTTGAGCAAGGAGTGTTGCACAGTAGCATACACTGTGAACATGGTTGCAGCATCCATAAAATTGAGCGTGTCTGGTATCCTGACGCACGTGTCCTCATGCACGACAAGCAGAGTCGACAGCGTGTTGTGGCCCATGACGGCGACGCGATCTCCAGGCTTCAGACCTTTGACTTCTGCACCGGTCCTACGAATAATGCCAGCGCCCTCTAGACCATGGTAACGTCCAGAATGCTCGATGATATTCATAGCGATGAGAACGTCTTTGAAATTGATGCCGACCGCATGCATCTCCACCTCAAGTTCATGGTCTCCGGGAAGCCCTGGATCGGGATAATGTAGCCAGTGGAGTGTGTCGAGACGGCCGAGAGAGTCGATGACAACTTTGCTGTGCTCTCCTTCGATCTCCTGCTGAAAAAGCTTGGGAAGAAGGAACGGATAGTAGCGTGGAATGTACACGACACCGTGATCAATGACATATTCATACTCGGGCGAGAGCTCTTCTTCCTTGTCACGTCCAAGGAATTTTTCAAAGACACTGCAGACCAGATGCATGGTTTGTTCATCAATCATGTCAATTTCGCAAGTCGCAAAATCGAGCATGAGCTCGGAGCGCAGAACACGTGCCATACCAAGGATCTGTGCGAATCGCGGGTCCCCTGGATGGATATGGCATGCTCGTGTAAGCCAAAAGATGCCGTTGCCTTTGATACCGGTGACAAAGTTCCGAAAGTGTTCGTAGGAATGCGCTGCGATGTGATCAAGGAATGGCCCATCTGTATCGAGAATCGAGAAGATCTCGGTACCAGGTAACGGAGTGTCTTCGATTGTGATCTTTGTAATCTCAAATCCCCGTTGCTGTAAAGCTGTTTCGACGTCTTCATAAAGCTTCAGCCTGTCCGGTACAAGGAGGTGAATCTTTCTGCGAAGCGAGCATGACTCTGCAATCTTGGCCCTCCCGATCCACACGGACTTGCCACAGAGGCCAGGAGGTGACTGCGGAAAGCACGACACTAAAGTGGCGAAGTCCTCGGAATCGAGACGCGGGTTGAGCTGATCCGACCATGAAACTGAACCTGAATCCTTCAGTGTCGGACGTTCGTTTCGTGATGAATGAGACAGGATGGCGTCCAGCATGAGCGTGATCCATCGACACCAAGATGACTGCTTTTGGACATACAAGTACCCAGCTGGAGAAAGCAGGACTTTGATGTTCCGGAGAGCGTTTTCTGTGATCTTGGAACCATCTGAAACCAAGATTACATCGTAGTGACGATTGCTGAACTTCTGAGCATCGAGATCGCCATCAATATCCAGCCGAACAAGTTCCTGTCCTGGAGAGGTGCCAGCACGCTCATCGTCCATGATAGGAAGATCCGTCGCGAAGGTGTACTGCGCACATATGGTCGACGCATTGGGAGGCGTCAATGCCGAAAGAACAGGAGCGGATGGTGATCTCTTGGAGCTGCTGATTTCTAGCACTTTCAAACCCGGTCGCGAGTGCCTAAGCGCGGTGAGAAGTCCCAGCGACGGAATTTCGTGGACAAATTCGTAGAACTTGGATGCGATATCCGCAGATATGGATGTTTCGAGCGAAAGATTATGTCCAGTCAACAGCGAAGTCAATGTCTGCTCCAACGCATCGAGAGTCATTACCACTGGTGCTGCAGCAGAATTCTGCAGCTGAGCTCGGACTTCCAATATTCGATGATTCGCATCTTCCGATTCCCTCAGCGAACGGGGCACGAGTCGTACTAATGTGTAGAGCCATTGCAGACCGTCGTCGACTTCTCCTTTCGTCGATAAGAGACGTTCGAGAAGTCCATGAAGCCTCAAAGCGAATGCAGAGCCATATTGAGCAAGGAGATTCGTCCCCGGCGGTGAGTCAGCAGCGCTAGGCAAGAACTTGTGTGGATCCAGAAAGTCGATGTCAGGAGCCCAGATGAGTCGAGCAGCCGCATGTGGGTCGGGCGTTTCGTTGGAATGATCCACAGAACGTGCTGATGTCATCTTGAGTCCTCTGAACTTGAACACGACCTTGCCTCGAGATGTACCCTCGCCTTCAGCGGTCCTCAGAGAATTCCCGCCATCACCTACTCGTGTCACCCTCACCGCAGCACTGAAGTCTTCAGATGCTGAAGAGATAAAGACCTCATCACAGTAGATGGGCAGAAAGTTCTCATGCTTGCGAATTAGACCTTTCGCACTCGCAATAGAGGCCAGTTGTAGTACACTGTCAAGCACAGCTGGATGAATCGAATACTGCAAGTTTTCATTCGCCTCGAATCTGCGGTTGTAGATGGTTCCCAAAGCCTCATGTGTTGTAGTGGCAGCAGTTACATCAATGAGATTACGAAAGGTGTTGCCCAGGTCCAAGCCTGCGCGCTGCACTCCTTGGAACCAGCGTTGCAAATCAAGCTTCCGGGGGTGAGGACTCCGCACTTGTGCTGGCGGCGATGATTCAGCGTCTACCCGCACCTCTCCACGGCAGTGTTTGATCCATTGCTCGTTGTGATACGACGAGATGGTGAAGTCGTACCAGACGCTGTCTTGCGAGATAGTCAGCTGAAGCGGTTTCAGAGTGGTGATGATTTCCTTGGGCTTCTCTTCGGATAGCAGCATTGCAGCCGAGACGGACACGTGGCGGAACATGATATTTCTTCCACGACCGCACGTCTGCTGCACTGCTTCACCAGCGATAGCGAAGTAGCCAGTAAAGGGGAAGACAATGTCCCTGCCAACTTTGTGGTCTCTAAGCCAGCAAGTGGTGTTGTCGATGTGCAGCATATTTCTCCAAGCTGGCTCAGCATCCGTTGACTCAATGATCCGGAGACCTAGAAGGTCGTGATGAGCATGTTTTCTCTGTCGATACTGCTTACTGAGGCGAGATTCAAACCAGTGGTCGCTTTCTTTGTGATCAAATGGGTACCGGGGCAAGTCTGCAACACATGACCCGGTAGGAAACACAGCTTTCAGGTCAACTGGAGCGCCAAAGGCGTACAACATCCCAGTTGTGGAAAGCAGACTGTCTGTCGAATTCTTGTTGCGGATTAGCGTCGGAATGTACGTCGTGTTGGAGGCCGTTTCGGAGACAATCTGCGACAGCGGTCCGGAAAGAGTCGAATGGGGACCGATCTCCAACAAGATTGTATGGTCGTCGTGAAGGTGACCCAAAAGGCTCTTTACACTTCCATTGAACAGTACGGGCTGCTCTAAATTTCTCTGCCAATATGCTGCGTCAAGGCTCTCGGTGGAGGTCAAAAGCCGGCTCGTGACGCTCGAGAAGAACGGAATACGACTGGCCGCTGGGGCAATCAAGGGCTCGATGAGGGCTCGATAGGTCGAGCCGATCTCGGACATATGGTGCGAATGATACGCCTTGTCCACTTGAAGCTTCCTGGCCAGTGTGTCTGGCCTACTAGATCGGACAGCTTGGAGGACTTGTTCGATCTTGTCAATGTCTCCAGATATGGTCACACTGCGTGGAGAATTGTCGCAGGCCACGAGTACACCAGGTATCAGAAAGGCTTCTGTGTCCTGGGCAGACATGCCAACGGCCGCCATAGCACCAGGCGTCTGTTGCATATGGACCATGATACCACGAAAGAAGGCAACCAAAATAGCTTCCTCGGCACTCAATACACCAGCAGCGTATGCAGCGGCAATCTCTCCGCTCGAGTGGCCTGTCACCGCATCCGCTTCGATGTTCAATGACCTCAACGTATCGACGAGGGCAATTTGGACAGCGGTACAGAGAGGCTGTGAGTATTGAGCAAGGCCAATGCGACTGTTCTTACCGGCAACCGAGAGTTCTGTCTCTATACTCCAAGCCTCATCGCCGCTCTTGAAATGGGCTTTCAGGTGACTGTCGAGACGACGAATGCTGGAAGCGAAGGTCCGATTCGATTTCAGCAAATCATGTCCCATTCGAGGATACTGCGCGCCTTGCCCAGTAAATACCATTGCGATCTTGGGCTGCTTTTGGCATGGTCTGGGATTGGAAAATGCGGGGCCAAATGTTGTGCCTTGAGCGATGCTAAAAGCTCGATAGGAAAGATGCTCCCTTCCCCGGGCGAGTGTGTATGCGATTCGTTGGATCTGCTGCCGCGTGTCCTCGATAAGAAGTTTATATTCATCAATATATCTCGACAGGGATGCCTGAGAAGCTGCCGAAAAGCAGAGAAGTTGGGAGTCCTGCTCACCATGGCCTCGTCCATTATTACCAACCTCAAAGCTTGCAGCGGAATCAAGGATCGTATGGGCATTGGTGCCTTGACAAGTTTATCAGCAGGTTTTCAAGGCGATCATACTTCATTTGAAATACCTCCGTAGCCGAATGAGTTCACGCTGATTCTTTCCGTACGGTTAGAAGGCCAGGGCAAGAGTCCTTCGGCAAGTTTGAGGCTCCCGGATGTCCAGTCAATCTTCGGATTTCGTGGGTCGCATTTGATACTCGGCGGAATCGCAGCGTTCTCCAGCATTAGCACAGCCTTTAGTATAGATAGGAGCCCCGATGCTCCTTCCGTGTGACCCAAATTGGGCTTGATCGATCCAATGAGCATCTCCTGTCCAGCAAAAGCACGCGAGATAGCCGCGGTCTCGAGAGGGTCTCCAGCAGCTGTCCCGGTTCCATGACACTCTACGAAGGCTGTTTCTGTAATCGGAAGAGCTGCCAACTCGTATGCCCGTCGTATAAGGTCAATCTGGGCTTCCGAGCTCGGTAGAGTGAACCCCGGGGTCTTTCCATCGTGGTTAACTGCAGTCGCTCTTACGACCGCGCGTATAGCGTTGCCATCGCGCAGAGCAGTCCTCAGTGGCTTTAAAAAAGTCCCAATGATTGCTTCTCCTCGCACATATCCGTTCGCGAGAGCTGAAAATGTCTTGCAGGATCCGTCTGGCGAAAGGACGCCCTGCTCGGACATGACTGCTGAACAGTCAGGTCGCAGAATGAGATTCGTCCCGCCCACTATGGCCGATACGCAATCTCCTCGTCCAATAGCCATGCAAGCTTCATTGAAGGCCACCATTGAAGACGAACAAGCAGTACGTATTGTCAAACTACAATCGTTAGCCTGGCCGAATTCTTGACCTCTTTAACATTAGACTTACCTTGGCCCATGCAAATTCATTTCATAAGAAATCCGATTGGACAGTGAGAAGTCCTCATAGCCAATATAGCGAAAGTGCCCGTGGTTCTCTGTGTCCTGCTTGCTCATTTCCCGCCAATCCTCGCCAAGATTACCAACGAAGACTCCGATGCGCTGGCCATTGTATCCAGTCTCTCCGGCATCTTCGAGACATTCGCGAGCGACCTCAAGCATGAGACGTTGTTGGGGATCCATTTGTTCCAGTTCCATCCTAGAGACAGGAAAAATGGATGTATCCAAGCCAGACAGATCATCGTCCAAGAAGTACCCATACTCGGTCTTGATCGTGCCTACCTTACCAGAAACATCGTGGAATGCTTCGATGTTATATCTCGAGCCCGGAACCTTGCTGCGTGCATCGTGTCCAGAGCAGAGAAAGTCCCACAGTTGTCGTGGAGATCGGATACTACAAGGCAGACGGCAAGCCATACCACAGATAGCAATAGGTTCAGGCGGATTAACGCGCGGGCTTTCCTCATAGTCGACCCCGCTGCAGATATCTTTGACGGATGGGAGGTCATGAGAGGACGTACCGATCCTATTGGTGACTGGTCCACTTTCTGCCATGATGATAGTGTTCCGCGATAGGGTCAATCAGCCAAACGGCGAGGCCTTAGGAAGATCGGTTGTTTAGTAGATGCTCCTCGAGGGCAAATGAGTATGGAAAGAGAGGATTGAGAGAGAAAGCGACTCTCCGGAACTGACGACGATTTGCTCCGAAAAGCACAAGAGATGGCAGGACCTCCAACGAAGTTGGCCCCTTTTCTTCGTATGTGACTGACATGGTGGATAGAAAGGCCTCACTACTTGTGCTCATTTCGTCAGAACACCTGGGACACCAGGAGAAGATCCATTGAATCGTAGACCAACAGTCGTGCCTCGACTTGCAGAGATCGTGAAAGTTGTAGGCATGGTTTTCGCGGAGTCCTACAGTCCTACTGGCGAGGAGGTCTTCCAACTGAACCAGGGTTGGTAATTTAGATCCCGCGATCCAGGAACCCGTCTCAACTGACCGCATAGGAGAACATTGTGGAGAGTCTGATACATCGGACTATCCCCGGGCTTGCTGTTGGTGCGCGAGGACTTGCACTCCATGAGATGGAAGTTGTACAAGGGGCGCTGAGTCATTGATGCAAGGAACATGGGCTCTAGCGCGGGTGAAGAGGAGACCACGATGTTGGTCGCAACGCCTTGGAGCCCGTGCATAGTTGTCACTCGGTAAGGGACCCGAGAACCGACCACAGGCGACTTCTGGATGTGAGCGCTGAACCGTGTCGAAGTATAATTTAACTGCCTGAGGATCTCTTTCATATCCGCTGGAGACCCGAGGGCGAAGTCAAATCGCAGTCGTCTAGCTTGTATTTGGTCTAGCATGTTGGCCATTTCAGGACTCCTCGCTTGATAGTCCTGGAGCCTGTAGTTCAACTGTCATGTGCACAGTCCCACATTGAATAAAATAAGACCAGCCGCATCAAGAACGCGCAATCGACATTCTCAGATCGGCCTCATCTGAAGCAGAGTCGCACAGCTGCGAGCTTTTATCTTCTTGCGATACACACCATTTGATATGACGTCCAACGTTTGGGGCCAATGGGCCGCGTCCCAGAAACCTCGAGGACCAACTATGCGCGAGGCAGCAGTCTTCTACCGTAATTTAGAGGAGGCGCTGGACGTACGACGAAGAGACAATGGACTGTACGTGCCGATGAAGAACACGTGGATTGAGGGTTTGAGCATTGACTTCTGCTCCAATGATTCGCTTTCATTTGGCGGTAGTGGACGGCTGAGGAAGGCATTTGATGAAGAAATGGGCCAGAACCCCCAAGTGCAACTTGGGTCTTGCGGCTCGCGTCTGCTCGAGGGGAATTACAGATACATCGAAAGCGTTGAAGAGGAAATCGCCAGATACCATGGAGTCGAAGCCGCTCTTATCGTCGGTTCCGGTGCCATCAGCAACTACGCAGTCCTTGAGGCAGTCCCACGACCAGGTGATGCAATCATCTACGATGAACTTGTTCATGGTAGTATCGTGGATGGTATAGCTCGCTCACTGGCGGGCACGCGGGTATCCTTCGCTCACAACGATGTCGAGGCTTTTCGAGACGCCCTGATCCAAGTGCAGGACTCTCAGCCCCTCATCAAGCAAGGGAAGAAGTGCGCTTTGATTGTTGTTGAAAGTTTCTATAGCATGGACGGCGACATGGCACCCTTGCGAGAGCTCGTGCAGGCGGCTAAGGAGGTATTTCCTAGAGGCAACGCACAGTTCGTGGTGGACGAGGCGCACAGCATGGGCGTAGTGGGCGAGGGAGGCAGAGGTTTCGTGGCGGCATTGAAGTTGGACTCGGAAATTGCGATCAGGACCCAGACGTTCAGTAAGGCCTTTGGCTCCATTGGCGGTAAGCACGGACTCCAGATACTTGATGTGCAAAAGAAGAGCCGAGAATGCTGACAGTTCGATGTAGGGTGTATCCTGTGCAATCACACAGTGAAAACGGCTGTAATGAATTTCTCAAGATCGGTCATTTTCACTGCCGCCCGTCCTCTGCAAGAAATTGCGGCAATTCGAGCAGGGTACAAGTTGATGGCACAGGTCGAGACTGACGAGGTGCGTATCCCACGAGTTGCCTACCGTAGGGACATGGATTGACCGCCGTTGTAACAAAAGGGTCGAGCAAATATACAATGCATGGTGAAACGTTTCTTCGCTGCAGCAGAGGCACATCCGGTTCTTCAAGAGGCGGAGAGAAGCGGAGTCATGTCCGTCCCGTTGGCTGAAGACTGGCAAGATCGCGCATTCCAGACGCAGCTGATTTTCGTTTGGACGAGAGAGCATTATGGCCGCTACCTCTGCTTTCATCTGGCCGAGAAATCCATTTCGGCATTTGCTGTGACGTTTCCAGTGGTGCCGAAAGGGAGCTCCAGGGTGCGCATCGTTGTACATGCAAACCAGACCGCAGCACAGATCGACGCATTGGTATTGCACATCTCTGAGTGGGCTCAGGAGATGATCCAGATCGAGAAGACTGGGCCTGTGAGTGGATACGAGAGCTTGCCATGGGCTGCGCGAAAAATCCTGTGTACGGAGTAGTGGTGTTGTGAACTGCTAAAATTCCCTTCCCTCGCATAGACAAGAATTGGCGCCGTCCCGTTTCCATAGCCGTCCCCTATGTATTATTTTATCACCAAGAAATCATTGCATTAAAGCTTTCGACCCTGATTATACTGTAGCGTGGATGTCTGTTGACCTTGCTGCATTGGAAGCAGATGTGTGGTTGCCATTGTCCACGTCTACGCATTGACCCGAGAACTGGGCTAGACAACGTGTCGTAATCGGATTATCCTTGTAGCAACCAGTGAGGCGGTGCGGCGGTGAGAAAGCCGGACAAATCTACGAGATATTTCTCAACCCCAACTGTTGAAGATCAGGCACGAGGCGGCATACACTTCGATGTATAGTTGCTGCAGGCAGGGTAATCCTTGACTACGGGATCTAGCTGTTAGCAGCTAGAGAACTACCCATTCGAGATGAGAGGAGCCTTTTCAAGAAACAATCTAGCTACTAATGACTAGCTCCGTGGTCAAGGATTGTCCTACCTGCAGCAACTATAAATCGCAGTGTATCTCCTGTTCCAGCATGACTGAAACTTTGCTCCCATCTCCGCCACACCCTGCCCACTTGATATCTGGACTTCGAGCGAGGTGAGCTGTTTGCGTGATACAAGGATGGCTTGCCGTAGGGCTGGAAAACTTCTGTCGTCTAGCAACGGCCATGGACAGGCGATGAAAAACGGGGTTCTGGAAGTCAATGTGCAACGCCCGGTGTAGATTGTCTCACGGATCTAGCTAGAGTCGGGCTTCCCTTTCCTCCTGTGGAACTCGCCATTCACTCATCGACTCAGCCGGACGCCAAAGACTTGTATATCACGCCCAAGATCCCACTTGAAATGCCGCCACGCGTCGAATGGAAAAGTCAACCAAGTTACATTGTGAGAGCGAGGGCCTATCAAATGCATACTGATCGATACTGATGCCTCGAACATAGCGGGTCTTCCAATACGCAGATCATGTATCTTGGCTTCTCAATGGGATGGCTTTCCTTACAGCTATTGTATCAGGATTTGCAACCCCAGCCATGTGTGTTGTATTTGGAGAATTCACTACTGCTTTTGTCGAATTTGACAGCGGCGAAATGATACTTAGCACTTTCAAGCACGAGACCAACAGACTAAGGCATGTGTCCGAGTTTGATATACACAAACACATACATACATAAGGTATACACTTGGAGCTATTTTGCTGACTTGAGCGTGTGGCATAGCTTATACCTCGTTTATTTGTTCCTAGCGAAATTAGTCTGCGCTTATACTTCAACAGTCTGCAGCTCAATTGCGGCTTTAAGTACGACCATGGAAATGAGAAAGGATTATCTCAAGTCATTGCTGCAGCAAGAGACAGCATATTTCGAAAATCCTCACATGTCTCGAAGTCCCGCCTTGGACATCGCGGCAAATGCTAATGTGATAAATCAAGGAATCGCCGAAAATCTGGCTTTGGTTAGTGAATGCAGCCACAAACACAAGACGATGTCTGTGATCGCATTCGTCCAGGTCAGCGCGCTAATAGGTGTCGGACAGGTAATTCAAGGATTCTCGACATTCGGTGGTGCAATCATAGTGGCTTTTGTCGTACAATGGAAACTCGCTGTGATGACCTTCGCCATCGTACCATTTGTCATTATAGTTACTGGCATATGCCTTGCGGTTGATGCGAAGGTTGAGGGCGGGCTTGCAGAAATCTACAATCGTGCTGGTGAGACTGCTGCCGAGGTGTTTGCAAGCATCAAGGACGTCCAGATCTTCTCTCTACACGCAATGGAGGCTGAGAAGTACGATGCCATGCTTGCAAATGCCGTGAGGATGGGAATGCGGAAAAGGCCCAATCAGGGAATCTTGTAAGGAACTTCTACATCGCATGAGCCCGCTAACTCTTCGAAAGAATAATCAGCTGACGCCTGATCCCAGATTTGCAAGTGATGACTTTGCAATTTTCTGCGGATATGCAGTTGCGTTCTGGCGTGGCGTCAGGATGTACCGAGATGGAGAGGTGGCGAGTGTGGGACAAGTTGTGACGGTGATTCTGGCGATGATCGCTGCTGCCACGTTCCTACGGCAGATAGCCTCGCAATTAATCGTCATTGACAAGGCTGCAAGAGCCGCGAATCGGCTTTTCGGAGTATGTCCGATCACTTGATCTTGATGTCTCGTTCGATGTGACACTAACGTAGAGATCAAAGATCATTGATCGGCAAACGCTACTAGATCCACTGAGCAGTGAGGGTATACGGCCAGAGGACTGCTCCGGCGAACTTCGTTTCGAGGATGTACAATTCGTCTACCCTTCTCGACCCGAGGCGAGAGTGCTCCGAAACATAAATATGAGCATGTCATCTGGACAGATGACTACAATAGTCGGGGCAAGTGGATGTGGAAAGAGTACGATTATGAAACTTTTGCTGCGCTGGTCTGTCACCACTCCTGATCGCCTTCACAACAGCAGAGAATCTCAAAAGCTGACTCGATAGATGCAGCTATGGCCCCACTGCTGGACGCGTCTTGTTAGACGGCGTCAATATCGACGAGTTGAACTTGAAATGGTTACGCACCACAATTCGTGCCGTGGAACAAGAGCCCCTACTCTTCTCAGGTGAGTAAGCAGCGACGATATTGCTTTCCGCCTTTGCTGCAAAGTTGTCACCGAGCAACTAAATGAGGCTCACATACAACTCCAGGGACCATCTTGGAGAATGTCATGCACGGGCTGACAGGCACCGTACACGAGGACTCAACACCAGAGCAGAAGCGGCTTCTGGTCGAGGAAGCCTGCAAAGTGGTAAATGCGCACGAGTTTATCCAGGAGCTTCCGGAAAGTTATGACACTTTAATCCGCAGTCAGACGCTCTCTGGAGGACAAAAACAACGCTTGGCAATCGCGAGAGCCATTGTCGCTGACCCGGCCATCCTCATTATGGACGAACCCACCAGCGCTTTGGATGTCGAGACTGAAGCAAGACTGATTGACACAATACGACAGCGTTCTCGGACTTGTATCCTGGTGACCCACAGTATAGTCCTGGCGCAGCGCGCCGACAAAGTTATCTTTCTCGAAGAAGGAGCTCTGAGAAGTCAGGGACATCACGAGCATTTGTTGAGGCACGACCGAAAATATGCAGAACTCTTCGCTGCGGGGCAAGTGGACAGCGAGAGACCGCGCTCAGTCAATGGTGCAGATATTGCGGTACCTATCGATGGGGACAAAGCGTGCTCTTCCCTCGTACATGTGTCGGCACTTGAGTCGACTTCGGACACGAACATGATGTCGGACCATGTAAACCATGGCGTCGCCATGACTTTGGTCATGTTGTTCCGTGAGCAGAAGAGTCTTTGGCCGCTCTGTGCCATGATGGCGTTTGTTTGTTGTCTCGCAGGTACGGTTCATCACCTTTCGTATTCTAACAAGACCAGGATCCGTCGGCTGTTATGGTTGGGTCACTGACGAGCATTGATTACCATAGCCGTGATATTTACGATCCAGGCGATCATTCTAGCACGCATGTTGGAAGCTTTCAAAGACCGCCATGGCGCTCGAGCTGTCATCAAAGCCGATTTCTGGGCTCTCATGTTCTTCGTGATTGCACTGGCAGAAGCATTGATCTGGTTCTTCCTGGGGTGGGGTTCTGTCACAGTATCACAGGTATATAAAGCTCCCGCATGCAAATGCAGCCTCAGTCGACCCCAGCAGGATCGCCAATGCTAATATACACCAGCGACTCGCACGAAGTTACAGACTTCGCATATTCGAGTCACTCCTGAGGCAAAGTACGGAGTTCTTCGACGCCCATGGACCGGGGAGCTTAACGGCTAAGCTCGCAACAATCGCCATGAACCTACAGGAGTTGATGTCCGTCAACGTGTTCTTGATCTGGATGGATTGCATCATCATCGTGTGCTCTTCAATCTTTGGCATCGCCAAAGGACCACAGTTGGGGCTGCTTTGCGTCTTTGCAGCACTGCCGCCGATCCTGGTCAGTGGATATCTCCGAGTGCGCCTCGAAAGTGAGTTTACAGCCAAGCTGAGCAAAGTCCCTCGAATACCTGTGCTAATGATAGGACACAGGTAAGCTCGAAGCATCTACGATGGCAAGATTTGATGACAGTGCATCGTTTGCAACCGAAACCATTTCCGCACACAGAGTTGTCGCTATGTTTACGCTTGAGTCGACAATGATGGCACGATACAGCAAACAGCTCTCGGGTTTGACCCGTAAGTCTGTGCCGGCTATCAGCGTTATAATGCTGTGGTATGCACTATCGCAGTCGATTCAATTTCTTTCTTTCGCACTGGGGTTCTGGTACGGCGCGAGACTCGTGTCACAGGGGAAATACAGCATGACACAATTTGTCGAGATCTTTGTTGCCATCTTTTTTGGTGGCGAAGCAGCTTCTGCGATGTTTCAATACTCGTCAAGCATCTCGAAAGCCTTGATTTCGGCGAATTCGATGTTTCATCTCCAGCAATCGGCTCAGACCCGAGACGGGAATTCATACCATCCCCAAGATAATGAAAAACCTTTCGATACCGGCGTCCAAGGAGCTCCGCCGTCTATCAGATTCGATTCTGTCAGCTTTACATACCCTTATCGGCCAGAAAAGCGAGCTCTCGAAAATATCGACATCTCAATTGAAAGTGGCCAATTTGTTGCCTTTGTCGGCCGCTCTGGGTCTGGTAAAAGCACGATGCTAAACCTACTGTGTCGACTCTATGGACCAACTTCGGGTCAGATTCTCGTAAATCATGCGCCGATTTGCGATGTCCCTGTCCAGACTTATCGTCGACTGATCGGCCTCGTGGAGCAAGAACCGCGCCTGCACCGAGGCACGATCCGTGAGAACATCGTACTGGGATTGGCAGGCCACAGTGTGACCGACGCCGACATACAAAACGCTTGCATGGAAGCTCAGATTTGGGATTTCGTTCAATCATTACCAGAGGGAACGAACTCGCACATTGGGGGAAGTCTGTCTGGGGGTCAGAAGCAACGCCTCGCGCTTGCCCGAGCTCTGATTCGTAAGCCGAAGATTTTGCTCCTCGACGAAGCGACGAGCGCATTAGATGTAGAAGGTGAGAGAGCTGTAGAAGAGGCTGTATTCACTTCGAACAAGGACCGCACGACGATTGTTGTCGCCCACCGGCTAAACACTATACGTGGAGCGGACGTTATCTATGTGTTCCATCAGGGCCAGATTGTAGAATCTGGACGGCATGAAGAGCTTTTACGGAAATCTGGAAGATATTGGAGTATGTGGCGTTGTCAAGAAAAAGGCCTTGCGGGATTTTGATTGAAGTGCTCGACTACGAATCTCCAAATTAGAGAGCATGATGCGGAGGCATAGAAGACTGAGAGATATGCTCGAGGTTGTGATTGATTGGAGGACGGATTTTGTGGAGTGGGCATCACTGCGTACATATTTTTCACAACAGTATTCAGTCGGCCAAGCTCTCGCGATAGAAGTCTGACCCGCGTAACGCACGGCCCCGCGTGTCGCACACTTCTACGGTTCTTACTACTACACTTTGCGATACTATATCTTAACAACTACTAGAGATATAATATCTATATTAAAAAGATAGACTAAATAGATAATACGCTTTATTTTAATATAGAAATTATAACTATAGCTTATATCGTTATCTTACTTTACGCTAGGATCCTAAATTTACTAAAATCTAGGCTATAGGCTTCTATACTTCTATATTTAACTATAGGGCAACTAGCGGCTCTATAATAACCGCTTTACGCCTAGTCTACTTCTTAACTAACTATTAGAGAGTATTAGCTAGCTACTTATCCGCTTATTTAATCTCTTTATTATATTATTTATTAGCTACTTTAACTATCTACTAGATAGCCTTCTCTTTAGCTCTCTTTAAGCGTTCCTCTTTATATAGTTATATAGTAATCTTCTTCTACTAAGTCTTAGTATATATCTCTTCCTTCTATATCTATTTAGTAACTTATTTATTAATCTTCTCTTATTCTTTATATACTTAAAGAGCCTTAGCTTAATTAATCTTCTTAGCTAAGAAGAATATAGTACTATTATTATCCTATTATCTTATCTCTTTAAAGCGGTCTTTACTATAATTTCGCTTCTTTTTCTTAAGATTAAATACTATTTTAAAGCCTTTATTCTTAGCTTTTAGTATAGTATTCTTAGTTATTATAGTAAGGATAGTATTTAATAGCTTATTAACTTTACGCTTATTAATCTCTTCTAGTTAGTTAGTAATAATATTCTTTAGAAGATACTTAAGCTTCTTCTAGTTACTTACTAATAAGATTAAGTTATCTAAGTTACTACTAGAAGATCTTATAATAATTAGTAGCTATTTAGCCTCTTCTTTAAAGATACTAAGAACCTCTAATAGATTAAAGGGATTAAGGCCTATCTTATAGTTTTAACTTATATAGATAATATCTCTATTATAGTACTAAAACTAGAGAATATTCTTTAGTTTAAAAAAAAACTAAATAAGGTATTTAAAATTAAAGATCTAGATAAACTAATTAAAATTCTTAGAATAAAGCTTACTAGAAATAGAAAGAATAGTACTTTAAAACTAGACTAAGAATACTATATCTAGGAAAATCTTATAAAGTTTAAAATAACTAAAGAAATAGCTTACCTAACTTTATTACTACTAGATAGCTATAAAAGTCTAATAAAATTTAACTTAGATAAAGAAAGATATAATAAGATTAAATACTAAAGTTAGAATAGGATATAGATATAGCTAATAACTATAATAAGACCTAATATTACTTTTACTCTTAGAAGACTTAGATTATATATATTAAATCTATCTAAGAGATATCTAAAAGTACTTAGAAAACTAGCTAAATACCTAAGATTATTCCTAAGTCTAGATCTAATATTTAGAAAAGGAGGAGGAAAGCTTATAAAATATTTAGACTCTAATTATATAATAGATAAAGCCGATAGAGTTTTAATCCTTAAAAGTATCTTCTTTCTCTATAGGTTACTAGTTTCTTAAATAAGTAAAAAGTAAAAGTTAGTTACTATATTAACTATAGAAGCTAAGTATATAGTAATATATATATATATAAAGTAATCTTAGTTCCTAGTAGTACTCCTAAAAAAGATAGACTATACTTAGTTAATAGAAGAATATTTATTTTAGCTACTAATTAAAGGAAATTCTAATATAGTAAATAAAATTAGGCCTATTTAGATTATAGAAGACAATTAGATAGCTTTAACCTTAATTAAAGATACTTATATCTATAAGAGATTAAAATATATTAATATTAGCTTTAATAAGGTTAGAAACCTTTAATAGTAAAAGAAAATTATAGTAGAATATACTCTAATAAAAGAGATAGTAGCTAATAGCCTAACTAAGCTAAAAATAGGGCTATAGTTCTAGGAATTTATTAGATAGCTATAACTTATATAATAGCTAAGTAAAAGGATCTATCTATATATACTTAATATATAGATAAGTACGATTAATACTAGGCCTAAGAATTAAACTTAGTAGATTAGATATACTATACTAATCTAGAAGCTATTATATCTAATTAGCTAGCCTAGAATTCTTAATAAATATTAGTATAAGATACTAAAGTAGTAAAAAGAGTAGTATAAAAGAGACTAGAGAAACCCTCTCTAAGAGTATTTCTATATATCCTATACTAGATCTAGGAATTAAATCTAGCTAGTAGGATATACTATACTAACTAGAAGACTACTATATTTAATTAGCTAATTAAAATTCTTAACTAAACTTATACCTTTAGATTAGATTTATAGACTAACTATTCTAAGTAGGAGTATTAGAATATATAGTCTAGTTAGTAATCTAGTAGATAATACTAAGATAGGCTAGATTATATTATAATAGTTATATAACTAATCTAAGCTAATATCTTTTAGGTTTAGCTCTAATCTATAGATAATAATAATATACTTACTATTCCTACTTTAGCCCCTACTATTTCTTATAGCTTCTATTATAGTCTATAATCTATTTATACCTATTAGCCCTCCTTAGCTCGATAATATCTTTTATAGAATCTAGGTACCTAATTCTTCTTTAGATATCTCTTTATAATATTATATACGAAGTTACGAAGTATTACTAGTATTAGAGATAGGCTATAGTTAGAAAGAGTATTTAGATACTATATAAGAGTACGCTCTTATTAGTAACTAAGTATTATCTAGTTCTCGGCTTTTTACTATACTATTCCGTAGACGCTATAGTATCGCTTACTAAGTATTAACTACGTAACTTTATAATCTCGTATATATACTAAAATTAAGATCTAATCGTCTACTTTTAAATACGCTACTATACGCTTAATTTAGTCTATTATATATTAAGATACGTTATTATAAAGTATATAGAAGAAATACGAAAGTATATATTACGAGAGGCTATATATTATATAGATTAAACTTTTAAGAACCCCTCCTCTCTAATATTACTATCTAATCTATAATAGAATTATTCTTTAATAATAATAATATCTATAGAATAATTATAACTAAGCTTTTTATTATAGGTATAATAGGCTATATTAGTAGTAATACCTTATATATAATTAAATTAGCTTATCTAGACTACGAGATTATAGCTCTTATAAGAAATACTAATAAGAGCGCTAAAGTTATAGCTTAATTTATATCTATAAGACTCGTATATAGAGACCTTAATTTAACTAATTTAATTAAAGAAAATTCTAGAGCTACTAATATTATCTACTATAAGAACGCGAACTACTAAAAGTATTACTTATATACTAATTAATTAATCTACTAGACTTTATATACGCTAACTACGAAGCCTCTATAAAAGTAATTATTAAAGATCTATCTTCCTATACTAAGTCTAGTTTCTTAATCTATATTTCTAGTACTAATATCCTTATCTTTAAAGATCTATATAAGTAAATATTTAGAATAACTACTTATAATAGAATCTATAATAATCTAGAAAATATCTTAGAAGTTATATCCCTTCTAGATAATACCTTATACTATAATATTAATAAAATTATTCTCTAAGCTATAAAGGACTTTCCTAAAAAAGTAAAAACTATAATCGTTTATCTTTTAATAATCTATAAACTAGATTAAGGACTAGATAACTAGACTTTAATCTAACTTTTAGGCCTTTACTATATAAGTCTTAAGAAAAATATAGCTATATATTAGGCTAAGGAGGGCTAATAGATATAAATAGATTATAAACTATAATAGAAGCTATAAGGAATAGTAGGGGCTAAAGTAGGAATAGTAAGTATATTATTATTATTATCTATAGGTTAGAGCTAAACCTAAAAGATATTAGCTTAGATTAGTTATATAATTATTATTATATAATCTAGCCTACCTTAGTATCTCCTACTAGGTAACTAACTAGACTATATATTCTAATATTTCTACTTAGGATAGTTAGTCCTTAAATCTAATTAAAGATATAAGATTAATTAAGAATTTTAACTAGCTAATTAGATATAATAGCTTCTAGTTAGTATAGTATATCTAACTAGCTAGATTTAATTCCTAGATCTAGTATAGAACGTATAGAAATACTCTTAGAGAGAGTTTCTCTAGTCCCTTTTATACTATCTTTTACTCTAGTTAATTACTATATAAGTTATAGCTATCTAATAAATTCCTAGAACTATAGCCCTATTTTTAGCTTAGTTAGGCTATTAGCTACTATCTCTTTTATTAGAGTATATTCTACTATAATTTTCTTTTACTATTAAAGGTTTCTAACCTTATTAAAGCTAATATTAATATATTTTAATCTCTTATAGATATAAGTATCTTTAATTAAGGTTAAAGCTATCTAATTGTCTTCTATAATCTAAATAGGCCTAATTTTATTTACTATATTAGAATTTCCTTTAATTAGTAGCTAAAATAAATATTCTTCTATTAACTAAGTATAGTCTATCTTTTTTAGGAGTACTACTAGGAACTAAGATTACTTTATATATATATATATTACTATATACTTAGCTTCTATAGTTAATATAGTAACTAACTTTTACTTTTTACTTATTTAAGAAACTAGTAACCTATAGAGAAAGAAGATACTTTTAAGGATTAAAACTCTATCGGCTTTATCTATTATATAATTAGAGTCTAAATATTTTATAAGCTTTCCTCCTCCTTTTCTAAATATTAGATCTAGACTTAGGAATAATCTTAGGTGTCGAGCTGAGGAGGGCCGACAGGTATAAATGGATCATAAAGTGCAACAGAAGCTACAAGGAGTAGTAGGGGCCAAAGTAGGAACAGCAAGTGTGTTGTTGTTATCTACAGGTTGGAGCTGAACCTGAAAGGTGTCAGCTTGGACTAGTCACATGACCATTATCATGTAATCCAGTCTGCCTTGGCATCCGTTGCCAGGTTACCAACTGGACTGTATATTCTAACACTCCCACTCAGAACAGTTGGTCTCTGAGTCCAATCCGAACAAATATATGCAATTCAGAATTTCAATCAGCCAATCAGATGCAGTGGTCTCCTGGTTGGCACAGTGTATTCAACCAGCAAGGTTCAATTCCTTGATCTGGAATCAATGTGGTAGAACAAATCCCAATGATCTGTTTCTATCACATTCTTTTGTCTTTCCTTTTGAACCACTGTATCCTGCTTGCATTCATATTCAGGAAAGATTCCAGGTCAGCCAATCAGGTGCAATGGCTTCCAGATTGGCACAGTGTATCCAATCTGCTGAGTTCAATTCTCAGGCCTGGTATCTTGTTTGCTCAACGGCGTTGATCGCCTTTGAGCAGGCACTTTTGTTGCCTTTTATGCAAGTTGTAATTGCCTTATGAATTGCTGGAACTGTGGCCCTGTCTTTGGCTTAGTCAGGCCATCAGCTACCATCTCTTTTGTTGGAGTGTATTCCACTGCAATCTTTCTTTGCCACCAAAGATTTCTGACCTTGTTGAAGCTAATATCAATATGTTTTGATCTCTCATGGGTATGAGCATCTTTGACAAGAGTCAAAGCTGCCTGGTTGTCACCCATAATCTGAACAGGTCTGATTTCATTCACTGTATCAGAATTTCCTTTGATCAGTGGTTGAAATGAACATTCTCCCACTAACCATGCACAGTCCATCTCCCTTAGGAGTGCTGCAAGGAACTGAGATTGCTTTGCACATGCATTCATTGCCATGTACTCAGCTTCCATAGTTGATGTAGCAACTGACTTTTGCTTCTTACTCATCCAAGAAACTGGTGATCCACAGAGAAAGAAGATGCTTCCAAGGATTGAGACTCTATCAGCTTTGTCCATTGCATAATCAGAGTCTGAATATCCAATCAGCTTTCCTCCTCCCCTTCTGAACATCAAACCCAGGCTTGGGAATGATCTCAGGTATCTAGCCAGTTTCCTGAGTGCTTTTAGGTGTCTCTTGGATGGATCTGATGCATATGATCCAAGTCTTCCAAGGGCAAAAGCAATGTCAGGTCTTGTCATGGTCATTGGCCACATCCATGTACCATTTTGGCTTTGGTACTCTGTCTTGTCACATCTCTCTTCATCTAAGTCAGATTTCCTCAGACTCTCATAGTTGTCAAGAGGTGACAAGGTTGGGTGGGCCATTTCTTTGGTCATTCCAAACTTTGCAAGGCTTTCCTGGATATAATGTTCTTGGTCAAGCTTCAGAGTACCATTCTTTCTGTCTCTGGTAAGCTTCATCCCAAGAATTTTGGTTGGTTCACCCAGGTCTTTGATTTTGAACACCTTGCCCAGTTCTTTCTTGAACCAGAGAACATCTTCCAGTTTTGGTGCTGCAATGGGAATGTCATCCACATGGGTTAAAACCATCAGGTTCCTGCCCTTGTGAATGAGCAAGCATGGGTCTACCTCTGATTGGTAAAACCCCATTTTCTCCAGCTTTGAGACACATAGCTTGTTCCAGTCTCTTGCTGCTTGTTTCAGGCCATACAAGCTCCTCAGGATTTTCAGAGCCATACCTTGTGGGATTTCCACTCCTGGTGGGGGAATCATGAAGATATCTTCCTGTAGGGTACTTTCAGTGAATGCATTGTTCACATCCACTTGGTGCAATTCCAGGTCTTTCTCACATACAGCAGCCATAAACACCCTGAGTGTGTCATGCCTTACTGTTGGTGCAAATGTCTCCTGAAAATCTACCCCAAATTTCTGGGAAAAACCCCTTGCAACCAGTCTTGCTTTGAACTTGTCAATTGCTCCACTGATTAGTCTCTTCACATCAAACACCCATTTTGAGGTAACCAGGTTTGCTCCTTTTGGTGGAACTACCTGATCCCAGGTATGGTTGCTTCCAAGTGCAATCAGCTCTTTCTGGATTGCCTCTTCCCACATGTGACCCCATTTTGGATCTTGTATTGCCTCTTGGTAGGTTCTTGGAATTGGAACCTCCTGTCTTTGTGCAATCCCTGGTGCAAAAGCAGGGAATGCAACCTCATAGACACACCCTAGAAGTTCTTCTGTCCAGTTCATACTTGGATCCAGGTCTTTCATCATACAGATAAAGGCTCTGTGATGTTTTGCTTCAGGGAGTTCTTCATCCTCTGATTCTCTTGGTCTTTTCTGCATAGTTGATCTTGTGGTCATACTATGAACTCTTTCTTCTCTTAACCCTTCATCAGAAATTGATCTTCTTCTCTTTGAATTCCCCTCCTGAGCCTGGACATTCTGGTTGTCTTGCTGAGGTTTCTCTTGGCTCTGATTAGGAGCCTGCTGTTTTTCATTCTTGTTTTCTTCTTCTGGATCAGCTATCACCTGATATTGCTTAATGTCCTTTGGTGGTGGAGGCAGTTGAACATGTAATGGTTTCAGATCCAGTTTCTCCTTTCTTGGTCTGCCAACTGGGTTTCTTGCTGGGGCTTGGCTTGGCTGGTTGAGTCTGGGAACATTCAAGGTCATATCCCCTCCTTTCTCATTCTCAAACCAGACAGCATTGTTGTGAGCCCTTATAGCCTTCATGTCAGGCTCCCAGAACAGCCACATCTTGGATGTATCAGGCACATATCCAATGAACACAGCATTCTTTCCCCTGTTCATTAGCTTGTCTGATCTCATCCCAATTGGCTGAGATTTGGCATCCATATACACAACTGCTTTGCATCCCCAAACCCTGAAGTGTGATACAGAAGGTCTCTTTCCAGTGAAAGCTTCATCAGGTGAAACTTTGAATCCATCAAAATCTGGCCCATTTGGTAGGGCATTTCTTATAACAGTACAGGCATCCAATGCTTCTGGCCAGAATTCAACTGGCATATTTGAATCTTCAAGCATGGCCCTAACATGTTCTTCAGATGTCTGGATTGACCTTTCTACAACTCCATTTTGGATTGAGTTGTATGCCTCAGTTGTGTGGTAGGAGATTCCAGATTCTTTCTCCCACTGCTTAAGTAACGAAAGCAATTCCCTTGCTCCATCACTTCTTACTGCCTGAAGCTGATTCCCTGATTGCAGTTCAGCTTTTCTTTTCCATTCCTGCAGGGTGTCTGCTGCATCTTCTCTTGATTTTAGTGGACTGGTCCACTTCTTTCTTGAGAAGTTGTCAACAATCTCAAGCCACCATTTGAAACCAAGCCTTGAAACAGGCAATGGTCCACAGATATCAATTGAAACAAGGGAGAGCCTGGCAGGCTTCCTCTCAGTCTCCTTGCCTCTGTGTTTCTTCATCTTGGCTAGAGAACACACTCTACAAGGCTGATGCTTTGCAGGGACAGGAATTTTGTCCTTCAGGTCAGTTACTTTGTGAAGGTCTCTTACTAGTCCTTCTCCAAAGTGTCCAACTCTTCTATGCCACAGCTCCCACTGATCCTGGTCAGTCTGAGCTGCAAATGCACAGGCATTTTCATTCACTGAATCCTGGGGAATGCATATGTATGCAAGTTCATCCAGGTCTTGGCTGATTTCTTCAATGAATGGTACTCCTCCTGAAAGCCTTGTCTGGACAACTGGCCTTCCATCAGGTGAATGAAGTGTGAATTTTGGTGGTTGAACACCGAACTGCTTGCTGAATTGGTTCCAAGAAACAAGATTGACTCCAAGCCCAGGTACAAAGAGAACACCTTTCAATACAATCTGTTTGCCTTTCCTTCCACCCATTACTGCATTCCCAACATGTGTAGCTGTCAAGTAGCCACCCCCAACCTTGATCCACTTTTTCCTCTCGAGAGGCTTCAGGTCTCTGAAGAGTGATTCTTGGTCAGTCATGTGGGCAGAAGCACAAGAGTCAAGCAGCCATTCAGATAGCTTGTACTTGCCTTTTGCCTCCACAGTTGAATGAGCTACCTCATCAATATCTTCTTCCTCAGGTGGAGGAGATGATTCAGAGGATGCCTCTGCATCTTGTGCTGCATAGGCTTTCTTGGAAGATGGCTTCCTAGATCTCTTTTCTAGGGATTGTATCTTCAGGCTCAGTTTCTTCACCATCTCTTTCAGTTGCTCTTTGTCAGGTGAAGATCCCCTCCTGGCCCTGGATGGGGATTGTTTCTTTGCTATCCTGTAGCTCTGCTTTGGTCTGACAGCTGCTTTTGCCTTGTCTAGGCTGGGGCATTCCTTGACCCAATGCTTCCCTTCACACAGGAAGCATAATAGGTCTTTACTGCTTCCTGCTTGATAACCTCTCTTGGCAAACATAGCTGTCCCACTGTCTTCTTGCAATCTTGCTTCATGTGACTCTAGGAGCATAAGCACCTGGTCAGGTGTCATAAATGCTTGGGCCAGGATAGTATCTTTTGTACTCTGGTACTCAGATGGGAGAGCATCCAGGAGGTGTTTTATCTTCCTCTCTGGTTCTTTGTAGTGACTCTCCTTTGGGTCTATCTCAGCAATCCTTCTGCCAAGATTCCCAAGATGTACCCAAGCCTTCCTGATTGTCCATTCATCTGACATCTTGAAGGTAATGTACTCCCTCACAACTGCCATAGCGTGTGCAGTATACACCTTGCTGTATTTGGACCTCATCTTTGTCCAAACATCTGTAGCATTCTTGTCCTCAAGGATTTCCTCTTGATCATCTTCAGAAAGACAGATAAACAGCTCATACCTGGCTGTTGCATTTGCCTTCCTCCACTCTGGGCTGTGCCTAGAGTGCCTGAGTCCCTGAAGAGTAGGAGTACTCTCTTCTGATGCTTGTGGTGTCCATGAGTCAGAGATGACCCAATATACATCTTTTCCTTCAAGGTTGTTCTCCTGGAGACTGAACCATATTCTCCAATTGTCTCTTGTCAAGATTGGTGCAGCCCTTCTCTTGCCAATTCCACCTTCTTGATCCATGATTTCTTCTGCAAATCAAACCCAAACAAACTCCAGAACCAAGCTCTTTCTTTACTCTGAAAATAACAGTTTCTGGATGGCTGTCTTCCTTGGTTGGCAGATCCCTGGCTCTGCTAGGCCTATCAGTTTTTGAGGTTACTGAAAACTTGGTACAGATTCCTGCTCTGTAGGGCAAATGACTTCCTCAAGTCCTTCCTGACTGTTACAAACAGGTCAGGGTATTGGCTGTACTGAGTGCTGAATCTGAGGCTTATCCAAAGGTGCTCAAAACTCAGGCTTATCTGTTCCCTTTACACTCTAGCAATCCAACATGCATTAATGAGTGTGCCTCACTAGGTTCTTTCACAACTTATATGCACAGGGCTTCTTTGTACAATGTGTGTGGGTCTACCTCGAGTCTCCCTCTCCTGTTTTGCCTCTTCCTTCTAGGACTGGACTTATAGGTTTAGGAGTAACCTGTACTGCTTTAGTCTTCTACCTTGTAGTTGCAAACCCGGGCTCATAACCTGTCGAGCTGAGGAGGGCCGACAGGTATAAATGGATCATAAAGTGCAACAGAAGCTACAAGGAGTAGTAGGGGCCAAAGTAGGAACAGTAAGTGTGTTGTTGTTATCTACAGGTTGGAGCTGAACCTGAAAGGTGTTAGCTTGGACTAGTCACATGACCATTATCATGTAATCCAGTCTGCCTTGGCATCCGTTGCCAGGTTACCAACTGGACTGTATATTCTAACATTAGGTATTTAGCTAGTTTTCTAAGTACTTTTAGATATCTCTTAGATAGATTTAATATATATAATCTAAGTCTTCTAAGAGTAAAAGTAATATTAGGTCTTATTATAGTTATTAGCTATATCTATATCCTATTTTAACTTTAGTATTTAATCTTATTATATCTTTCTTTATCTAAGTTAGATTTTATTAGACTTTTATAGCTATCTAGTAGTAATAAAGTTAGATAAGCTATTTCTTTAGTTATTTTAAACTTTATAAGGTTTTCCTAGATATAGTATTCTTAATCTAGCTTTAGAGTACTATTCTTTCTATCTCTAATAAGCTTTATTCTAAGAATTTTAATTAGTTTATCTAGGTCTTTAATTTTAAATATCTTACTTAGTTCCTTTTTAAACTAAAGAATATCTTCTAGCTTTAGTACTATAATAGGAATATTATCTATATAAATTAGAACTATTAGGTTCCTTCCTTTATAGATAAATAAATATAGATCTATCTTTAACTAGTAGAATTTTATTTTCTCTAGCTTTAAGATATATAGCTTATTCTAGTCTTTTACTATTTATTTTAGGCTATATAAGCTCTTTAGAATTTTTAGAGCTATATCTTTTAGAATTCCTACTCCTAATAGAGGAATTATAAAGATATCTTCTTATAGGATACTCTTAGTAAATATATTATTTATATCTACTTAGTATAGTTCTAGATCTTTCTTATATATAGTAACTATAAATACCTTAAATATATTATATCTAACTATTAGTATAAATATCTCTTAGAAATCTATCCTATACTTCTAAGAGAATCTTCTTATAACTAGTCTTACTTTAAACTTATTAATTACTCTACTAATTAGTCTCTTTATATTAAATACCTATTTTAAGATAACTAGATTTACTTCCTTTAGTAGAACTACCTAATCCTAGATATAGTTACTCTTAAGTATAATTAGTTCTCTCTAGATTACTTCTTCCTATATATAATCTTATTTTAGATCTTATATTACCTCTTAGTAGGTTCTTAGAATTAGAACCTTCTATCTTTATATAATCCCTAGTATAAAAGTAGAGAATATAATCTTATAAATATATTCTAGAAGTTTATCTATCTAATCTATACTTAGATCTAGATCTTTTATTAGATAGATAAAGGCTCTATAATATTTAGCTTTAGGGAAATTATTATTCTCTAATTCTCTTAGTCTTTTCTATATAGTTAATCTTATAATTATACTATAAACTCTTTCTTCTTTTAACCCTTTATTAGAAATTAATCTTCTTTTCTTTAAATTCCCCTTCTAAGTATAGATATTCTAGTTATCTTACTAAGGTTCCTCTTAGCTCTAATTTAGAGCCTACTATTTATAATTTTCTTTTTCTTCTTCTAGATTATCTATTATCTAATATTAGTCCTTATCCTTTAGGAGTAGAGATAGCTAAACTTATAGTAGTTTTAGATCTAGTTTCTCCTTTCTTACTAGCCTACTAACTAGGTTTCTAACTAGAGCTTAGCTTAGCTAGTTAAGTCTAGGAATATTTAAAATTATATCCCTTTCTTTCTTATTCTTAAACTAGATAGTATTATTATAAGCTCTTATAGTCTTTATATTAGGCTCCTAGAATAGCTATATTTTAGATATATTAGATATATAGCTAATAAATATAGTATTTTTCCTTCTATTTATTAGCTTATCTAATCTTATCCTAACTAGCTAAGATTTAGTATCTATATATATAACTACTCTATATCTTTAAACTTTAAAGTATAATATAGAAGGTCTCTTTCTAGTAAAAGCTTTATTAGGTAAAACTTTTAACCTATTAATATCTAGCCTATTTAGAAGGGTATTTCTTATAATAGTATAGGTATTTAATACTTTTAGCTAGAATTTAACTAGTATATTTAACTCTTTAAGTATTACTTTAATATATTTCTTAGATATCTAGATAGACCTTTCTATAATTCTATTTTAGATTAAGTTATATACCTTAGTTATATAGTAGGAGATTCTAGATTCCTTCTCCTACTACTTAAGTAATATAAGTAATTCTCTTACCCTATTACTTCTTACTATCTAAAGCTAATTCCCTAATTATAGTTTAGCTTTTCTTTTCTATTTCTATAGTATATCTACTATATCTTTTCTTAACTTTAATAGAAATACCTACTTCTTTCTAGAAAAGTTAATAATAATCTTAAGCTACTATTTAAAACTTAGCCTTAATATAGATAGTAGTCTATAGATATTAATTAAGATAAGGGAAAGTCTAGTAGGCTTTCTCTTAGTCTCCTTTCCTCTATATTTCTTTATCTTAGCTAGAGAATATACTCTATAAGGCTAATACTTTATAGAGATAGAAATTCTTTCCTTTAGGTTAGTAACTTTATAAAGTGTCGAGCTGAGGAGGGCCGACAGGTATAAATGGATCATAAAGTGCAACAGAAGCTACAAGGAATAGTAGGGGCCAAAGCAGGAACAGCAAGTGTGTTGTTGTTATCTACAGGTTGGAGCTGAACCTGAAAGGTGTCAGCTTGGACTAGTCACATGACCATTATCATGTAATCCAGTCTGCCTTGGCATCCGTTGCCAGGTTACCAACTGGACTGTATATTCTAACACTCCCACTCAGAACAGTTGGTCTCTGAGTCCAATCCGAACAAACATATGCAATTCAGAATTTCAATCAGCCAATCAGATGCAGTGGTCTCCTGGTTGGCACAGTGTATCCAACCAGCAAGGTTCAATTCCTTGATCTGGAATCAATGTGGTAGAACAAATCCCAATGATCTGTTTCTATCACATTCTTTTGTCTTTCCTTTTGAACCACTGTATCCTGCTTGCATTCATATTCAGGAAAGATTCCAGGTCAGCCAATCAGGTGCAATGGCTTCCAGATTGGCACAGTGTATCCAATCTGCTGAGTTCAATTCTCAGGCCTGGTATCTTGTTTGCTCAACGGCGTTGATCGCCTTTGAGCAGGCACTTTTGTTGCCTTTTATGCAAGTTGTAATTGCCTTATGAATTGCTGGAACTGTGGCCCTGTCTTTGGCTTAGTCAGGCCATCAGCTACCATCTCTTTTGTTGGAGTGTATTCCACTGCAATCTTTCTTTGCCACCAAAGATTTCTGACCTTGTTGAAGCTAATATCAATATGTTTTGATCTCTCATGGGTATGAGCATCTTTGACAAGAGTCAAAGCTGCCTGGTTGTCACCCATAATCTGAACAGGTCTGATTTCATTCACTGTATCAGAATTTCCTTTGATCAGTGGTTGAAATGAACATTCTCCCACTAACCATGCACAGTCCATCTCCCTTAGGAGTGCTGCAAGGAACTGAGATTGCTTTGCACATGCATTCATTGCCATGTACTCAGCTTCCATAGTTGATGTAGCAACTGACTTTTGCTTCTTACTCATCCAAGAAACTGGTGATCCACAGAGAAAGAAGATGCTTCCAAGGATTGAGACTCTATCAGCTTTGTCCATTGCATAATCAGAGTCTGAATATCCAATCAGCTTTCCTCCTCCCCTTCTGAACATCAAACCCAGGCTTGGGAATGATCTCAGGTATCTAGCCAGTTTCCTGAGTGCTTTTAGGTGTCTCTTGGATGGATCTGATGCATATGATCCAAGTCTTCCAAGGGCAAAAGCAATGTCAGGTCTTGTCATGGTCATTGGCCACATCCATGTACCATTTTGGCTTTGGTACTCTGTCTTGTCACATCTCTCTTCATCTAAGTCAGATTTCCTCAGACTCTCATAGTTGTCAAGAGGTGACAAGGTTGGGTGGGCCATTTCTTTGGTCATTCCAAACTTTGCAAGGCTTTCCTGGATATAATGTTCTTGGTCAAGCTTCAGAGTACCATTCTTTCTGTCTCTGGTAAGCTTCATCCCAAGAATTTTGGTTGGTTCACCCAGGTCTTTGATTTTGAACACCTTGCCCAGTTCTTTCTTGAACCAGAGAACATCTTCCAGTTTTGGTGCTGCAATGGGAATGTCATCCACATGGGTTAAAACCATCAGGTTCCTGCCCTTGTGAATGAGCAAGCATGGGTCTACCTCTGATTGGTAAAACCCCATTTTCTCCAGCTTTGAGACACATAGCTTGTTCCAGTCTCTTGCTGCTTGTTTCAGGCCATACAAGCTCCTCAGGATTTTCAGAGCCATACCTTGTGGGATTTCCACTCCTGGTGGGGGAATCATGAAGATATCTTCCTGTAGGGTACTTTCAGTGAATGCATTGTTCACATCCACTTGGTGCAATTCCAGGTCTTTCTCACATACAGCAGCCATAAACACCCTGAGTGTGTCATGCCTTACTGTTGGTGCAAATGTCTCCTGAAAATCTACCCCAAATTTCTGGGAAAAACCCCTTGCAACCAGTCTTGCTTTGAACTTGTCAATTGCTCCACTGATTAGTCTCTTCACATCAAACACCCATTTTGAGGTAACCAGGTTTGCTCCTTTTGGTGGAACTACCTGATCCCAGGTATGGTTGCTTCCAAGTGCAATCAGCTCTTTCTGGATTGCCTCTTCCCACATGTGACCCCATTTTGGATCTTGTATTGCCTCTTGGTAGGTTCTTGGAATTGGAACCTCCTGTCTTTGTGCAATCCCTGGTGCAAAAGCAGGGAATGCAACCTCATAGACACACCCTAGAAGTTCTTCTGTCCAGTTCATACTTGGATCCAGGTCTTTCATCATACAGATAAAGGCTCTGTGATGTTTTGCTTCAGGGAGTTCTTCATCCTCTGATTCTCTTGGTCTTTTCTGCATAGTTGATCTTGTGGTCATACTATGAACTCTTTCTTCTCTTAACCCTTCATCAGAAATTGATCTTCTTCTCTTTGAATTCCCCTCCTGAGCCTGGACATTCTGGTTGTCTTGCTGAGGTTTCTCTTGGCTCTGATTAGGAGCCTGCTGTTTTTCATTCTTGTTTTCTTCTTCTGGATCAGCTATCACCTGATATTGCTTAATGTCCTTTGGTGGTGGAGGCAGTTGAACATGTAATGGTTTCAGATCCAGTTTCTCCTTTCTTGGTCTGCCAACTGGGTTTCTTGCTGGGGCTTGGCTTGGCTGGTTGAGTCTGGGAACATTCAAGGTCATATCCCCTCCTTTCTCATTCTCAAACCAGACAGCATTGTTGTGAGCCCTTATAGCCTTCATGTCAGGCTCCCAGAACAGCCACATCTTGGATGTATCAGGCACATATCCAATGAACACAGCATTCTTTCCCCTGTTCATTAGCTTGTCTGATCTCATCCCAATTGGCTGAGATTTGGCATCCATATACACAACTGCTTTGCATCCCCAAACCCTGAAGTGTGATACAGAAGGTCTCTTTCCAGTGAAAGCTTCATCAGGTGAAACTTTGAATCCATCAAAATCTGGCCCATTTGGTAGGGCATTTCTTATAACAGTACAGGCATCCAATGCTTCTGGCCAGAATTCAACTGGCATATTTGAATCTTCAAGCATGGCCCTAACATGTTCTTCAGATGTCTGGATTGACCTTTCTACAACTCCATTTTGGATTGAGTTGTATGCCTCAGTTGTGTGGTAGGAGATTCCAGATTCTTTCTCCCACTGCTTAAGTAACGAAAGCAATTCCCTTGCTCCATCACTTCTTACTGCCTGAAGCTGATTCCCTGATTGCAGTTCAGCTTTTCTTTTCCATTCCTGCAGGGTGTCTGCTGCATCTTCTCTTGATTTTAGTGGACTGGTCCACTTCTTTCTTGAGAAGTTGTCAACAATCTCAAGCCACCATTTGAAACCAAGCCTTGAAACAGGCAATGGTCCACAGATATCAATTGAAACAAGGGAGAGCCTGGCAGGCTTCCTCTCAGTCTCCTTGCCTCTGTGTTTCTTCATCTTGGCTAGAGAACACACTCTACAAGGCTGATGCTTTGCAGGGACAGGAATTTTGTCCTTCAGGTCAGTTACTTTGTGAAGGTCTCTTACTAGTCCTTCTCCAAAGTGTCCAACTCTTCTATGCCACAGCTCCCACTGATCCTGGTCAGTCTGAGCTGCAAATGCACAGGCATTTTCATTCACTGAATCCTGGGGAATGCATATGTATGCAAGTTCATCCAGGTCTTGGCTGATTTCTTCAATGAATGGTACTCCTCCTGAAAGCCTTGTCTGGACAACTGGCCTTCCATCAGGTGAATGAAGTGTGAATTTTGGTGGTTGAACACCGAACTGCTTGCTGAATTGGTTCCAAGAAACAAGATTGACTCCAAGCCCAGGTACAAAGAGAACACCTTTCAATACAATCTGTTTGCCTTTCCTTCCACCCATTACTGCATTCCCAACATGTGTAGCTGTCAAGTAGCCACCCCCAACCTTGATCCACTTTTTCCTCTCGAGAGGCTTCAGGTCTCTGAAGAGTGATTCTTGGTCAGTCATGTGGGCAGAAGCACAAGAGTCAAGCAGCCATTCAGATAGCTTGTACTTGCCTTTTGCCTCCACAGTTGAATGAGCTACCTCATCAATATCTTCTTCCTCAGGTGGAGGAGATGATTCAGAGGATGCCTCTGCATCTTGTGCTGCATAGGCTTTCTTGGAAGATGGCTTCCTAGATCTCTTTTCTAGGGATTGTATCTTCAGGCTCAGTTTCTTCACCATCTCTTTCAGTTGCTCTTTGTCAGGTGAAGATCCCCTCCTGGCCCTGGATGGGGATTGTTTCTTTGCTATCCTGTAGCTCTGCTTTGGTCTGACAGCTGCTTTTGCCTTGTCTAGGCTGGGGCATTCCTTGACCCAATGCTTCCCTTCACACAGGAAGCATAATAGGTCTTTACTGCTTCCTGCTTGATAACCTCTCTTGGCAAACATAGCTGTCCCACTGTCTTCTTGCAATCTTGCTTCATGTGACTCTAGGAGCATAAGCACCTGGTCAGGTGTCATAAATGCTTGGGCCAGGATAGTATCTTTTGTACTCTGGTACTCAGATGGGAGAGCATCCAGGAGGTGTTTTATCTTCCTCTCTGGTTCTTTGTAGTGACTCTCCTTTGGGTCTATCTCAGCAATCCTTCTGCCAAGATTCCCAAGATGTACCCAAGCCTTCCTGATTGTCCATTCATCTGACATCTTGAAGGTAATGTACTCCCTCACAACTGCCATAGCGTGTGCAGTATACACCTTGCTGTATTTGGACCTCATCTTTGTCCAAACATCTGTAGCATTCTTGTCCTCAAGGATTTCCTCTTGATCATCTTCAGAAAGACAGATAAACAGCTCATACCTGGCTGTTGCATTTGCCTTCCTCCACTCTGGGCTGTGCCTAGAGTGCCTGAGTCCCTGAAGAGTAGGAGTACTCTCTTCTGATGCTTGTGGTGTCCATGAGTCAGAGATGACCCAATATACATCTTTTCCTTCAAGGTTGTTCTCCTGGAGACTGAACCATATTCTCCAATTGTCTCTTGTCAAGATTGGTGTAGCCCTTCTCTTGCCAATTCCACCTTCTTGATCCATGATTTCTTCTGTAAATCAAATCCAAACAAACTCCAGAAACAAGCTCTTTCTTCAGTCTGAAAATGACAGTTTCTGGATAGCTGTCTTCCTTGGTTGCAGATCCCTGGCTCTGCTAAGCCTCTCAGTTTTGAAGGTTACTGAAAACTTGGTACAGATTCCTGCTCTGTAGGGCCAATGACTTCCTCAAGTCCTTCCTAACTGTCACAACCTACAGGTCAGGGTATTGGCAGTACTGAGTGCTGAATCTGAGGCTTATCTAATGGTGCTCAAGACCCAGGCTTATCTGTTCCCTTTACACTCTAAGCGATCCAACACGCTTCAAGCAAGTGTGCCTCACTAGGTTCTTTCACAGCTTATATACACAGAGCTTCTTTGTGTAATGTGTGTGGGTCTACCTCGAGTCTCCCTCTCCTGTTTTGCCTCTTCCTTCTAGGACTGGACTTATAGGTTTAGGAGTAACCTGTACTGCTTTGGTCTTCTACCTTGTAGTTGCAAACCCGGGCTCATAACCTGTCGAGCTGAGGAGGGCCGACAGGTATAAATGGATCATAAAGTGCAACAGAAGCTACAAGGAATAGTAGGGGCCAAAGCAGGAACAGCAAGTGTGTTGTTGTTATCTACAGGTTGGAGCTGAACCTGAAAGGTGTCAGCTTGGACTAGTCACATGACCATTATCATGTAATCCAGTCTGCCTTGGCATCCGTTGCCAGGTTACCAACTGGACTGTATATTCTAACATAAAGATCCTTTAGTAATACTTTTTTAAAGTATCTAACTCTTCTATACTATAGCTCCTACTAATCCTAGTTAGTCTAGACTATAAAGATATAGATATATTATTTATTAGATCCTAGGGAATATATATAAATATAAGTTTATCTAGATCTTAGCTAATTTCCTTAATAAATAGTACTCTTCCTAAAAGCCTTATCTAGATAACTAGCTTTCTATTAGATAAATAAAGTATAAATTTTAGTAGTTAAATACTAAACTACTTACTAAATTAGTTCTAAGAAATAAGATTAACTCTAAGCCTAGATATAAAGAGAATATCTTTTAGTATAATCTACTTATTCCTTCTTCTATTTATAATTATACTTCTAATATATATAGCTATTAGATAGCTATCTCTAACTTTAATCTACTTTTTCTTTTTAAAAGGTTTTATATCTCTAAAAAGTAATTCTTAGCTAGTTATATAAATAGAAGTATAAGAGTTAAGTAGCTATTTAGATAGTTTATACTTACTTTTTACTTTAATAGTTAAATAAGCTATCTTATCTATATCTTCCTTCTTAGAGAAAGAAGATAGTTTAGAAGATATCTCTATATCTTATACTATATAGGCTTTCTTAGAAGATAGTTTCTTAATCCTCTTTTCTAGGGATTATATTCTTAAACTTAGTTTCTTTACTATTTCTTTAAGTTACTCCTTATCTAGTAAAGATTCCTTTCTAGCTCTAGATAGAGATTATTTCTTTACTATCCTATAGCTCTACTTTAGTTTAATAGCTACTTTTACTTTATCTAGATTAGAGTATTCTCTAATCTAGTACTTTCCTTTATATAGGAAATATAATAAATCCCTATCTATCTAATTTCTTTTCTTAGTAAATATAGCTATCTTCTAGCTTAATATCTATTCTTATTTTTCTCTTAGGATACTAAGAATATCTTATAGGTTTAGGTCCTACTTTAGATCTATTCTATTTCTAATAGTACTAAATAATTCTAGAAGAGCTACTAGGCTATTAAATCCTTCTCTCCTTAGTCTTAATTTCCTTAAACTATAGAGAGATTAATACTATTTTCCTAGCTATACTACTTAGGCTTTACTATACTTTATTAATTATTTAGCCTTCTTCTATACTAAAATTAATATACTATTAGAGTAAGCTCCTTCCTATTATCTAAAGCTTCCTCTTATATTTTCTTTTTATCTATATTTATAGATACCTTATATATTTAAGCTCTTAATATTTATCCTAGTTATCTTCTAAAATATAGATAAATATTTTATATAATACTATTATACTATAAACCTTATAACTTACTCTTCTAATTAACTAGTCTAGTAATTCTAATAATATTATTAAGATATACTTAGATAGTATAGATACTAGGATACTAAGGACTACTTTATCTAGTATCTATTTAATCTTTAGCTTTATTAGATATATTCTAATTATCTTAAACTATAATTTATAATTCTCTCTTATTAAGATTAGTATAGCCTTTCTCTTACTAATTCCTTCTTCTTAATCTATAATTTCTTCTATAAGTTAAATCTAAATAAACTCTAGAAATAAGCTCTTTCTTTAGTCTAAAAATAATAGTTTCTAGATAGCTATCTTCCTTAGTTATAGATCCCTAGCTCTACTAGGCCTATTAGTTTTAAAGATTACTAAAAACTTAGTATAGATTCTACTCTATAGGGCTAATAACTTCTTTAAGTCCTTCCTAACTATTATAATCTATAGATTAGGATATTAGTAGTACTAGGTACTAAATCTAAGGCTTATCTAAAGTACTTAAAACTTAGGCTTATCTATTCCTTTTATACTTTCTAAATATATCTTACTAGGTTCTTTTATAGCTTATATATATAGGGCTTCTCTATATAATATATATAGGTCTATCTTAAGTCTCTCTCTCTTATTTTACTTCTTCCTTCTAGGACTAGACTTATAGATTTAAGAGTAATCTATACTACTTTAGTCTTTCTATCTTATAGTTATAAACCTAGGCTTATAACCTATTAGGCTAAGAAGGGCTAATAGGTATAAATAGATTATAAACTATAATAGAAGCTATAAGGCATAGTAGGAACTAAAATAGGAATAGTAAGTATATTATTATTATTATTTATAGGTTAGAGCTAAATCTAAAAGATATTAGCTTAGATTAGTTATATAATTATTATTATATAATCTAGTCTACCTTAGTATCTCCTACTAGATAACTAACTAGACTATATATTCTAATAGTATAAAAGAATAGTCTAATAAACTAGCTATATAAAATAAAAAAGAATATTATTTTTATAAGAAGAGAGAATATATTTAGTCTAATATAAGTTTATAGATTATAGAGTAAGATATAAAGTAAAAGTTATAAGAAATAGATTATACTAAATCGATTAGTTCTAAAGAAGTATAGAAAATATAGAGTAGTATAAAAGTACTTTAAAGAACGAATTTAAAAGGAAAGACAAAAAGAATAAAAGTTTTATTTAGATAGGAAGTAAAAGAAGTAAATCTAAAGAAGACTATTATAGAGATTTTAAAGGAAGAGGCGAGAAAAATAGATATTATAAAAAAGTATATAGAGGCTACTACTAGTAATACGTAAGGGCTATATATATATATCTTCGATAGTAATAGTATACTTTCTAAATACCTTAGTACGTATAATAAATATTAATTTAAAGATTTAGTCTCGATAATAGTAAGAGAGTCGAAAATATCCGACTTAAGTCGAGGTTAAGATTTTCTTTCCCTTTCCTTAAGTAGAAGAGTAGACTAATAAAATAGTCTGGCTCCGGGCGTCGATTAACTATATATATAGTGCCTTCGGCTACAAAGCTATACTTCCTCTTACGGACTTCCTTAGACAAAACTTCTTCCTAATACATTAATTACATTCACGTAGATGACGGAGACGAGGCCTAAGACGAAAATATTGGAGGGTGCATCAATGTGGAAAGGATAGCGCAAGCGGGATTGTTGTTGTTGTTGCCGCGGGTACCGAGATTGGGTCTATTATTTCGAGCTTCGACTATTCACGCTTATCCAGGGCTGTATGTCCTGCTGTGCAAAGGTTTGCTTGAGATTAGGTGGTCGTACTGCTGCAGACAATGATGATAATCAGCTGACAAGTACAAGGGTATCCAAGTGGACTTCCGCATTTGCACGATGTAATTCTAGGTCCCAGCCTCCCAGGTTCCTAGAATTGACTTCTGAATCTACGTCCATGCTACTATTTATAACTAGGCTGAACCCTGCACCACTTTGGTATGTAGAGGTAGGGACTGGGTCCGGCTGTCTCGCCTCCTGTTCTTTCTTGCACGTCGGCCTCTCCGGATGTAAGGTCCCCTCGGGAACAAAGTCATAATAAGGAGATTTTGCAGTAGTGATACTATCCACTACCTACCGACTCTCAAACAATGCAGCGAACTATGCATGGCCCTTTCACAGTCTGCCAGACTGAAGAGCTCCTACCATCCGTGCCCGCCGAGAAAAGGAGGTGCAGAAGACGTGCAGACTTGATCTGGAGATTCACGACCTTACTGATCTGGCTGCTTCACATATTTCTGATATTCCTGCTTGTACAAGGTGTGCGTGACGCAAGGTCAGATCGCACACTTATTCCGATTCTATTCATCGGCTGGCAATTCGTTCACCTAAGTAGATATTGAATCCTCTCCGCCAACATGTCAAACTTGGCTGACCTCGTGTTTGATAGCGACTTCCGTCCTGGGTGACTTTTGGCGATTCTGCATCTGGGGCGAGGTCAGGTACCGACGAAAGACGCGTCTCGTCGGTGAGCTTGGCCCGGCTGTGGACATTATTGTTGTCAGCTGTGGCGAGGAGATAGATATTATCCTCGACACACTCCGCGCGGCTTGTGCACAGGACTATCCAACATTTCGAGTACTGCTATCGGATGATGGAAACGATGACCGACTTGAACAAGCAGTGTATGCTTTGCGCAAAGTGGCTCCCTGTGAACTGCTATACTATCGTCGCCCCGGAGAGCCATGCTCGAAGAAGGGTACCAAGGCAGGGAACATGAATGCTGCATTGGAGTACCTCGATTCCATCAGTTCAGATCGAACTGAATTCTGCGCCTTTCTGGATTGCGATATGATTGTCGAGCGCGATTTTCTACGTGCCTGTCTTGGTCATCTGGTGCAGGAACCTACGGCTGGCGTCGCCATCGTTCCGTAAGTGGCACATTCCATACCGAGCACATGAATTTTGTGCTGACGCGCCTGCTCTCGAACTTAGTCAGAGTTACTACAACCTTCCACTCAACGACCCTCTCTATCAGTCAATGTACATCCACAACTGGCAAGACCAGATGGAACGCGATACCCTCGATTCCGTGTGGGAAACAGGTCCCGGGGTAGTATTTCGACGACAGGCGGTCATAGACATCGGTGGCTTCAACGAATGGGTCCTCATGGAAGATATCATTGCCGGCATGCTGCTCAACGGAGTCGGATGGCAAACCATATACTGCTACGAGCAACTGCAATGGGGTCTTGTGCCGGACACTCTGGCAGGGCATATCGCACAGCGGCGGAAATGGGTAAGTGGTCCCTTTCCACATGGCAGGTGACGGAGCTCTGATCATATGACAATGTATACAGACTGTCGGTACCGTTCGAGGCGCCCAGATTGCAAGATTCGGCTTCAGCAAGCGTAAACTCGCTCAACTCTCATGGCGGCAGCGAGTAGTCCAGGTCTGGTATTGCATATCACCCTACGTAATGGCGACTCAGAGAACGCTACTGCCGTTGTTATTCCTGGCTCTGGCCGGCGCGAAAGACCGTCTGATCGATGTGCACGACCCGCAACGATTGAACGCAATGCTGCTTACTGCATTATCCATCGGCGTATGCTACCGCATTCAGCTCATTGCGACTGGATATCACAGCAGCTATCGCATGGCTCGACGGCGAGTCGAAGGCTCGATATGGTTGAGTCCTTATCTAGTATTGACCATTGTCAAAGAGCTTTTACCCAAAGGACTTGCCGGCATGCCCATAAGATTTATCCCTACTGGTCGATTGGATTCGGATCTTCTGGAGCGTGATCAAAAGCTGAGAGCTCCTCTTTGGCGTCGTCTTACAGTCATGATCCTACAGCAAGGTCTATGGTATCACTTGGGTATTGGCACTGTGGCGGCGAGCATCGTGTACACCAATCTCATAACAGCTTGGAGGCAGCCCTCTCGCAGCGCCACGTGCGGAGAGATGTGGTCACGCACGTTGGCACCTGGGGTAGACTGGCTGATATATTTCGACATTGTGGCACCGCTATATTATGCCTTTGCGCCTCCTTCTGTCTCAGCACGGCGCGACTTGCTGGAGAAATCGACTTGTGGGGACATGGAAACTTATTATCCAAAATGTGGTGCCAGAGTCGAACAATGGAATTGGTATTGTCTGCTAAGAGAGCTACCGAGTGTTGCAGCCTCCGCTACTTGCGTCTGGATGTACGCACAATTCTGTGCCAGGTAGAGAGAGATGTACATGTCGAGATATCTTACTTGTTGCCCATTGGCCTCCGCATTTTTGTGGTGGCTCTGCTGCTAAGTTTACAACCAATATCTCAATTTCCTTCCCAGGAATGAATGTTGAGAAGCTCCTAATAATTCTCTTACGACAGCATCAAACACTTCGAAGACGTAGCCAGTAAAAAATCCCGCCTGAAACCCCAAGCAATGTTCCGAGCACGATAAGCAGTGTCTGCATCTCTCGTTCTGCTTGGTCCAGCAAGCTGTCCGTGCGCTTTTGCCAATAGTTGTTATCGTGATCGTGCGGGAATGGAGTGCTAGGTATGTCCTTGCCAAGGAATTGACATAAAGGCTCCCATCCTTGCTTAACATTAAATTCCAACAGTCGGCCACTCGGGACGCTCCGTAGTACATGTTTGACATGTTCGAGGTACTCGCTCACATTTGGCTGTAGGGCATGTGGATCGCGAACCTGCAGAGCACGAGACACTTCGCTGTAGTAAGAATCATACCAGAGGAGGCTCTTCAGGTACGTCATCAATCGAAAGCTCCGAGACCCCTGTAGGCGACGGTTTCGATCGCAGATGGTTCGATTGTAGCTGGCTGCCCAGGTTTGTACGGAGTCCCGGACGGTCAGGACGACTTTGGCTTCCGGATACGCGCGTGATAGTTCGGCAACAAAGAGGTTGGCTGGACTGTCCACAACCCCTGCATATGGAGCGAGAATCTGATCCCATTGCTCGCGACTGTGCCAGATCTCATGAGATGTAATTTTGTTTTTGACTTGTCGCTCCAACATGATCTGCTGAGCCCACATAGAGTTCGGACCAGTGTCAGCTTGCGTATTCTTCCAGTCGTGAATGGGACTGATGCCCAGCACCTCAAGTGCCGAGTGGAGAGCTGGCGAGCAGTCAACAATAATGAAGAGCTAACCCATTGCAACGCATTATTGCGAGTCAAAAGACGTCGTCTTACATTTGGTTCCAGTTCTTCCCATACCAGCACCTATGACCTTGCAGAAGTAAATAGTCCGTTGCGGCGACGCCGGAGAAGAGCAATAGTTACCTGAAAGGCTACAGTACGATTCGTCGGGGCAATAGCTTGAGTATTGCAAACGCTGTCGTTTGACTCTTAGCCATAGATTGGTACACTGGGAGGGCAACTTACATCCAGGTACATGCGTGTACCACAATCAACCAAAAGTACGCCATTGCGATATTTGACCTGAAGGAATTTTCACAGTGAAGTGGACCAGCGACCTCTTCTCTCAAGGAAGCGAAAGTATAGGGTCTTGGATACTTCGGCCTCAATTATGGATAATTCGAGCTGAATTATCGATAATTCAGGTGCGTGGGGGTTGTGACAGAACTCGAAGCAGAGGCACGGTTCACTTCAGCTATGCACAGACAAAGCACGGATAAAAAGTCATAAGACAGCTCAATTATGAAAGCAAGCCTGCTTTGCTTACAGGCTGCTTTTCGACCTCTTGTCTTACGGACCCTCGTTTAAACTTTGGCGCCGGTTTTGCCAGATCTCGTGGAGGCCTATGATTATCCATAATTGAGGAAATTTCGAGGTATCCAAGGCCTAGTAGATGCGCGTCGCTCTCGTGAAGGGCAGGCTTCCCATGTGGTATGTGCTCTGCGGGACTGCCGGAATCGTTGTCAGCTGCGGCCTCATCTGTCAGGTATGTGGTCCTAGATACATTCCCTTAATTCGGATTGTCGACGATTGTTGTTACCAATCTCCTTGGAAGCCTGCCATGTGGATCGTGGACTGCAAACCGAAGGTCCCGCTTAAAGTGTACAGTATGAGCTGGTACTTTCTTTCCAATGCGTTCGTTCTAGTATACGACAGTTCTCCTCCGTTGACTGGCTATACATCAGAATGAAAGAACCCTCAGCTAGATAACTACCTGTTGGCAGCGAAGCTTTCAGTCGCCATTCTCGCAGTCATTGTAATGGTTACCGAGAGGTTCGATATTGAGTACGGACTCGCTGTGCTCTTTGAGATGCCATTTGATCGTCCGCTGTAGCCCTTCAAGAAGGTCTGTTTGTGCGCTCCATCCTAGTACTCTTCGAGCTAGGGCGCAGTCTGGCCGCCTTTGGACGGGGTCGTCAGGTGGCGCTGCACGATATACGATGCCACTCTCTGGACCACCCGTAGCTTTCGAGACACTTCTAATAACTGCATGAGCAAGCTCCTCGATTGTAGTTTCTGTCTCTCTCCCAATGTTCATGGGACCACCTTCCCACGTGCTTTCCATAAGAGCAATCATGCCAGTGACGCAGTCGTCTACGTACTGGAAACAACGAGTTGATTGCCCGTCTCCAGTAATAACAAGTTCTTCGCCCCGGATTGCAGCCTGGATAAAGCTAGTCACCACACGACCATCGTCCGGATGCATTCCGGGACCCTGCGCCAAACAGTGTTAGCACAGCTCAGCGCTGAGGTAGCAAGCAAGCCTCTCACATAGGCATTGAATACCCGAGCAACTCGCGTGAGTGGCACGTTCCCATAGAGAACGCGGTAGGCGTAAGCTAGAGCCTCGGCAACACGTTTCCCTTCATCATAGCATGATCGCGGCCCGAAGCAGTTGACGTTTCCAAGGTATGTCTCATCTTGCGGATCGCGCTCCGCTTGGCCATATCTACCATTGTATATCAGTACTGACTATGCCGCAATGACGTGACCAAAGACGAACACTTCAGATGTGCTGGCGAGGAGCAGGCGAGCCTTCCACTGTCGTGCTTTGTCCAGCACATTTCGTGTTCCTAAGTAGCAAGTGTCCAAGATTCTCAGAGGATCTGTCGCAAAATGCTTTGGACTGGCTGGGCAGGCAAGATGATAAATGCGAGCACATGGCAAGATGTCCTCGGGCACGGAGTCCGCAACATTGGCTCTGTGGCAGTGAATTAGAATGGAGTGGGCTGTCGATGCCTATGGGCGAGACATTACCGTATTAGTGTGAGCTTCGGATGCTTCCACAATTGATGATGCACCGACTGATCGCTGGTCCAAAAATTGTCGAGAACAACTACAGTGAAGCCTTGACGAAGGAGCACTGTCACCAGAGCCGATCCGAGAAATCCTGCGCCCTGATGCACAAAAGCAAAGATTCATCAATATTTGAGCCGATGATCAGTTCTAAGCCAAAGCAATTTCTTACCCCTGTCACCAATACCCGTCCATCTATATCCATCCCTTGGTTCTGCTCTTCCAACATAACGTCAACGTATGATAACAATCTTCGAACTGAACATCTGGTCGACAAAGAGCTCCCGCGACATGTAACAAGGAGACTGGGTTTGGTCAAGCATACACACGCTTAATGTTTATTATTTAGGTTCCTCTGGCTATCACAGCAAACAGGGTCCCGGAAGAGCCGGACATCATTGGACATGGTAGCCCCAACCTCACATTGCTACAAGAGTCAGCTCTAAATAAATGCCGCAGACACCCATCGACTCTCGACGGAGCAATACTATCTAGCAATAATTACCTATGACCATCGGCCTGCCGAATGCAGATTCGCATACCCTATGTCGCCGCCAAGTTACCACTCGAAGCCAAAGCGAGTGGCATGGGTCCATGGCCTCCGCGGCCTAGCAGCAGCACAAGTCGCACTGTTCCACATCTCCAATCCCGAGGCATGGTTCATCTATCAATCAGCATGGATAGATCCGTCACGAACCAGAGGTCCCCGAATTGTCCGCCTACTGCCTATTCGGCTCATGGCCCACGGACCGGCAATGGTCAGAGTCTTCTTCGTCCTATCCGGTTACTGCATAGCCCTTTCTTTGGAACGAGAGGGCATGCCTAGCAGGCCATCGCTGGCCTACTATCGAAGATTGACATCAAGCACATTTCGCCGAATATTTCGACTCTATATTCCATTCCTCGCCGTCGCCATCACATGCCATGTCTTGTGGTTTTTGGGTGCCTACGCCGAGGAACCGCCTAAGATCAAGCGATCCTGTCCAGCTGCGCGTCCGTGGCTATCATTCTGGTCTCACATTACCTGTACTGCAACTTTTGTGATAGACTCTTTCAACATTGCGCAACTACAGTGGTCCTTGGGCCTACATCATGCATTATGGACGGTGCCTCTTGACCTACGCGGATCCATGCTGAGCTACGTCACGCTTCTAGGAATGTCCAACATGAGATCTGCATGGCGCATCGTACTTCTGACAAGCTTATTCCTATACCACGTCTGGTACGCGACACATGAACTCCAGGGCTACTTTCTCGGCCTTCTGCTCGCCGAGCTGGAGAAACATGTTTCAAAAGCCTCGTCCATAACCCTTCTATCTGCACGCCAGCTGAAGACTCTGTGCATACTCGGCATGGTACTGGGACTGTACATGTTATCACTTCCCATACACGTACACACCGAATCTGTGGACGAGCTCTATCCAGACTACTCACCCTTGAGGTTGCTGCACGTCCCACACTGGACCAACGCCGGTATCTACTCGTGGGAGGCACATTATCTAGGATGTATATTCCTTCTCCCAGCACTGCGAGGGCTGTCTCAGTGCAGGAAGTGGCTTTGCGCGGCGCCTTTGCGATTCCTCGGAACGATATCATATTCGCTGTTCCTTGTGCACTTGGCGGTTGCAAGTATTCTCAAGCCAAGGCTGCAAGGACTTCTTAGTCAACTCTTTTCGATAGAGAGTCGCAATGGTATGACCGCGGAGGACAACAGTGCAGATCCACACGCTGCTCCGGTGATAATTTACGTTTTCTCCGTCCTTGCGACTTTTGGAGTGAGTGTGGCTTGTGCGTTTTTGGTATCCAAGACGATCGAAGGCCCGTCACAGAAGTGGATCGCACGGATTGAGGAGATGGTTACGATTTCAAAAGACGGTAAGTTATACACAAAGTCCCTGTTCATACACCATTACTGTATCGGCTGCCGGACTGAGTATTCTCGTACTAAAAGCTGATTATCAAGGACTGACAGACATGGACACGAGCAACAGTCGTTCTTTGCTTCCTATATAGAAATGTGTAGTCATTCGATTTCCATATCCGCTGCGAGGCTTGCACGTGAGCGTGGCTGGTTGTGGCCGCATTATCTGCACTCGACGCTGTTATCGCTCAAGATTTGCTGGCCGTGCCTGACCCTCTACTTCCAAGGGACGACGGTCGCGGTCGACTTCGAGATGGTTCTCGGAATCGGAGTTCTTTCTATGATGACCGCCTTTGTTCCGATTGACGAGACTCGTCCTCGGAAAGGATCAAGTTGCTCTCCGTACCGGTAAGCCATGTAGCCGAGTTCGGGGATATATGTGGTGGTTTCTCAGACGGTGGCTCACAGAGAGGACATGCCACGTGTTTGAGCTTGCGGAAAGGCTGAGAAGGCGGACTTCCACGGGAATGCGGGAGAGCAGAGCAATACTGGAATGTTGTGCGACATATGGTGTGCCGGCGGGCGGCGTCGGTGGCTGCAGTCAGCTGCGAATGAGGAGTGAGTGCGAAGGCAGAGACGCAGTACGCTGGCCGACTCTCTTGTCTTGGCTCGCCAGGTCTTCACGAAAGTCGCACAAGCAGCTCATTAAGGACACGAAAATTTCAGTCGTTCCTGCGCCCACTCGTTGAAGCCCAAGCGCAACGTGCATACTTCGTCCTGCCAATAACGCCTCGCTAATCCAGATTCAAGGTCAAAGCGAAAAGCCACACCCATCTCAATCCCGAGCCATACTAGTATCCCCCTCCCCGAAAACATCCTCCATCTTCCATCCTCCCCGCCCCTTCCTCATCCTCATCCCCATCTAACCCACCCATCCTCTCATCCTCATCCTCATCCATATCCTTCCTCTGACTCGCACTCCTACTCATGACCGGCGCCTCCTCAATCACCACATCCTCATCGCTCTCCCACTCATCCTTCAAACCCCAACCCACGCCCGTCAAACAATACTTCTCCGGCGGTAACTGCACACCATACCCCCTCTCAACTTTCGGCAACTGAATTCGATTCCTCTCCGCAGCTTGCTCCATCATATACTCTTTCGGCAACGGACCAACAAACGTATGTCCATGACGACTCGCGATGGCACCCCTAAGTGCAGACATGGTGATATTGTTCATGTCATCTTGGTTATTCCTTCGACCTCCTCCGGTTCCTGTTTGTTGGGATGCGTAGCCTTCAGCACTGAGACGGAGACTATCGTTCAGAACGCCGGATGTGTAGCGGTATGCGAAGTCCAGGAGTTGGAGGGGGACTCTTTCTTGGTAAGAGTGGATGCCGAGGTTGCTGAGAATTGCGTGAATTAGGCGTGCATCGCGAGGACGCTTTGATGTGCCGTCGTCTTGGGCGGATGTGAGAGGGACTTCGGGTTCGCTGGGTTTGGGGGCTTCGGGTTTTATGGATGGGTCGGAGGGTGGTGGTGTCGCTGGGTGGCCGTTGGTGGCCATGGTGGATGTGCGACAATTCGTGTGCGTGTAAGCCGGATATTGAAAACGGCGCTTGTGCTGTGTCGCTCGTCGAAGTCGTGGTGTTGTGAAGTTGAGATCGCATGCACTTTCAGATGCTAGTCGCGACTTCCACTTCTAGCCACGCCAACACGCGAAGTGAAGCAGAAAGCTTGGACGCGGAGTTCGGACCGAGCCCCGCGATTGACAAGGATAGGATCACGATTCACATGCACCTCACTTAAGAACGATGCTTCCTCCATCTATATAGAGCTGGTATCCCTCCTGACTCTCCTTGAGCTCCAAAAAAACAATTTCAAACGCCGAGAGCCTAGGATATTGACCACTGTCTACGAGCGCGAAATACACAAGATCATACAAAGGGATCAGAAAGCTGACGATCTCGGTGACACTTTTACCTCGGCGATTTGCTCGAGACCTATATACTCCTGCCCTTCCTCTTGACCTCCATTCCAACACAATCACACATCCAAAACCATGCAAATCAAAGACACGACCTTCATCATCTCCGGCGGCGCCAGTGGTCTTGGTCTAGCCACAGCCGAAGACCTACACAGCCATGGCGCCTACGTTGCAATCCTGGACATGAACTCAGAAACAGGATCCAAAGTCGTCTCCTCCCTAGGCTCAGACCGCAGCAAATTCTTCGAAGTCGATGTCACAGATTCAGACTCACTCTCCAAAGCCGTGGATGGCGTGGTAGCATGGGCGAAACAGACTGGAAAGCCGATTCGAGGACTGATTCCCGCTGCTGGTGTTGGACTTCCTGCGAAGCTTCTGGACAAGAACAACAATCCTATTGGAATGGAGAAGATTGATTTCGTGATTGATATCAATCTGAGGGGTGTGTTGAATTTGATTCGATTGACGCTTCCACATATCGCTAGGACGGAGCCGTTGAATGCGGATAATTCGAGAGGTGTTGTGGTTCTGGTGTCGAGTTCGAGCGCTTTCGAAGGACAAGTCGGCCAGCTCTCGTATGCTGCCACGAAAGGTGCTATTCGAAGCATGACTTTGGTCCTGGCTCGAGATTTGGCGCCGAGCGGTATCAGAGCTGTGTCGATTGCGCCATCTTTATTCGAGACGAACATGTCCAAGCAATTACCTCCAAAGGTTCAAGAGGCTTTGCGCAGAGTGGCAGAGTACCCAAAGCGATTGGGTAATGCAAAGGAGTTTGCGCATGCTGTGCGATTCTTGGTCGAGAATGACTACATGAATGGAGACTGCTTGAGATTGGATGCGGCCACAAGAATGCCAGCAAAGATGTAAATGCCAGAGCGAATTGGGTATCTCATGCAATGTATAGATATGAAGCAAGAAACCGTCATAGCAAGTCTGCTCATCGCTTCCGCTTCCGCTGCCGTATCTTGAATTTCTGCCCGTTCTTGTTCACGCCACCGATTGTACCATTCATCTTCGCCCGCTGATGCTCCACAGCTTGTAAAGCAGCATTGAGCTTTTCCTCTTGCTCTTCCAGCGCATCAAGCTTTCTCTGCCTCACTTCAAGAGCGTGTCGTTTTCTTTGTCGCAATGCTCGCTCTTCCGGTGTCAAGTCCTCGCCCTCGTCATCATCACTCTCTCCCTCACTGAGATCACCAAGGCCGTCAAGATCCATGTTGAGATCTCCGTCATCTTGTTCCAAGGGCTCCGGCAAGGCAGGAACACCCTCTTCTCCATTCTCAACAAAAACCTTCCTCCTCCCATTCCCGCTCCCGTCAACATCAACCCCAACCTCAGCAACCACAACCTCCCTCTCCAGTCTCGCTTTCTCATTCCTAACCCTCTGCAACTGCGTCCTCAAATACCCCAAATCCTGCGTCTTCATCAACTTCACAGTATCAACGTCCAAACTCCCCATCGTACCTCCGCCATTTTCCGCTCCACGTTTCGCTACTTTGACACCACCCCGACTTTGCGCATTCACCATCCCAAAGTAGAATTCATCTTCGTTGCGTTCCGAGGCCTTTTGTGACAAGGCTTTTATTTTCGCTTGTTTGGATTTATGGTCTGCGGCGCGGAGTTTGTAGTCTTTGCGCTTTTCTAGGAGACCCCATTTCTTGCGTTCTTCGGGTTGGTCACGTTCGCGATGGTTGCGGCGTTGGACTGCGTTGCGGAGGGAGGACATTTTGGCGGAAATGTGGTTGTGGAAGAGGCGAGATTGAGACGAGCTTTTGGAGATTTTGTGTAGGCTGGGGATAAGGTTTTATCTCCGATGCGGGTTTGGCAGGGATCACAACTCAAACGTCTATCACGAACTTTCGGCATCGACTTCGACTTCGACACATTTGACGACAACACGCAAGAAAGGAAGGAGATGCACAATATGACTTCGATCGCCCTCCCAGGCCAATCCCTCGGACCAACATCCTCAACCAACATCGGCGAAGCAACCCACATCCACAATAACAATCTCTGCGCCTCAATCTCAGGCCCAATTCATTCCAAACCCTCAACCTCAAAAACACAAAAAGCACCCACACTCTCAATCCACCGCACAACAGGCCCTCTACTCCCCTCAATCGGCACAAAAATCCTAGGTCGAATAACACGAACCCAAACCCGTCAAGCCAACATCTCAATCCTCACAATCATATCCGGCTCAACACATCACAACCTCAACGATCCCCTCCCCGGCACAATCCGACAACAAGACATCAGAGCTACAGAAATCGACAAAGTGAAAGTCTCGGAGAGTTTTCGAGTCGGGGATATTGTGAGGGCTGTAGTGATAAGTTTAGGTGATGAGAGGGCTTATTATTTGAGTACTGCGAAGAATGAATTGGGGGTCGTGATGGCGACGAGTGAGTTTGGGAATCAGATGGTTCCGGTCAGTTGGAGGGAATTTGAGGATGCGGAGATGGGGGTTAGGGAGTTGAGGAAGGTGGCGAAACCGGTCTGAAATGGAAAGGGATTGATGGAATGGGGAGCACTGATCGTGCGACTAATTTTAAGATATGGCGCGGGAGATCAGAGGTAGGCACTCGCAGATACGCTCAGAGGCAGCGCTCCGTGGCGAAAGGCCGGCGACGCAGTCTAGCAGGAATCTGCTCTCGACTGAGGATTTGCTGCGGAGAGAAGGACCTCGAGGGAAACATGAGCACAGATCATTCGAGGTGGATAGCTTGGGGTTTAGCGTCCTAGGAGTGGAATCAATGCGGAAGCACGCAATGGCTTAGCATGCTAGCTGAATTCTGCTCCTCATCATTCCCCACTCTGTATTCAATGCTACTGCTATTCTGACTCAAGTCTGCAATGTCCATGCACCTGAACCCAATCCTGTGAATAGTGCGGTATATGGTATTGTGCAGAATACGACATTCCCAAAGTCCCGCGCTCCGAACGCCGTCTCGAATGCAAGAAAGCAAGAAAAAATGGTATGTTTAGGATACAGACTGCGCTCGCAGGACAGACGTCGAGCCTTGGACTCAAGCTCCTCCCGATACTTGTCAGACTCTAGCACGAGCAACCCTGGTCCTGGTTGTCGATGTTGATGGGTATCGTTTCGGGGAAGTCGGGGTTGAAGTCTTGTGACTCTTCTTGCGCAAGCGCATTCCGTGCGATCACTGTTCAACGTCAGCATTGAGCTTAGGAACATGTCACTGCATGACACCACTCCAGCCGCGCAGAGCAGAGCGTGCGGTATGTACTCACCCTCAAAAGCCTGCTCCACATTAATGGCCTCCTTTGCACTTGTCTCGAAATATGGTATACCGCCCTTTGCCTGGCAGAATGCCATTGCCCTCTTGCTGCTGATGACTCTTGCGCTCTCTTCTCGGTCCACCTTGTTGCCCAGCACCACGAATGGGAAGCTCTCAGGATCCATAGGACTAGCTTGAATCAAGAACTCGTCCCTCCATGAATCCAAGGTATCAAAAGATTTCGAGTTGTTCACGTCGTATACCAGCACGCAGCAGTCTGCGCCGCGGTAGAAGGCCACGCCGAGTGACTGGAATCGTTCTTGGCCGGCTGTGTCCCAGAGCTGCATGGTCACGAGGCGGTCGTCTACGAGCACTTCTTTGGTGAGGAAGTCGGCGCCGATCGTGGCTTTGTAGGAGGCTGAGAATTTCTTGTTGACCTGTAACAATTATGAGTGACTGGACTAGGCTCTGGTTGCTGGCGCAAGCATACATATTGGTTCATCAAACTGGTTTTGCCGACACCGCTGTCGCCGAGAATGATGACCTACTCCTGTTAGTCTCTGCTGTTGTTCCAATATCACCGCCTCTTTCCCCCACCTTCAATAGGATCTTCTTTCTTGAAGACATGGTGGCTGTTTGTGATTCAAAGGTAGGAGGGAAGCTTTCGCAGCTCAGAGTCGAGGACGTAACCGAGGCCGAACCCTTGTCTCTCTATGTCGCAGGCAGTCGCCGGGCAGTAGAAGTCGTGAATAGGCCGTGAGAGTAGCGTATATCGTTGCGGGCTTTCGGAGGATGGTCAAGGGACGTTGGCGAGTATCAAGTCTGGTGACCGGCCGTCTTGCTTTCGTTGTTTCCTGTGGCTGGGCTGTTCGTCATGGGACGACCCACTTTTTGAGGCTTAACCTTATCTTTGCCAAGCCATCTTGTTCCTCCCTTATCGACTTGTGCCACTCATCCTACCTCTTTTCTCACAACAACATATACTCGACATACGAGCGGCCAGGTCGAGCTAGAGAGATGTAGGCTATCTGCAATCCATCATCCACACGCTGAGCTCGTCAAGTCGTTTGCTTAGCTCCTTCGCCGACCTTCAAGAGACCACAAACGACTGCTGTGTTGGCAACATCAGTCCGGTCATGCTCCCGGGCTAAAACGAATTTTGCAAAGAATCCATTTGAAGCACACGCCGAGGGGTGCCGACTGCAACGGTCATGCATGGTCTGCATCGAGCAAGACAAGATGCGAAAGCACAGTACGACGTCGTCTGTAATTGGATACTCTGCTTTCTGCGTGACATGAGCGTCGAATCTGCTGAGGGAGCCTAGAGGAATGCCGACCATACCAAAGCAAGGTCTTCAAAGCCATCGGTCTAGACAGCAACGAATACGACCGCCCCGCAACGTTGTTCGACTCACTCTACAGACGTGCACGAGCAGATGGACTTCACGTTACCGCTCACTGTGATGTTGGACAGCAGGACACGCATGAGCACATCAAGCAGGTCGTCAGCACCGTGGCCAGTACTGGTCTGGACAGAATTGATCATGGCTTGAACGCAGCGGAAAGAGCTGAGCTCATCGAATTGATCCGCGGAAGAGACTTAGGCATGACGCTTTGCCCACATGCCTATAACCGACGCAATCCACTTGGCTATGTATTCCCACTTGTTAGAAGGCTTTTCGATGCTGGAGTCAAGATCACAATCAACTCAGATGACCCAACCTACATGCATAATATGTGGATATCCGAAAATCTACAGCTTGCGAGACATCACTGCACGTTCAGCGACTCCGAAATGGTCCAGCTTCAGTACCACGCCGTTGAAATTTGCTGGGCCTCCAACGAGGTCAAATGCAAGCTACGAGAGGAGCTTGAATCTGTCAGCAAGACTCATTATCCAACATAAGGGTAATCAGGGTGCGTTCTACGGTATCTGTACGTGTTCTATGGTATCCTGTTCAAGTCGATCTGTCCAGCCTTGGCACTACGCTCCTTCTTCAGCATGCTTATCTGAGCCGGACCCTGGCCTATCTTGCGGCAATCGGATACGACTGCAGGACGACACCCTGGGTGCCAACCACATGTTGTGCCACATACAATGTAGCAATAAGATTCAACGAATGTCCAGGGCAGCAGTTTCACCAGAAACCGAGTCCCTTACTTACTTCCCATCTATCCATATAATGGCCGACAAGGATGTCAAAGTGGCTTCGGCTGCTGCAAGCAGTAATGACGAACAAGGTGCAGACCTTGACGCGACCGATTCGATCATCGCGAAAAGAGTTGTGCGCAAGATCGATTTTTGGGTCATACCACTGCTGTTTGTAACGTACAACTTCAATTTCATGGACAAGACTATCCTTTCGAGCGCAGCAGTCTTTGGTCTGAAGGACTCAACCAATCTGAAAGGCACGAATTACAGCTGGGTGTCATCCGTCTTCTATTTCGGCTACCTCTTCTGGGAATATCCGACTACAATCCTTATCCAACGCCTTCCTGTCGGCAAATACGTTGCTTTCAACACTTTCTTCTGGGGCGCTGTCGTTGCTCTTACAGCAGCCTGCACCAATTTTGGCGGCCTCGTTACTGTTCGATTCTTGCTTGGAGTCGCAGAAGCCACAATATCTCCTGCTTTTCTATACATCACGACCATGTGGTATACTCGAAGTGAGGTGCCAACCCGAACAGGCATTTGGTTTGCAGGCAACTCACTCGGTGGTGTCATCACAAGCTTTCTTGCCTACGGACTTGGCCACGTCGAGAATCCATTGGAACCTTGGCAGTGGATGTTCATCGTGCTTGGTTGCGCGACCTTTCTCTGGGGATTCGTGCTGCTCTTCATGCTGCCAGATTCAATCGCTTCCTGTTCATTCCTCACACCAGAGGAGAAGCATATAGCAGAACAACGAGTAATCCACCAAGGCACAGGAAAGGCAAAACATGTCTGGAAACCGGCTCAAATTATTCAATGCTTCATGGATCCCAAGACCTTCTTTTTCTTCGCCATATCGCTTCTCACTCAGATCCCCAATGGCGGCACTCAGAATTTCGGCAATCTCGTTCTCAAAGGGTTCGGCTTCACGAGCCTGCAGACGACACTGGTGACATTGCCATCGAGCTTCATCAGCTTCTTTTGCATTATGGGCACTGGTCGTCTTGCCGGAGCTTTCGGGAACGTCACTCTGTTCCTGATTTGCGCAGTTGTGCTGTGTCCTGTGGCAGGGTCGGCTATCATCTATGCCACCGGACCATCGCAAGGCGTAAAGCTCTTTGGCTACTATCTACTGTCAACAGGACCATCTGCATTACCATTATCGATGTCTTTGGTCGGGGTCAACTACAAAGGAAGCACAAAGAAAATGACAATGACTGCTCTGCTATTTCTGGCGTACTGCACAGGAAATATTGCAGGACCACAGTTCTTCAAGTCTATCGAGGAGCCACACTATCCGACCGCGTTCAGGGCCATCATGATATGCTATGCGCTCGTTGTGCTGATGGCGATGGGACTACGGGCGTATTTGACTTTCGAAAACAAAAGACGTGACAGGTTGCAAGAGAATGAGAATGCTACAGCAGCTGCTTCCGAAGGCACGGATGACGAGCTTACCGACTGGAGTACGTCAGGATTCAGATATCGTATGTAAAGTGTGAGGAAATATGAGCATGAGAAAGCACGAGCCTCAGTCATGACCCTGATCTGCTTCGAGAAAAGTGGGCCTGCATCGAACTTGAGTGCTTCACTCGAAATCTGCCGCGCCAAATCTGGACAAACCACGCTTCAAGTCTGTCACATATGCTTCAACGCCGACATCGGTCGCGCATGTTACACCTTGATCGACGCGCGCAACTCCAAGGGACGGGTCCAAGATCGCGAGCGACCTCGGTTGCCATCAGCATGGTTCAGTTCGTGCGCGAGGACACTGTGCTATCGTCCAAGCAGCGCTCCAAAGAGTACCGGAAGCTCACGAAATACGTCTATCCCGTATATGTCACACACAGAGGTCGCAACATCAGCCTTACCCAGCTGTATCCACTTCATGAATGGAAACAGCGCTACAAGGACCTACAAGTACGACTTGATCGTGGATTACTCGCATACGAAGCATACTCTCTGAGCGAGCTTCGCCGCTTCGCGCATGAAAAGTGTCGACGCATTACCACATTCCCTGATGACAAGCTGAGCCTGATCCAACTCCTCGAGGAAGCCGATGAGGATATGAAGTTCCCGCTCATGGATCTGCCACCAGAGCTCCGCTGCAAGATCTATGAGTTTTCGGTTGCGAGTCTCAACATCCCTTCGAAACCGACGCAGCCACCAATCACGAAAATCTGCAGGATTGTTAGACGCGAGGCTTTGCCTATCTTCAATGATCATGTCAGTGATACTTTCCAGAGGACCTAGGCCGAAGTTACGGAATCTCGAGATCTCCTTTATGGCGCACAAGATGGGTGTGCCGAACAAGCGGGCCGGTGGCACGATTTTGGAGGAGACCGACAGGCTGTGAGGAGAAAATGTGAACTGCTGATGACTCACCTGATGTGCGCCTCTCAGCAGGTCATACAACATCAATGGAAAATGAATGGGAAGCGCTGGGCAGAGAATATGTACTCCGCCGGAGCACTAGCACAGAAATGTGAACAAAGAATTACCTCACGTCCCTGACTTTCCGTCTCAGCTCCTTGATGATAGAGCGGCCAAGCAGCTTAACAATACAACAGCACCAAACAGGTCTTCGGTTCCTCAAGAGCCATCGTAAATATTTCGGGATTCGTTAACGACTTGCAAGGCGGAAACAGCGTGTTGTGCGCCTCGGTTTAAAGATCATGGTTGTCTGGATATGCGAAAATGGACTGTAGAAGCTGAGAATGTGCTTGAAGTCGGGAGTAGGCTGGCTGAAGTGAGCTACTCATCTCTCACATTTCGTATCGTTACGGGTGCTTCTCAGTGACGAGCAGAATCGGAATGAGCTGGGTTCGATGCGAAGTAGAGAATGTTTATTTCCTACGTGAGATGTGAGCCAAGAAACCGCCCACTTTACCTGTTGTCAACAACAGCTCCAAATTGGTCCAGTAATTAAGCAGCCTAGTGCATGAACGAGGCCAGAAGTTGCCTCACACCGCCATGACCGCCCGCTCCAAAACTCGAGCTTTCCATCTTACTTGAGATATCTTTACGGGTCTTTCTCAATGAGCAGAACGATTAAGAAATGCAGGAAGCGAGGCCGAGTCCACGGAAATTGTATTATGCGAGAGTGCTAACGAGCAAATATGAACCAAAAGAAGCGGCCATCGCACTCGAACTCCACGCCAGCTCTTAAAACAATTCAGCACCAAAGCGGACACCATGCCAATCCTCCCAAGAGCGAACGATCTCAATCTCAATCACACCTCAACTTCTCACCATAAGTCTCCAACTTCTTCACAGCCTTCTCTAACCTCTTGTTCTGCGCCTTCAACCGTCCCACAAAATCCTCAACGACAACCACTTCCTCCCACGTCGCTTCGTCCTTATCCATGACATCCTTCAAAACAGCCATGATTTGCCCAAAGAGAGTATCCTCATACTTACCCGGAGCTTGTCTTAATTCGCTAAGATCTTCATAGATCTGGGCGCTAAGTTTGGGACTTTCGCGGATGGAGAGAGGGATGGCATGATAGCGATCCCAGCGTCGACGGTGTTGGTTGCATTCCCAGACGTAGGAGCGTTTGGTTGAAAGGAAGTATTCGCGGAGGGAGGAGTCGGTAACTTCCCAGTATGATGTTGTCGTCATTCTCGAGGAGTGTGTTCGTCCCCAAGAGGCGGGCCGCGGGACTCTTGAAAATTGCTATGCCAGACTCGAGTCGCGTTATAAGTTGTGTCTGCGTTGCGATCGGTTTCTGCGACGTTCGAGATAAGTCGAGCAGCTGCAGGAACGGCAAGACAGGCGCACAGGCCAACAACAAAGATGCAGCCGACATCATGTCTCACCAAGCCTGTGAAGGAGAGTCTTGAATCATCTTGCCAAACATCGTCGGACTGCGAAATCTGGACCATTCGCCCATCGTCGACTGCCAAGTGACATGGCCACCTCACCGGCATGGCCTTCACTGCAGCGATGAGCTTTCCCAAGAAGATTCTGCATCCGTCATTCCAACCCAAACGGTTCTGCAGGTGTAACAGAGGGTCTTTTGTTGTTCTTTGGCAACACACAGAGTCGAGTAATTGAGGATCTCGTCCACGGTGAGCGATGATGTTGATGCCAAGACCTTCACGGGGTTTGCGGATTCTGGGGTTTGCGGATTCTGAGTATACCGACACAACAAAGCATGGTTCGCAGCCGGGTTTTGCGGATACTTCGACTCAATGAGGTCCAAGATAGACCTTGTATAAGAACATTGAAGGTCGCCACACTTCCATGTTTACTCCCATCAAGTCTCTTACCCATTGCCTCATCAGAGACTAATCGCGAAATGCCTGCTCCTTCAGATATCCTGCAATTCATGCCAGGCCAATTATTCCAAACTCCAACACTACCGAATACTTCTTTCAAGGGCAAGACCGTAGTGATCACTGGCGCCAATACCGGGCTGGGGTTCGAGTGCGCAAAGCAGCTGTAAGTTCTCATAGCCAGAATGAGATCGAAACATCATTGACAGCGTCCAGTATTGCCCTAGGCGTGTCCACACTGGTACTCGGATGTCGAAGTATATCGAAAGGCGAGGCTGCTCGTGACAGCCTACAGGCCAGCAAAGACAGTAAGCATACTTCTGTCCACGTATGGCAGGTCGACATGGCAGATTACTCCTCCGTCAAGGCCTTCAGCAAAAGGATGGCTAGCGAGCTTCCGCGGCTGGATGCGCTTCTGGTGAATGCTGGTATTTCGACGAACCAATATCAAGTCGCAGAAGGACTTGAAAGTACTTTGACTGTCAACGTGGCCGCTGCGTTCCTGCTCGCGTTACTGGCTCTTCCACAACTCGAGCGTACTGGCGCGCAATTCAGGACCTCAACACACTTGACGATCGTGGGATCGAATGTGCATGCGTTCGCGCCTCACCAGCAGTTACAGCAGCCAGGTTCTGGCCAAGTCTTCTCGACCCTGAGCGACAAACACCAAGCGGACATGGCATCACGTTACTTCCTGAGCAAGCTCATTGTCATGCTGTGTGTCCGCGAGCTGGCAAGCAGAGTCCCGAGCAATCGGGTGATAATCAATTGTCCAAGTCCCGGATGGTGTAAAACTCAGCTGTTTCGCCAGGATGATGGAGGCTTCATGGGACGAAATATGCTCAAGCTGATCGGCCGCACGAGTGAAGTTGGAGCAAGGTGTTTGACTTCAGCGATCGCGGCTGATCATGACTCACACGGCCAATACTTGAGCGAATGCCAGGTCAAGAACACCTCGGTCTTTGTGAGAAGCCCAGAAGGTCGCCACTTGCAGAAGCCGTTGTTCGAGGAACTACTTCAGATCTTGGAGAACACTTCGCCAGGAATTTCAAGCATCCTGAACGGGGAGAAGCGGAATATCTAAGCTCGTGAGAATGCTTCATAGCGGTTAGCATGGCGTATCATTAGTTGTAATTACCACGATAGACTTACTCGTCATAGTCTGTGTTCATGATGTCCTCGGTCAGAAGATCCCAGTTCAGCCAAGACATGGCTTCCGCATCGTTCTGATAGAGTTCTTGTTGCAACTGTACTGGATCCGACTCTGACTTCATGCCTGTTGTCCGCATATACGACCGTGCTTCTGTGACTTTCTGCATCAGTTTTGCTATTGGTTTCCATAACAGCCCTGTCTCTGAGTCTGCCACAATGCGTGCATAGTCATCATAGCTGCGTTGTGCAACAGCCCAAGCATGATCCGCTTTTGAGCCTCGCGCAGTGCAGAGCTCAGCCAGTACAACCGCCAAGGCATACCACTTGACCCAGGCAAACCAAGTCCATTTCGCAAAGTCGGCGAAACTTCTCTTGGTCTGTGATCGCTCTAGCACTTCTGTCGCAGTGGCTAAGACATTGAAGCTGTCTTCGGGCGGTCTATAGCCACTTCCACGTTTGTGCAGTGGTCGGTGCAAGAGGAGCCGCATAGCCACTAAGCTTTCGTGAGCCACATGGATCGTAAACTTCTCTATCGGCGAAGATGCAGCGCAAGATTTCTCGAGCTGTTTGACGTAGCTTTCGTATTCTGCAAGCACTGTCACTTGCGATTGCCATCCCTTCGAGGTAATGGTGCCTGATGAGCCGATCTCAGTGAGTTTACGTTGGCACACTCCTGCAACATGAGCAACGCGAGAGAATGTCATCTCTGTGAAGCGACGTTCGTGACCGAGATCTACTGGCGCCAACCCAGGACTTAGATCCTCATCATTGAGATTCGCTGGTATGCACTGCAAGTCGTGAGACGTGAGCAAGGGCTGCGTTCCTCGATCAAAGGCGCATTGCAGGTCAAATTTTCTGATGCAGGACCAAAGCCTTCGGTACGTCTCAGTTTTGAGCAAGTTGTCGGCTGGGCTGGCTATCCTAGCTGGAATTCCTTGGGCATGAGCGATGCGTATTGCAAGAGGCAGAAGCGTCCATGAAGTTGCATTAGCTCTATTCGCTCGCAGACCGGCCTGTTCATACAGCATTAATTCACTGCCGCGAATACCCACCACTGGTCTGCTGAGAACCTTACCAGGTATATCACAAACGCTTGCAGTGTTTCAAGTCGATTCGTGGTTAGAAGCTCTGCAGACGCCAGAGCCGCTTCTGTATAGTGCCGATATCTTTCCGTGAGAAGTTGCTTGTTTGGCATCTCGTAGTTGAGAATTGAGCAAGTCGCCACAAAGCACATAGCGAGCCTCAGTGCTTTGATGGTCGGATCTAGGCTCTTGTTCGTTGGAGAGATCGCGTGGAAAGCGGTGGGCCAATGTAGAACCTTGAAAATTGGATCAACTCGCTCTCTGTAAGTGTCTATGAGCCACGATTCAGGCTCGATTTCCGCTGATTCATGGGTATGCTTGGTTTGCGATGGGAACAGCAAACGATACGAGCCCATAGCACTACCAGGCAGTTCTCCGGATAGAGCGGCCTCATGAGATACTTCGGAGATGCTGTCGCCGTTCGTATGGATGGTACTCTCTGGTGATTCGAGGACTTCTTTGAGGTCAGTCACAGCATTAGCGAGTTCTGACCAGAAGGCAGGCGCAACGAATGTATCCAAGGGTTGAATCTTGGAATCGAGCTTCTGCCTCGTAGTTTCTGGGACCGAAATGATCTACTTCCACGATAAGCACTGCTTGAAATGGCTGATTCTACCTTCAAAAACTGACTTGCTTGTCACTTTGCATCCGAGCAATGATGGCCTCCAGGTTCCCGACTCTGTCCTTTAGTGTCGATACATCGGATCGCTTGTTTCCGCTCTTGCCTCTAGGTAGTCGATGTCGCTGGACAGCAGTGCAGTCGATGCCTGCTTTCATGCATGCCGAGCACGGTATGCTCTTGCTGCATTTTGTCTTGCGACGCTGGCATTGTTGGCAGCTGAGCTGCGCCAGAGGAAGGCTCATATCATCACGAAGTCACCAGGACGAGATCTGGGGCGACGAAATAGTGTCTGGAGACTGAGAACTCCAGTCCATTGTGATGTGAAAGTGGTCGTCAGTGGTGACGCGAAGACGTGTAATGTGAGATGGAAATGCCAAGATCATCCCAATTGACAGGACATTGATGTGGTCTTTGGTTGAGAAATTACTTCGCAGGGTCTACTTGCGTATACAACGTATCATTTTGCAATATTAATGCCGCTTACATCGATGAAAGCCTTAATTGATAGAAAGAGATTGATATCTACAAAGCTCTAGCCAGTCCCTCCTCAGCTAGTCGCTCAATAGCAGTACTGATCGCTGCATTGCGCTCGTCTAGCTCCTTAAAGCATAGCCTTACCTCGTCGACCACCTTCCTAGCATCTCTGCTTTGGCCCTGGAGAGCCAGTTCATACGCATCCTCCAGCTTCTGTTCAAGTTCTTCGAATCCATGTGCAACATATATGCTCACAGCGTCGTTGAGCTCCGGAACACTTTCTCGTCTCGAAAATGGTGTCATTGCGCACCTCTCCAGGAGATATTCATGCCTCTGGCGGATGTCGTTGAGTTCTGAGCATGTCTGGTCGTGCAGACTCTGGATCTGCTCATCGATGTATGCGAGCGTACCTCGTCGACGGGTCTGCACAAGGTTAGTTCTGGTTGGTGACTGGTGAGCCTGCTCACCCGGAGCTTGATACTCGCCAGCTTGACTTGGGCTCTCTTCTGGAAGAGGCTCTCGATCTAGTGGATCGCAACGCATCGTGTTCGTGAGGTATTCTGAATGTGTTGGAGGAGTCGTTCGCGAGAATGTCGCCGCGCAACAGCCATATGCTTCACCTTAACAAGCTCTTGCATTTTGACATTCCGACAAAGACTCTTTGTCATATGGACAAGGGGCTCTTTCATCGTTGCAGACCAAAATAGGAGCCATTGTCTCGATTTGAGCCACCTTTACGATTGCGCTCCGCCTGAATGCGCTCACCCCGGAATTGTATGGCTGTGGGTGCTGGCTTGGCAAGACAACATTGATGTGAGCTGAGATCTTCAACGTGTTGCGTACAATCCTCTGTCGATGCTACCATATCACATAAATCATGCCTTCAATGCCATACCCTAATAATATACTCCAGCGTCGCCACCGGAGAGCGGCGTAGCTTCCGAAACCTGGGAGCGTGCCGTCCAGTCAAATTGCTAGACCACACTAGACGCCGGCCCTATCGTTCAAACATGGTATCCTTCTCAACTCCAGATCCTGTACTCTTTATGCTTGCAGCGGAGCTCTTCTGTCCCGTCGGACTAGTCACCATTGGCTGATCAAGTAAGCTGCCGTCGGGCGCCTTGCCATTACTACCAGCTGTTCCGCCTCCAGTCCCAGCATCCGCTTCCGCCGTGTCAAGTAGGTCTCCAGCATGCTCATCACCCTCGTCATCTTCGTCATCTTCAGTACCTCGAGTGGTAGCACCACGATCAAGCTCTTTCTGCGCCTCGTCCATTCGTCTCCTAACTTCTTGAGCAACGCGCATGCCGTCAGTAACAATGTTGTCCAGCATGCCCTTGAGACCTTTGCCTGGTGCCACAACGCCGGCTCCAGGCCCGCCAAGTGAGGGCGATAGGGAGGGAATAGGTGATGCACCTGCACTGGTCGAGCCAGATAAGAAGCTAGGCGACGTGAGTGTGCTTGATGGCAGTGGTGCATCTGCAAGATGGAACGAATTCGCAAAGCCAGAATCAAAGAATGACTCTAACGTCTCGTCCGCGAGGACAAGCATTCGGAAGGTAGGTAGAGTGATATGGACCGGACTGCTGGGATCCAGTGCCGCATTGGCTTCGGCGTTTTTCGTCGATGTTTGTCCAAAAGAATTATGGCTTGGTCTTGCGAGTAGCGAGTTCTCTTTGGCGTCGTATGGTGTGCTGTCGCCATCAAGCGGGTTCTCGTCGGTCGGCTGGGGTTTAATCTCATTCAGATCAAGCAGATCATCGTTTGCACTTTCGGAAAGCTTCAAATCGCTAATCTTCTCAGCAGCAGCATTTGCTTCCGCCTCTCCCTGCCGTGATGGGTGATCTGGGTCGGCGTATTCAAAACAGCGCCGGATGAAAGCCGAGACAGCGGACAGGAACTGCTCATCCTTTGAGATGGGCAGGCCATCCGGCCCGTTTACAGGCTGCTCGTTCTGTGAGCCGTTGCTACCGTGCACGCCTCTTCGCGAGAGGAATAGCAAAGCTTCCGATATCCTCAAGATGCCCTCTCGATCGACCTTGCCATCGTTGTCGTCGTCATACAGCTCGAAGAAGTACGAGATGTTTGACATGATATCGCGGTTGCCTTTGGTTGGTGCAAGACCAACTACCACATTCTGCAAGGTCAGGGCGCCATTGCCATCTGCATCCCACTTGCCGAACAGACGCTGCATAAAATCGTGGTCCGCAGGCTCAGGCCCATTACCCCATGGTGACATATTGACGGATCTACCTCGCAGCGTGTTGCTGAAATACCCGTTTGATTTGTCTTCTTTCGAAGGCGAGCTTGGTGAGTCGGTGACTGCCCATTTGGAGATGCCAGCAAGGAACTCTCTGAAGGCATCATAGTCCATGAGCGTAGCACTGGCCCCGAGAGCTACTCGTCCTAACTCCGGTACATTGCCAGGCACGCCCGTGACTATCTCACTCGCACGTTGTCTCGCGAGCTTGGCTCGACGTTCAGTCTCGGCTTGTATCATTTGTGCTCGGTGCTGCCTCTCATAGAGGATGGCATAGAAGCGATCATACAGGAAGCCGAGATCATTGGTTGACAACTTCTTGCTTTCGGGGCCTAGATTACGGATTGATGTGCGCTTCGCGAAAGATTCGATGTTCTCGATGACAGCGGCCTTGTGCTTGGCGCGCTGCTCGGAGATCGTATGCTGCGTGATACCTTCGAACTCCTTGAACGCCACGACCATCAGAGCTTGAAAGTTGGTGATAGCGCGGTGCTTTGGATTCTCCGATGTGGGATGCGCAGATTCTCCTAGCCTTGCAAAGTATGATTTCAGGACAGAGATGAAAGTGCCTGTGTAGACATTAGCGCAAGTCGCTGCGAAGGCGGTTAAGATGAGGTCGCTGGCGTCCCACGTGGCCAGCGCCAGCCTCCACCATGCGTTGCTGCACGCATAAGTGACACTCACCATCATCTGTGGCATCTAGTAACTCCTCGCCATTGATCCGAAGAATAGCGAGACCGACCTGGAACAGGACTTTCGGGCCCTCCAAGAAGAATACATCCAGTACACGAAAAGCAAATATTAGGGGCATGCTGTTGATGTAAAGCGACAAAAACCAAGGCAAAGAGACAACCGACAGCTGAACGTCGTTCTTAACGAGATGATCCCAGATAATAGGCATGGTCTTTTCAACGAGACTCTCAAAGACCTTCTGGTCGAGCAGTGTACCGTACATGGTTGTTGAGTAGTAGCCGGGCAATAATCGGTCGCAAAGTATAGAAAGAAGGTAGAAAGCCTGGGTTTCGGAGAGATAGCTGTAGAGCACTCGCATTAGCATTACTCGTTTGCATGGACATTGGACTTGCGTACATTAATAATGCTGCCACAACAATGTTCATGGCTTGACAATATCCGACTTCCTGGTTGGTCCAGCTGTAGGCTGTGAGTACCCTTCGAAGGCGGCCGATGCCTTCATCGCTCTGGAAGCCAGCGTATTCCGGCAAACTTCGATTCAGATCCTTCTCGATCTCGTCAATAGCAAGCGAGCCTTCGCCCTCGTGCTTAGCAAGCGTCTCTTGATAGAGCTTAGGCTTCTGAAGTCGCAGATAGAATGACCCTGAGGCAAGCTCCCAGATCTCACCTCTCAGCAGATTGGGAAGTCCGACTCTAATTAATCGGTGAAAGTCGGGTTGTCGTACGAGCGTGGTGTTTCTTCCGTTCTCTTTTAGGTACTCGTGCCACAGCCTCATCTTGCTTCGATCTCTGAGCTTTCGCACATTGCCAGGATATTTGAAGATGCTTCCAAGACCTGTATCGGGCGGAGACCTTGGAGTTCCATCCGGCTTCGTGGCCGTCGGCTCGGCTTCGAAGTCATCGTACAAGAAGTATTCCGAGTAGCACTCCTGCGCGACTGTTCGCATATTGTCGACCTCTTTGATTCCCTGTCTCAGTCCTCTCTTGAGCCCGTCGCAGAAACGCTCGCATTGTTGCCTGCTGCCCTCCAGCTGAATCGTAAGCTTTGGTGGGGCAGGTGCACCTGGCTTGCCTTCACTTCCTGGATCGAAGCCATTCCAGGTTGTTATTGAGAGCGCAAACATATAGCTCTGGGTGTGCAGTCGCTCAACTCTTCGCACAGCACATAAAGGCAGTGTGAAGCCATTGCCAGCTGGGCCTGTGCCATGCGTTCTGCCAGTAAACGCGCTGCTAGCGCTCGTACTTGCCGTGTTCACGAACGATGTGTTGACCGTCGAGAAGCAGAGGAATTGCTCGCTCAAATGTAGTTGTCCGACATAATGAGTGCCTCTTTCGCGATCCCAATTGCTCTTATCCCAGCTGCCCGCTTGTCCCTTAGATACGCTTCCCTTGCGCTTTGTCGGCAGCGTAAGCTCGGCTGTGATCTCGTACAGAGGATTCTGACTGTCGGGGAGGCGGAACTGGTGGCGAAAGAGCTGTGCTTTTGACGGTCTCCCAGAACTCGAGCCTAGAGGCCCAGGCAATACAGCGGGATCTATGAGCTGTTGGGCCTTCTGCACGAGGTTCTGTAGGAACATATTGGGCGGGACGCGGCTCGCACAGACTTCATGTCGAGACCAAAAGGCTGATATCTATTTCATTGTGCTGAGCAGGGCGGAGAGTCGTTCTTGGTGAAGGTTGGTATGCTGTCCCTCTGTAAACGAAGTGAGAGAGCTATCATGAAACCCTCAGGCATGCAGGTCTTGGCATTGTCGATGGATGCAACACGGCTGACTGCGGATCAAAGATTCGTCAGCCTCTACTTCGAACTCTACAATGTTGCTCGAACTTGATCTTCTGCTCGTCACGGCAAGAAGTTGAACGCTTCAATCTTGTGGTTGCTGCAGATGCGATTCAGGTGGTTCGAAGCCAGCAAGTACGGAATGCTCTCAACAGCAGCTTTGTTTGCCCCGGAGGTACTTCAAGGCTTTCATTTGACGAGCTCATGTGGAAGGCTATGAACAAAAGCACAATGCGCCGAATATTGGGACTCTCAAAGACCAATGCTAGGTGTCTCGTTGCACATTATACACCACATTCGAGCCACCTTCCTGGAGCTCGCCCGCACTAATCATGCTATCAGACTTGAATCGATCAATACCGGCGACACATGGCCGCCGCAGTGTTAGGCACAAGCCCGTTCTCCATCCTCGTTCCCATCGCCGCCGAAGCCCCATCAAAGCTATTCTACACCTTGCTACGTCCGGTATGGAGGGTTCGGTTGTTTCGTCGGCGGAAGAACACGATTGTCGTCCATACAGCCGTGATGAACCACAGCAGCATATTCACCAGGTCCACCCACACCGCGCTCTTCATTCGCTGTTGGCCATGCTGTTCGGGTGTAGGATCGGCTGGGATGTAGATTTTGCCGAAGAGACCGAAGAGAGCTGTCCAGAGGATGAACAGAATCCAGTCCCACCAGAAGGTGAACTCGCCGGGGATGAACTTGAGGACGCCGTATACCTAGATCATCATGCGCGTTAGCAGCCGCGCTAAAGTCTTCTTGCAGCTCGCAGGCTTCAGTTGCGATGCGATGCGATGCGATGATCACAGCTCTCGCGAAGATTCAACTCACCAGAACCGTTACTGCTGCCATGCCAGCCACGACCTCTGCGAACACCCACTTGCCGTCCGCAGCGACACCTGCCTGACTGCCATGGTGAAGATCTGTACCGTACAGGCCTGCGACCGTGATAGCGAGCACAAATTGGAGAAAGCGTAGGATAAGGCGGATAATGCCGCCGATAAGGCCACCAGAGCCGTCGCGGTCTACGACTTTGTCAAGAACACCCATTGTTGGAAGTATGCGCTGGAACACTGCTCAGGTATGTGCGCCGGCGCGTAGGAAGATGCTCTGTCGATGTTGTGGTAGTTTCGTGGTTTGGAACCGCGTTGCGCTATTAGAGATTATTAGAGCAAGTGTGCCAGACACTTGCGATTGCAATAGAAGTACAAATCTGGGCAAAGGGAAGTCGTGATCGTGACCTTGTGACTGCGGAGTGAGGCGAGGCGTACCTTGTACTATATCGTTATCGGGGAGCGGTGCTGTTCGACCTCGCTTGCTCGCTTGCTTGCTGTGAATCGATCAGGTCAGGCCCACTGCTGTCGCGGCCGTGTGGAACAATGTCCACTTCCCAGCGCCTGTTCCCAGCGTGTCGCTGTGAATACACTATACTATTCTCCAAAAAATGCGCCTGTCTTTCGATCTTGTCGCGAATCATTAAACTTCCAACCTGCTTTGGCAGATTAGCCGCTACGTCAGAGTCCGAGCTTCAGATGGCAAGCGCGGCAGGGATGTTATTGGCTGTGATTTGACGCGCCCATTCTCCCATGTCTTCGACATCGATATCTTGTGTTCCAACGACCGCTGCGAGGCCTGTTTCAATGCGTTCTGGACGCGCTGATGCGTTTGAGCCAGACATGGGCAGATCTTGAGATTTTGTCGTGGAGGTGATGGCCGGAGACATTGAACTCTGAGGCTGACACGAGGATGGTCTGCTTCGAAACACGCGTGAAGGCTGGGTTGTCTGGCTGTCACAGAGACTTTCTGACTACGATTTGGCGGTGGACTCATTTGCCACGTCTTCTGGACGGAAATCGGAAAGAGTTACTATGCTTGGAGCTTTTCTCTCTGCAAAATGTACGATGAGGGTCCTCACGTCACAGCATCTGGAGCAGCTGGCAATGTCGTCGCCGCACCGGCCTTGGTGACTGATCGCAAGCCAGCTTGCCCATCTCGAAGAGGAGTCCTCTGTTCCACAGCCGCGATCTACAGATACGTTCTGGCGTCCTCAACCCCAGGCTTCCATTCATTGGTGGCAGCTACGCATCTGGCTTTCAAGATGTGCGAATGTCAAAGGCAAGCCCGACTGCATATGTCCTTTTAGTACTCAGAACCCTAGACTGCATCAGGCGGAAATTGCCATTGCGCTTGTCCAAAGGATTAGTGCCGTGAAGCGGCTCGTAAGGCTTGCCTGAAAGAGGATGCAAACGTGCCTGGACCTCACGCGAACTGAATACAAGCTAATTTTTAAGCTACACAAGCGCTACATTGTCCAGTCACGTCGCATTGGTCCTCCTGACCGGCTGCGACCAGTTCATCGAATGCATTCCATCGAATGGACTCGGGAGGGCTTCGCTTTGGACCCTTTCGGCCATTGCCTTTGCAGTCTCCAGGAGAGGAGAACAAGACTACCAAAAACTTTGCATAATGGCAAAGCGCTAAGCAAGATTCCCTCGCCGGCCGGACTGTATCACTTTCAGCGCCTCATTGGCAGAGCTAGGCGCAAGACAACATCGATGGATGTGCCCGCTGTGGTTGTGCTCTAGCCGAGCAGATGCACTGCGTAAGGATGAACGACCCTTGTTTTGGTGCGCCTAAATGCCCATTTACGACCGCATGCGCTGGCAGTGGCTTCTCGCTGTAAACATGGCGTCGCTGAGACTTTCAGCATGTCATCCAGACGACTTTTCACCCGGCAGCATTCACTCGGAGATTGTGCAAATTTCTAGCTGCAACTATGGCTCGTTGGCAAGATATTGCGCGCGAGAAGCGTGCAGCAACTCTGGCAAAGATCCCAGATCGGTGGATGCTGGCAGAACAGACACTCGCAGCAGCCAAAGAACAACGTTCGATAGCTGGACGCTTCTTTGAGAGCCTCTTGGATGATGCTACAAGCACAATCACGACCTCCAGCAACGATGTACTGCTGGCCAGGATGGCCAGTGGAGAGTTGTCTGCTGTGTCTGTGGTGTCTGCGTTCTGTAGACGAGCAGCTTATGCTCACCAGCTCGTACGTCTAGCACAACCTTGCATGGCTTTAGCTAACGTCACGGCATAGTCCAACTGCTTGCTAGAAATCAACTTCAAGGCTGCCTTGGCTCGCGCATATCGGCTTGATACTTACTTCGAGACTCACGGCAAGCTTCTAGGCCCACTGCATGGTCTGCCGTACACCATGAAAGACCACTGGCACGTAAAGGGTCTCGATACGTCAATGGGCTACGTGGGCTGGATCGGCACACAGGGCGGGCGGCCCAGGACCGGCGTTGAAGACGTTGAGAGTGAGCTCGTCACTAGTCTAAATGCTCTCGGAGCAGTGCTTATTGCCAAGACATCTTTGATGCAAAGCACGTGGAACGGCGAAACAAGCAATAACATACTTGGCTATCAGTGGAGCCCCTGCAACCATCACCTATCGTCTGGCGGCTCGTCAGGAGGCGAAGGTGCATTGCAAGCTCTCCGCGGCAGTGCTTTGGGCTTTGGTTCTGATATTGGCGGCTCAGTCTCGATGCCTGCTGCCTCTAATGGTGTGTTCAGTCTGAAGCCGTCTCATGGTCGTGTACCGATGCAGAATATCGCGAATAGCTCTGCGGGGCAGATGACCATTCCAACCGTTGCAGGCATGTACGCGCAGTCAGTGTCCGATCTCCGCCTCGTCTTCGAGGCTCTACTGTCTTCTCAAGCCTGGTTGCGGGATCCAGAGGTCCTTCCTCTACCATTTCGAGATTCATCGACTGTCGATGCGCACCAGCTCGCCTTCGGCCTGCTCGTTTCAGACCCTCTCGCGAAACCTCACCCGCCAGTCACTCGTGCGCTTCGCATGGTCGCCAATGCGTTGAAAGTGCAGAAGCACGAGATCGTAGAATGGCAGGCGCCAGGCCACGGAGTCGCAGAAAGCCTTCACAGCCTGATCACAGATGCAGATCGTCATGTCGATGTTGGCCAGCGGCTCAAGCTCTCCGGAGAACCACTAATGCCCACTCTTGGAGGTCTTGTCGATCCTGGCCTAGATCCTCCTGTGCCTGTAAACGAATACTACAGCACTGTATTGAAGGTTCAGGCATTCCGAGCAGAATACGCCAAGTACTGGAATGCTAGCCAAGCAGAAAGTTCGACAGGTCGGCCAGTGGACGCGATTGTCATGCCAGTTATGCCACATGCAGCTCCACGCCCAGGCATGATATACAATTATGGTCAGCCAGGCGTTTCTGGCCGCCCATACTCTCGCTGACCTGTTTCTAGGCTACTCGTGCATCATCAATCTGCTCGATTACTGCTCGGTCGTGATACCCGTGACCAGAGCCGACAAGAACGTCGACAAAGTCGATTCACAATATGAGCCGACATGCCAGCAGGATGCCGATACTTGGGAGGCTTGTAACTGTCTCACAACGCTTCGCATCTGTCGCTGACGCCATTCCCAGACGACCCAGAAATCTTTCACAACACTCCTGTTGCCGTACAGATTGTCTGCCGACGACTGGAAGAGGAGAAATTACTCGCAATTGCTCAGAAGGTTTGTGATGCACTCGCTGCATACAAGACCGCTTAGTCGCTGCCATATTTTCTTGCAATGGCTTGCAGCTGCTCGAGCACTTCCCGTAAAGACGGTCTATCAGCACCTATCTGTCCAGCAAGCCACCTTTCGCCAGCAAAGAATGCTGTTGCCATTTCCACTTCCTCCTGCCATGCTTTCACGATTTCGGCGAGAATCTCGGACTGACCAGCGGAGTCGCTGCCAACAATCACAATTCGATCTCCATCTCGCGTAAAGCGTCTCACGCCCTTTCTTTCACGATCCCTCCACTCCGGTGCGTCGACTGTACACTGCTTAATGAGTGTTCGTACCTCATCCGTCGTGCGGACGAAGTCAGGAAACTGAATGTGGGGATCGATTGGCCACGCATTGGTGAGGCTGACTATCGGATTACAGGTACCCTCAAAGATGCAAATGAGCAGCAAGCCGAGAGAATATACCATCGCTCGTTCCTGAGCAACCGGTGTCAAAGCGAGCCAGGACCTGTTCCTTGTCGTAATTGTCGAAGCCTGGCTACCATCACGCGTCGGGCGCAATGCCAAGCTGCGACTGCCGACTTCTTGAAATGTCTTGAGGAGCTTCTCAACACACTTCAACCTAGGAGCGTCCGCAGATGGCTCCTGGAGACTATCCACATACATCTGATACCTGATCTCTGGCGCACACCACTCATACCAATTTCCACGCTGCTCGAAGTCAATCAACACCAGATCGTCGCTGTCCGTGAGGAGGATGTTATCTGGCCTCAGGTCGGAATAGAACGTGTGCGCCTCCGATTTTATGTGCATCAACGCAGCGCACACCTGCTTCGACCACTTCAACTGTCGCTCAAAGGACAGGTCGCCGGACAGTCGACATGCTGGCAGGTGGTCTCGCAGCGAGCCTCTGGCATAGTATGGTAAGATGAAGCCATAGACGCCATTCTTACCGCCAAATGCTGACCTCTTGGTCACAATATGTAATGGCTTCCCGATCACGCTCGAACGAGGCGGACAGCTCAGGAGGAACCGAAGCTCATGATACACCAATCTTACGTCCGAAACACTGCTCTTGAACACATACACATCCTTATCGTTGCCCAGGATGCGAACAACGCTTACGGAGTCATGAAGCTGTCGAACAAGTCGCAGCTGCGAAATGTCGATGGTCGCCGGCCATGCTCCTTCGGATACCCCTTCTCCCCAGACTTGCTTGAATTTGGACATCGACAAAGTCTGCCGCTCAAGATCGTACGCTGACTGTATTTTCAACTGCATTCTCTGTGGGTCCGGGTCAATCTTGTCAAAGACCATGCAGGATCCGAACGGCAATCGACGATAATCGTTCCAAAGTTCAGGATGTCGTTGACAATGGCTATCCAGTGCTCGGCAGATATGCTGCGAGATCCTCAGCTCATTGATGTCTGGACCATTTCTCAGGACCACCGACGCAGGCACTTCCAAGGCATGGCGCAGGTGTTTTGGTGTTTTCGTTTGATCGGGAAGATAAACATCGATACGTGTTGGAACAAGATCATCGATATTGGTCGGCACAGCATAAAGCTGACGCCCAAGCATATTTGAGCCATCGATTCTCCATTGGAAGCTTGGGCTGCTTGAATCGATTGACTGTCCAGACTCGTCCTTCGAAGACAGCTCATCCAACTGCGTTATCAATGAGCTGGAATTCGGCTCACGAAGAAGGAAATTTGGCTTGGTGATAGCGCTCAACAACGATGCAGAGAGCTCCATCTACGACCGCGTTCTGCATCAAATGCGACATTCTCACCTCTACATACATCGACACTGGAGCATTACCGGTGCACGCAATACATTCGTAAGACTTCAATGTGCGGCCTCAAATTTGTCCCGAGCTGAGCTCACGTGGGCGACCTCAGCTGAAGATCATTCCCCACTCTGGCTTGAGCTGAAAGTGACACGGCCTCTCACCGTGTTCCTGCATGCTCTAGATTCCTATTCGTCAGCAGGCCTGCAATCCTCCGATCCTCTATCGGTCTTGACCGGTAACATCAGCTCGTCATAAACCGGGGAGGCAACAACATTCCCACAATGCAGACTTCGCACCACATGCCGAACAAGTCTCGGATATTGATGCTCCACTTCTAAGCAGATGCCACGTGCTGTGCACTTACCAATGGTATGGTATGGTAATAATGGTGTAACAAATGCAGTAGGAAAGTGAAACGTGAAACTGACTCTGAATGAGCACAGGCTACCAGTAGCTGGGTTCCGAGGCCTCATACTCCCGAGCAAGCTTGGCCTAGATATGAAGATGTTGTAGATGTGGAACTGCGATGGTCGCACCAGAACTGGCTGTCACAGGCTCAAGGTGGCACTCAACGCACCCAGCACTCGGAACCTACTGGTGAAGTAGACGATTTGCGCGGGCAAACATCTGCCGTTGGCGATACTCTGCACCCTTCTCCAGGAAGTAAGGCCAGAGAAGCGGCACAAGACTCTCCTCGCACTGCCTCGGAACTGCTCGATGGATCAAGGCTAGATTCTTGGCGAGCGTCGCAGTCATGGAAGAGATCCATGCAGGTCGGTGATCAACTGCGGTCGCAGCAGTCAAGACCGCCTGCAGCACTTCCAGACGTTGTTAATGAAGTTCAGCTATCGGAGAACTATCCTGGAGCACTAAAGGACGCGGCGGCTGAGTCTGCCGACCGGCACCATTCAAGTGACGCTGCAAATGCTTCTTCGAGCTGGCCAGCACAGGAAGACTATGTGGACTATGAAGTAGACGACGGGCTTCTCACATCGAACTCGCAGAAGAGAAGGAGGGAAGACGTACTTCAAGCCGCTGCAGTTGGACCCTGTAGCAACACGTGGACTGTCCCAGCGCTCAAGCCCCGGAGGAAGAAGAAAGCGAAGGACGATCAAGCTGCTGCAAAGTCTGTGCCTCGTGTCATCAACCCAACAGCACCAAAACCTCGCGGTAGGCTCGTAGGCCAGGACCGCGAAGAGACCGCACTTACACGACAAATCAAAGCTTGCGTGCGATGTCGCATGCAGAAGAATCGGTGCGAACCAGATCCTGAAGACCTCTGTCGTCCTTGTCTAAGGTGCCAACGTCTCGCAGAACCAGCGTTGGCCGTGCTCCCATGCCTACGATACATCATCACTGATGCTTCACTCTACCGTGAGCAAGAAGCACCATATCAGATGTTCAGTCAGAGATGGCAAACAATGGACATTCTCGACATTGACGAATGGGCATCTGACGAGATTAGAACGATAGAAGTCAGCCACTTGTTTCACTATGCGCCGTATCGAGCGAAGATGAGGAAATTCGTGCCGGTGGAAGGCGATATGATTACTGAAGTTTGGACTGATCGGCAGGGAAATGTCCGGACGCATGACATTCCTCCTTATGCCATCGCCAATATGAAAGAGCACGTTGATGTGGTCCGGCAATTCATCGATAGGAATGTCAGCGAGTACATCGTCGCAGTGGTAGACAAGCTTGATCCTCTGCTTTGGAACACGTACATGCAAGCTTTCAGACACATTGGAAACGCAAAGGTAAAAGTAAACCCACGATTGGTGATCTTCAGGAACATAGACACTGACAGCGTATCAGGAGGAACGAGAAAGACTCCTAATGGGCAACGCCTTCCGTCTCTGGGCCGCCTGCCGCTCTACAAGCAACGAATGCCGCATCGCCGGAACCGACACCCTCGACGTCCCAATCGTGACAGATCCCTCTTCACCCTGGTACCTCCACATCCCACCACCTCCCATCCTAGTCGCACAAGAAGAATGCATCTACTACACAAAACTTCTCCGCCCACTAAGCAAGAAAGTCCTAGACGAACTCCAGAATCTGATGCTCGGCAACAAAAAGAAACACTGGTTCACGATCTACCTCGTCACTTTCATCCTGCTCCACAGCTGTTCTATGATCACACGTCGAGATGCAGAATGTGCTGCGAAGTGGTCCTTACCTTGCGAATATGCGAATCCGCACGCTATTGCTGGACACCATATGGGTGCATTGACGTTACTCGCACACTTTCATTACTCTTGTAAAGGCAAGAGACCTTTTAATATGGCTTTGACTGAGAAAGGTCTCGCGGAGGTTGTCAAGGCTTGTGAACTTGATACGGATGAAGAGGTTTTTGTGAGGGAGAGTGCGCAGCTTGTGAAGCAGAGACAGAGGATGATGAAACGTGTGAGAGATGGACAGTTGTTTGGACATGATCTTTTCTGGATCAGTCAGTTGTATGATACGGACTGGGAGCCAAGTGCGAGGTATGTGTAAGATTATAGATGAGATGTCTGCTGGTCAGATGATAGATGGTAATGATTGACGAGTGATGGGAATGTGTAATGACTACGGGTCCTGGAATGTACATATCGATTACACATGAGGCTTGAGAGCCGGGAGAGCTTGTTCAATATCCTGTAAGGAGACAAGAGAACCAACAATGGATTGAGAATCTATTCTGACGGCACACCAGTGCATTTGGAGGAGAATACCGCGCATGTCGACCTAATCACAAGACCCACCAGCACGAATTACCCTCCCATCCGCATTCCTCAAAGGCCGAATGTCCCAATTGACATCACGCTCATCATCATCAAACACTCTAGCCCAAGCTAACTTCAACGGATCAGGCAAGTCCCAGCACTTCTCAGGATTGTTCAACCACACCCTGATCAAGTGACGTTCACTGTCAGCAGAGTTTACGAAAGCTTCCCGCCTATGCAGGATAGCCATATTGTTGATGAAGCGCATATCGCCTTTCTCCATCGTCGGTCGAATGGCATGTTTCTCGGCGATAAAGTGTAGAGCACCGAGAGCTTCTGCTTGAATTTCGGTCAGGCCTGGGATTCCTGGTGTTCGTGGTTCCCTGGGATCATGCCCGACTAAGAGTCGACGGGAGAAGCTCATGATTGCTTTTTCGTGGTAGTAGTACAAGATGGCACGACTATAGTATGCTGGCTTTCGTCCGTATGTGTCAAATGGCCAGTCGCTAGCAGCAAGAGTGTGAAGAATGTCTGGTCGTGTTGCTGCTAGCTCATTGTAAATTGTCCAGGCTGAGGCGATGACACTTCTTCCGCCTTCTGCAGAGCATTGTTGTGTAATGAGAGCCAGAGTGTCCGTCACAACATCAGTATGAAATGGCTGTCCGCGGTTTAGCATGGGTACATTATTGGTATATCAATGGTGCGTACCTTGTCCTTGTTCTTAGGATCCTCATCTGTCACATCTCTAGCCATGACATGCATGAGCATGGATCCTCTCTGATCTTGCTTGCCTCGACGTTCTGCAATGTAGGAGGAGACTCCAAGATAGACGATGGTGTAATCCTCCAGAGAGAATGATTCGGGGTCTAGCCCGCGCACAATGGTAAAGCCACGGCCATTGTAGACATCATTCGATGCGCTTTCCAGCCGAGGTCCTAATGTAGGTAATGGAAATGATTTCTCGTCGACTTCATCTCCCTCCAGTTCCAAATCTTTGAAGTGCTTCAACGCTGATGTGATTTCCTCAATGTCGCTCTTACTCAGGCGGATGATATACTCGTTCTCATCTTGAAAGTCGGAGCTGCTCCAAATTAGAGGTCCACCTAGCTTTTCTGGAAAGCCCGAGGGCACGGTCGTGGCCAGGTTTCCTGCAGCGAGGACCTTCGCGTTCCGCTCTTTGTATTTGGCCTCGTCGATCTCGTACTTGATGTCGGCGTAGGTCTGCTGTGGGTTTGCTGAGATCGTCTTCTTCTCATCAAGCAAGAACTTCTGGCGGAGACCTTGTGAGTAGTACTGCTGACCAGCTTGTTCCGCCATTGCTCCAGATTGTCCTAGAAGCTGCTTTAAAGTTGAATCTGCTGTGCACGAAAGACTATCGTCGCGCGATACTGAGGTCTAAATAGACTTGAAAGTCTATTTCAACCAAGTACAGATCTGTCAGTGTCAGTCGGGAAAAGGGCATACGACTGAGAGGAGCCAATCAGAGACACTCCAAAATGACAAGCCGGTCGACCAACATGCGTATAAAATTCGGAATGTTGACGTTTGCGATACAGTTGCCTTGTGCGATGGCATGGACAGTATCCAGGTTCTGTACCAATAGATTCCGTCGCCACAAGGATACCTACCTTCCTGCGAGTGGATGATGGTACTGCGGCATCTTGGCCGGTCTGAGCGCAAACCTTCGTTTGGGTATCATTGTCTAAGAGCCATGTAGTAAGTGAGCTTCACAAGAAGAGGATTATGACGCCGCGCCGAGGCGTACGACTCTCGGAATCAAGTACAAGGCATTTGTGCTCATCCATTGGTTGCACAAAGATAGTACTTTGAGCCTTGCACGTGGTCTAAAAGTTGGTGGCAAACCCGACCCAGAAACACCTCTGACCAGGAAAGCATTTGGAGTGTAGTGATTGGAGGGCCGGATGGAGGCCGCATGAGGTACAGCCTTGTCCACGTGCTGTAAGGCGCACTATATCGCTCCGCCGGAGTCGATGTAAGAGCGGCTGAGATCTTGCTGGCGAATCAGCGCTGAAGGACGTGGTCGACCCAATGCGGCCTCAGCTGCGAGCCATTTGCGAAGTGGTTGGAGTTCGCCCTAGCAGCTAGTGTATGTAAGAGGATCAGAGACTTCATGTCATCAATCTTGGTGGTGAGTAAGATGTCTTTGATGATGCTTGCGACCAGGAGAAGTTGGTGTCCCGCCAAGACGGCAACGGAGCCAGATTGTCCGATTGCCGAAAAGCTTCAGGCCATGGCGAGATTTGTTGGACGACGATCCATGAAATTTTTGACATTGACAACAGCACTTGGACACCGCGTCAACATTGCCCACCAACAATGAAGCGAAAGGCAGAGGATACGGTAGCATCTGCCGCGAGTGGACTTGGCAAAAAGCAGGCCACCGACGCCAATGGCATACGAGGACGTTTCCGAGAGGGACTTTTCGACCAAGACGTCGTGAAAGGCTATGCAGATGCGTATGCAAAGTCGAAGCCGTATCTGCATACCGTGGTCTCCGATCTTATCAACGACGACTTGCTGCGCTCCGTTCGCAACGAGATCCAGGAGAACATACATTTCACTCCCAAGGAAACTGATATTTACAAAATTCATCAATCTGGAGACTTGGCAAATCTTGACGGTCTACCTGCATCAGCGCTGGAGAAGCTACCATCACTGTTGAAGCTTCGAGACGCATTGTACGGCGAAGATTTCCGAAAATGGGTTTCTTCGGTTTCTGGTTCTGGCCCGCTATCAGGAAAGAAGACCGACATGGCTGTGAATGTCTATGTGCCCGGATGCCATCTGCTCTGCCATGACGATGTGATCGGCACTAGGAGAGTGAGCTATATTCTGTATCTTATAAATCCAGATAAGCAATGGAAAGCAGAGTGGGGCGGCGCTCTGCGACTGTACCCAACTGATGGGGTCAAAGGCGAGGATGGCAAAGCGTACAAACTGCCAAGATCAGACTGGAGCAAAGTCATACCTCCAGCATGGAATCAGCTTTCGTTCTTCACCGTACAGCCCGGTGAGAGCTTCCACGATGTTGAAGAAGTGTACAAGCGCAGTGCTGGTGAGGATGAGGATGACGGTGGTCGTGTTCGCATGGCAATCAGCGGTTGGTTCCACATCCCTCAAGAGGGAGAAGATGGCTTTGAACCTGGGCTGGAGGAGAAGCTCGCGGAAAGAAGCTCTTTGCAGCAGCTTCAGGGCAAGGCTGACGAATTCGACGAGCCTCAGCATCAATGGTCGTCTTCCGATGAAGCAACAAATGCCAAGGAAAGTGACGAGGAGGACGTTGAGCTCACAGAAGATGATCTGCAATTCTTGATTGCTTACATGACTCCGAATTATCTTACGCCAGATACTGTGGAGGAGCTGAATGAGATCTTTACGGACGAATCAATCCTGCAGCTCACCAACTTCCTGAGTGAGAAGTTCTCGAAGGCTCTGAAAGAGTCACTGGACGGTACAGGGCCAGGAGAACTCGCATGGTCAACATCTCGCCCGCCGCACAAGCACCGGTATCAGTATTTGCATGCTCAAAAACCCTCTACATCCAGTGACGATTTGCCACCTTTGCGCAAGGTACTTGATGTACTGCTCCCAAGCTTGGCGTTCCGGAAATGGCTTGCGCTTGTGACAGGCTTGACTCTTCAGCGAAGCGCAGTCCTTGCAAGACGGTTCCGCAAGAGTCTAGACTACCAGCTCGCGCAAGGCTACGAAGGAGAGAATCCACAGCTGGAGTACACCTTGTGTCTTACGCCCACGAAGGGCTGGGCCGCTGATGAAGATGCTGAAGCTGAGAATGGGGAGAATGGTCATTCTCAAAAAGCAGAGGCAGAAGAAGAGGACAACGTTGGTGGCTATGAGCTGTATATGGCTGGCGAAGATCCAGATGATGAAGAAGGTTCTGACGATGGCGTGACCATTCCAGCGAACGTTCAATCTCAGACGGGTGCAGGCCAACGTCGCTCTGCCAAGAAGAAGAAGGCAGACCCAGCTGTATACCAAGCCGCAGGGGATGATGAAGATGACGGAATTCTGTTCAGCAATCCCGCAAATTGGAACACGCTCAGCCTGGTGCTCAGGGACAAAGGTACTTTGAAGTTCGTCAAGTACGTCTCACGGTCAGCACCAGGAGACAGAATTGATATAACTGGTTGTATCGAGGTGGAGCCGGACGAGGATGAAGACGAGGGATGAGTCGCTGCTCTCAATCAAGCATTACATACGAGAAATAAGGTCGCAGCTCGAGCTCAAGTCCCGAAGAACTACCGCTCCACAATTCACACGCACCACCTTTTTCCTTCCTCCATTTCAGCCTTCCAAGGATGAGAATCCTTCCTTGGTCACATTGACGCAGCTTCCGGAAGCCTGGTTGCGCTGCACTCCTCGTTACGCATGCAGTTTAAAATGGCAGACGATGGACGTTCAGGCCCACCAACTCCACTGACCAATGCCGATTTGGACGCAATGCCTACTGAGATCCAACTAGAGGAACTACTGAGACTGTTTGTCGACGCGGTCAATAAACGAGACCTCGATCCCAATCTTTTGGTTTGGACACGTGTCAGCGAGGACTTTGTGGGAAGGATAGATCCGAGACTATCGTCGAATGGTCCTGGAGGTCTTCGTGAGATGTATGTGGAGGCTTTCAAGGAAAATCCGCAGATGAAGATTGGACTCACGGAACTTGTGCCTTGTGTTGATGAAAAGCAAGGCACTGCTACACTATTCTGGACGGGTACGGCCAAAGGCTTTTACGATGACGTGACCATCTGGAGTACTGGTACTGTTGGCTTCAAAAGGATAGAAGGGCAATGGTTTATCACGACTTTTGAGGGAGCGAGAGGATTAAAGGATCTAGCATCATAGATGAACACCGGTTGCTCGTTTCATTAGGAGGCTGCAGACCATGTTCGGCAGGCTATCACTCGTCCTCGGTATCTCGGAAGGCCTCCCTGCGTGAGTACTGATGGTGGAAACCCCTCCAGCCAGCCCTACGCATTTGCACACCGAGTCCACCACACCGTCGCCTCTTGAAGTGTTGCCGTAGAGAGGAACCATATCAGGCTGCCAGATCAAGTTTCCAAGGCCTTCACGGTGCACCCTCCGCTACCACAGCTTGGACAATAGACAATCGCATTCTTGCGCAGGACCATTTCTTTCATTGCCACCTCATTATGGCACTTCTCGCAAAGACATACGTGCCACTTCTGACAACACCCCAGCTTGCGACAATCGTGCTGGCTTGGTGGCGGTGGCGGTATGGTCTCCTTTAGGTCCGCCGCAAATTGTTGTATTTCCAGCGCAACTGCTCGCAGATGACGGAAGTCGAACATCTCACTGGGCTTTAGCCAGGCTTCTGGCCCAAGAATTTTGTCTGCATGTGGTGCGCATGCCTTTACAATCACGGATCTCAGGGCTCCAAGGGCACCGCCACTCCCATAGACCTCTCGGATGAGCACAACGTAGTTCGATCGCAAGAGCTCCTGTTCTGCCAATGGAAAGAATTTGTGGACCGCAATACGAGCAAGACCTTCAAGCTGCAAATCCCAGGCGGTCTGGAGAACGTATGCATTGAAAAGCACTGGAGAGGAGTCTTCCACGTTCTCGAAGTCGGCGTCGTCGTACTCGTCTTCGTCATAGTCGCCGTGGAGCAGATAGCGCACCACGGCATCTGGGGACATGGTGGCTCGTGAAGTTGCTGAGGTTTGCATTGTTGCTTTGCTCACAAAGCTTTGCGAGCAGAGGCGAGTTGGTGCAGAGCCACGCCTTGTTGACATACCACGCCTTGTCGCCGCATTGTAGCTTGAAGTCAGCCCATCTTGGGTCTGAGAGAAGGCTGAATCTCGTCAGCGATGGACACAGCAAAGGTGGTTTGCTTACCGTAGGGCGGTCTGCGCCAGAAAATCGCGGGAGTTCACAGACAAGCTGGCAAGCTCCACTTCGTTGCTGACCGCGGGGCTTGCGACATCGCGTTGGGAGTCAGACATGCTGCGTTACGTATAGATCGTGGAAGAGAAAATGCTCGTCATTTGTCAACTAGGCGTCTGGAAATCTCGTAGGTGCGACCAGGGCCGGCCCGAGCATATGAAGCCGCTAGCTGATGCAAAGGTGAAGAAGTTTCTCGCACTTCTCGAACACTTCTTCCACATGTACAACGAGGTCGAGTAGATCTCAGCGTTGACCATAATGAGATCGCCCGTGGGTAGCGACTCGTGCCGCCAGAGAATGCTTTGTGTTCCAGAGTCTCGCGCTTGCCTTTAATCCCCCAGGTGAAGTCGAACCGTTCGAGGCCCTGCATGTGAAGTTCTTAGCTTTTCAAACGGCCATGACCAGATATTTCGCCCTCGCCCACAAAACCCTTCCGCAACTCACCTTCACCTTCTCTCCCCAACATCACACAAAAATCTAGTGGCCCCTCATTTCCTCTCCCACAATCACCACACCGCCCTCCCATCGCCATCGTGATCCCTCTCAGGCAGAGGCACTTTGGTGATGGCACAGTACTCCGAGCGTAGCGCCTGGCAGGTTCAGGAACGAAAGGAGTAGAACTCAGCACCTCGACGGACCAACAGCTTGTTTCGGCTCGCTCGTTTGGAATCATCGGAAGTGGGTGCGGTTCGAGACCGGAAGTACAAGTATCAACGACGTACTCGCGGCGAGGACAGACTCGGAGTAAGGACTCGTAATGAGCACCTCTGACTGTGGTCTTGATCGTTACGCGTTTACGTTTGGAGAGAACGGAAAAGGGAACTTGGGCGAAGTCGTCGTTGACGAAGAGGTCGACACTCACCACCACCGCCACGAACCACCGAACACGAGCCAGCGCAGACAAGCAAGCAAGCAAGCAAGCAAACCAGCACCACCCAAGCCCAACCCAAGCCCGACGCCGCGGGCGAGAACAAGCCCACACAACGACGAAGCCACAGCCAGCGGAGGGTACGTATTGTCCCTCTTTGTAATACTGACTGTTCTCTTAGGCCATCAGCTGTCTGGCACATGCGTGTGCTGGTCACTGGAGGCCACCCGTCCAAAATATCCCAAGCCGCCTACGACGACGCCGCCTGTCAAGCAATGACGCCGCAGGTACACAATCGCAGAGTGGCGGATAGCAAGCCGTACGCCTCACCCTTCTTCTGATGCTGAGTCCGACACGCGAATGTGGAGACCGCCCATCCGGGACATCGCGTATGAGTAGGACCACCTGGCAAGATGCTACTATCAATAATGCCGTAACGAGTCTTGTGTACTTCCAAAGACACACACAGACGCACGACCGAGACCTTGCGACTGGGGATGTCGTCCCCGTCACCCTTCGAGTCCTGGATTGCACACGAGCAGTGTGCCCATTCGCCATATCTGTCGGCGACGGTGAAAGGCCGGAGTGGACGGCAAGACTTTTGTGAGACGAACAACACAATAGTAAAATGGGCGCCAGATAGGCGGTATGGGCCACCTCTCGACCAGGTTTGGTGCTTCTGACTGGTGTTGCGAGTGGCTGGAATCTCTATCTTCAAGCATAAATGGCCGTCGCACAGCGATGATACCAGCAGCTCCTATTCCGGCAAGACAAAAAGCAAAACGCCGCGGCCGGCCTGAGGGAAAGTGTCATAATTCATCATCTATTGCATCTCCTCTTCACATCCCACCCACACACATACATCTCACCCTTGGGCATCAACCCTTTGCTGCCGCCTAACCTTTTTCTTCTCGTCAAAGACCTCAGCATAAATCCTGACCTCACCAGCAAGTATCCTTCCAGCCTCAGTACCCATCCCCTCAAAACCCTCAGCAACCCCAACCCTATCCTTGAAACTCTTATCCTGACTCATCTTCATCCTTCCCTCTAGTCTCGTAACCTCGATCTCAATCCCAATAATATTCTTCATAAGAAGTTCCACATAGCTCTCAGGAGCATCGTCGATTTTCCAAGCGTCCCCTTCCACATCCTTCTCAGAATGTGAAGTTAGAGCATCAAGCTGATTTCTCAAAAACGAGATCGTCTCAGAAGATTTGCTATCGTGGTATACAGTCGCAACGCCGTAGGCTTGGACAGAAGTATAATCCCAAGTCGGAACGACTTTACCAGTGCTTGGCTTGGTTTCGATGTAGAATTTTGGTGAAACGTAGCCGTGAACTGGACCATTGAACATGATCAGGACTTCGTCTTTGAGTGTTTTAGCTGTGCTGCCCTCGTGGATCGGTGGTTGTGTTGAGGTCTGTTCGACGATGGATTTGACTTGAGGGTTCATGCGAGCAATGTGACCTCGAAGTTTCGGTAGTTGCTCAGGATCGGGATTTTCGTCGATTACCCATGGTATATGGCTTGCTTGTAATGCAGCCTCCTTTGAGGATGTGATGTTTGTGATGAGGAGTCCTAGGGTGTTGCGCTTGAGGAATTGGACCAGAGTTGGGATGTGGTATTCAGCGTGTGCTGCTACGAGATGCATGGTTTTTTGATTTCGCTGCCGATGTTGTGATCACTCTGCTCTTGTCTTACTTTGAGATTAGGATGACAATGCTTCTTGACGACTTGACTGTCTTTCAATAGCCACAGAATCACGCCCTATCGTGCGGGAAGCTGTTGCTTGTCGCTGTGATTTTACTGAGTTGGGAAGGTGCAAGCGGGGTGGGAAATCCGAAGTGGGCGGAGAAATCGGATAACATGGCCCGCTCGGTAGCAAAGATCGAACATATGAGTGCTGGTCTATCGCAGTGTTAAATGGTCCAGGTATAAGAAAGTTGAACTTCTCTCAGGCGCGCTACACGGTGTACTGAAAAGATGGCAAGACCACGAGGTGCTAGGCAGAATACTGGACGATGTCCACTTCGGGTCTCGCGAGACACCAGGAGAGCGAGAAGAAGAGGAGGGTATGAATACCATGACTTCTGATAATCAAGTATCAGGTGGATCCAAGCAAGGCCGAGAGCACCAGATAGCCGCCAACTATGCCGATGATGGTTCCAGCAAGCAAGGCTTCTCCTTGACCAGTCAATGTCAAGTACGCCCCAAGACCGACAGCCAATTCGTAGCGTTGTGCCGCAGCTCGTCTCTGCTTCCAGTCCTTGCGGATATCAAAAGTGGTGAGAGCTCGTTGACTCTGCTGTAGCGGTTTTCGAGGGATTGAGAACGCCAGACTGACAGGCCGGTGGTCGCTGGTGGGTTGCACGGGCAAGGCTTTGTACGTGTGCACTTGCGGAGGAGCTTTGGCAAGGTACAGTACTCTGTCGCACCAGGACGGAATCCGATGCTTCGCCCACAACCAGTTCTGCCCCTGTACGCTGTCGATCTGGAGGCCAGGAAATGTCTCGGTGATGCGACTCGGTTCGTCTCTGATGGCCTTTGCAATGGTCTGAGAGCTGTCTGCCGCGAGAGTCTGAGCTTTCGAAGAATATTTGTAGGTCGGCGCAAATGTGATTGGCGCTTCCGTGAGGTTGTGCAGTGTCTTGTCGTTCGCCATTTCACGGGTCAATTGGTCTTGCCGCAGCAGCTCTTTGAAGTCGACCTCGTCTGGATTTGGGGTCAGAGGATGCGGCCAGGACTCGTAGTCTTTTGGTTGCGGTTGCACATCAGATGTCCGATAATTCAAGTCGCCAGCCAAGAAGACATGAGATGGAGGCGAGAATATAGTGTGTCGGCCTTCATTGTCATTCCCGCTCCGAGAGAGCAAGGGCTGCTGCTCAGTCGATGCTGCTATCCTGCCACTTGCTTCACTAGGCTCAAAGACCAGATTTTCGCATAGATTCTTCCAGTCTTCATTTCTCCGTTCCCACTCCTTTTCCATAGGGGCCAGATGTGCAGCGACATAGGTCATCAGAACATCGTCTTCGAGACCAAATCTAATGCCGACTGCACCCTTGTTGCCCATCTCCCAAACACCGACACCAGTGCCTGCCTCCTCTATCCATTGTATGCTATCTTTGACACTCTTTCTGGCAAACACCATGATCGCCGTCATCCCAGCATTGCGTGTGATCACATGCTCATAGTCTGCATCTTTGCCATATCTCCAGTCCACAGATCTGAAAACTGCTTCTGCTAACTTCGAGAAGTATGGCGTCAACAGAGAGCCTCCAAGGAACGCGAAGCCGATAGGAGATATTTCTTGGAGGGCGAGAACGATCAGATCTGGCGGTAGGGTAGCATTCGTGAAGCTGCCGAAGAGTGATGCTGCGAAGTAGTCGACATTGACCTCTTTCCGGCCACAGTTGAAGGTGGTATACAGGCAGCTTATGTCGGCCATTTCAAGGTCATATCATGCTCAGAATATCGGAACGTGTCAGGCAAAGGTAAACTCTATGTAGTCGCGTGCGAAATGGACATCAACTGAATGTTTATGCTAGACGTCATCGTCGTCGCCAAGTGAAAGTAGACAGGGGTCGGAGCCAACTCCTACGCTGGTTTTCCTCCTTTACTCCCACTTCCACCTTCATCGAATGATCTTCTTCATTGCAATATGCTCTATTGTGACTTACAGGTGCAGTTCTGCTTCGGAAGCATGCTCTGTCTAGAATACCTGAAACCTCTGCCTTGGAGGCGCTGTGAGACTGATGATTGGCACGACGACCGGTGAGTGAGGCCGCACGTACAGCGGCAAGCTGCAGCTGCAGGTTCGTTGTTGTCGTGGAGCCTCAGACATCTAAAGCTCATTTCTGCCTGCTTTACTTCCGTTTGTTGTCAAACGAGCAGGATTCCTTCTCGCGGCCAACTGACATTTGCATATCCAATCCTCAATTCAGTGACCTAAAGCATGGAAGACTACAATGACCTAAATTACGACATGTATCCTCAGCCCATGCCAGCAATGGGCACCGAGGACGAACTGAGAGAAGCGATGAGCCTGGACCCAATCGAAGACGGAGAAAAGATCAAGAAGAACGAAATCGGTCTCGATGCCGATATTCGTCAACTATACCGCGAAGATGTTACCAAGCCTTGGGAAACATGGAAAGAAGATGCCGAGAACGAGAAAGCTAATCATCCAAAGAACTCGAAGTACGCGCTTGTGGTAAGTGATATTGACTGATTGTACAGAGACTACACAGCACGCCCATTCGCGTGACGCTCTTGTGTTTCAAACGCTCTTGTGTTTCAGGCACTCTGCTCGAATTTCGCTTCTATTAGTCCCAAGCTAATGCTTTACTTTACAGGTTCGACGTCAAATGAGCACGGAATCAGATGACGGTCTTCAACTTCACTCTGTCACGATTCAAAGCCCAATTTTGCGGAAGCTTCTTGACTATGTCTTCGAAGGCTCGCGTGAGGTCTGCACTACGATGAAGGACCTCACCTTCAAGCATCCGTTCCATGAGTTCCTTCATCGCTGGGACAGGTACCTTGTATGCGTGGAGGAAGTCAAAAACGGTCTCGAGAAGCAGCATGTCGAGCTGCTTCATGGAATCCTCGAGCCAGTTGTAGGACCTCTTGTCGAACAGAAGCGAGACATCTTGAGGCAGAATAGAGTCGACTTCAAGCGACTCTGGATGATATTCGAACCTGATTGCGAGGTCACTACACCGGAAGACGGCCGGCTCTTTACAAACCAAGACGCAAAATACGACCTCATCCCAGGTGGCGAGGCTCTTCTCCTTACAAGCAAATGTGTCAGCTACAATGGCAGGTTCTTCGGCTACCAGACCGTGACGTTGGGGCTTGATAGCTATGAAGGCTTCAAGATGATTGACGAGCTGGAAGTCGTCCCGGTTGCGCTTCATCCGCGTCGTGATGCGCTGATAGAGGAAGCGACTGCGAGAGGCAAGAGGTTTGCAGACTTGTCAGGATGGCAATACAAGTCATACACGGGCATCGTCACCATCATTGAGCAGCAAAAGCGGCCTCGCATGGTAACAAACGGCCGCATTGTTATCGACCCGGACCTGTATGGGACCAAGAATGGCCAGGAGACGCTGGAGCCGCTCTACAAGGCCAACACAACGGCCAAGCCAGCCCCGAAATCCTCGACCCGCTATGATCCGTACAGCTACAATCCATCTTACCCAGGTCGGACGGCGCCAACCATCATCAACAAAGACACCGAGAAATCGCACGCAGCAGAACTGAAAGGTCACCATTATCGGCTGTGTACGAACATCGTCAAGGGGTACTGCCTTACGTCCAAGCAGTGGGCCAAGTTTGACGTGGACGGCGTCGGCGAGATCAACTTCAGCAAAGCGGCATTCAAGCGACTCTTCCTCCCACATGACTACAAAGAGCTCATTCTTGCGTTTGTTGACAGCCATCTGAATCGCGGAGATGACTTCGACGACATTGTTGAGGGCAAAGGCAAGGGCATGGTCATCCTTCTGCACGGTGCTCCAGGTCTTGGCAAGACGCTGACGGCAGAAGCCGTGGCTGAAGAGATGCAAGTGCCCTTGTATGCCATGAGCGCTGGCCAGCTTGGCTTCGATGCTGAGACTATCGAGTACAATCTGCAAGATGTCCTGGATATCTGTGCCAAGTGGGGTGCTGTGTTGCTGCTTGATGAGGCCGATGTCTTTCTCGAGCAGAGACAGATCACCGACATTCATCGCAACCGGCTCGTATCGATCTTTCTCCGCATGCTGGAGTACTACCAAGGTTGTATGTTCCTTACTACGAACCGCGTGGAGACGTTCGACCTCGCCTTCCGCAGCCGCATCAACCTTGCTATCGACTATCCGAAGCTCGATTTCCAGACCCGACGTCATATCTGGCGTACCTTCGTGCGACCTTCAGAAGACTTTCCCAACAACCACAGTGCAATCACTGAGGATCAGCTTTTCGACCTTGCCGAGCTTGATCTCAATGGCAGAGAGGTGAAGAATTTGGTCAAGACTGGCAGGCTGCTTGCAAAGCGCAAGGGTGAGCAACTCGGGATCATGCACATGATCTCGGTCATGAATGTGCAGCGGGGACTGCCTGGAGATGGCAGTGGATTCAAATATGCGCTTCCAGATTCCTTTCAGGTCGCCATCGGAAGCGTGATCACTCAAGCAACGATGAGAGTCCGCAGAGGTATTAGCATGAGCTTCTAGGTCGCTTCCGCAGAATTCGAGAAGCAGCGGCGCCCGTGCGATTGTGCGTGCTTCATCTCGCGCTCTTTTATGGCGAGCTGAGATCTACATGCCGAAGTCCGAATACTGAACATGCCTGACTCGGAAAGATACAAAGTCCAATCAATCTTTCACGTCTGAATTATCACATCATGCAAGTCGAAAAGAAAAGGAGTATTGTAGCGCTAATGTACTTCTCAGATCTGCTCGTCCAGAGCAGCAGAAGAAGCTGCGCAGCATTGACCCTGTCCTGCGCATGTTCCATCACGGGCCGTCGAAGCCGTCTGTTTTTGACTATTCCCCTTCCATTGCACACACCAAACCCTCACGTTGAGAGCAGCAATGTTCATGCCTCACAATCGACTATCTTGCGCTTGAGTAACATGGTATCAGGGACGCACACCTTCACATCGGCAAGCGGACCTCGTCCACAATGATATTGACTACGACAAGCTGTCCATGAGTCTCAGATTCTGCTTGAGGATCTGTCTACCGGAACAAGCATGTCACACACCGCGTTGCTGTACTCATGGCTGGACCCATCTCGCCGCCAAATTCGGCTTCTACGTCTAGACAAGCCCGGTACACAGGATCATGGCAGAATCACTGGCGAGCTCAGCACATACTCCATGGATAGTGCCCCAATCTTTGATGCATTGTCGTATGCTTGGGGCGTTGACGTTGTCGCCGAACCGATTATCGTCAATGCAGAAGCAGTCTTCGTAACCCGCAACTTATACCAAGGCCTTCAAAACTTCAGACAGGGCGATCACGCTGAATACATCTGGTTAGATGCAATATGTATCAATCAGCGAAACTTTGCCGAGCGTAGCCATCAAGTGACCCTTATGAGAGACCTATTCAGCATGGCTAGAGTTGTGCACGTTTGGTTGGGACCGAGCACGCCGAGCACTGAGCGCACTCTCTACGTCTTGGACCGAGCTGGCCGGAGACTCTCGCCCGATTTCGAGGATGCAGATTTGCTCCCAGCAGAAATCAACAGTGTCTCCACGGAAGCTTTCCAGAGCATCTTCACAAACCCTTGGTGGAACCGACTCTGGGTTGTGCAAGAGGTCGTCTTGGCAAAGGAGCCAATAGCACACTTCGGCTCTGACCTGTCAATCCACTTTTCAAGATTATTAATGGGTATACTGGCATGCTTCCGACTTCGAGACCAGAGCTCAGCAGAGACGACACTGCCTTGGTATATGATGCAGCTGGCACTCAAATTCTCAGCTCCGATGACTGCAAAGACTAGCGAGCGACCTCATATGAAGCTCATCCCAGATATTCTTGCTGCGGTCCGAGACAGCAAGGTAAGTGTCCGACATGACAGGATCTATGGTCTTCTGGGTTTACTTCCGGTTCAGCTGGCAATCGAGCCTGATTATGGCCGACGATTAGAGCACGTATTCACCGAGTTTACTTTGCGAGTGATCTGGCACGAGCGCTCACTCGATGTGCTTGCCCTTGGAGGTCTGCATGGACCAAGCGATCTGATCTTGCCTTCATGGGTGCCATCATATGGACATCCAGCACCGTATCTCTTTCGTGGCACTTCTGGCTTTGATGCCAGCAAAGCACTGGCATCTCACCCGCAACTTGGCTTTCCTAATGATGTAGCAAAGTATGCAGGCTCCGGGGTGCTCTCTGTCTGGGCGCATGAGCTCGGCACTATATCGTTCGCCATCTCAGCGGTTCCAGAAGAGCTCTCTACAACGCTGGCGGAAAACAAGGAATTTAGAGGTGAGGCCTGGTACGACGAAATGATAAACGATGATCTGACACTTCGCTACAGCAGCCCAGATCGATAAGCTTCAGCAGCGGGCGTGCGAATGCATCGTCAAATTAAAGCAGAAACTTCCTCCGAGCGCCACGGTCTTGGAAACTGCCGGCATCATGTGGTCAGCTTTGGTGGGTGCAACAGAATTGAGTGATCGCAATGACAGCGCCACGAGCAACTTCCATACCTGGCTGTTTCTACGTGATGAAGAGAAGTATGGGCACAGATATCATACAGTACTTCAGACGCTTCTCGCCGCCAAGCCATGCCCAATGTTTGCAGTTTCCGACAGCAGATTTGTTGGCATTGTGTCCGGAGATGCAATGGCAGGCGACAGTCTCGTCATTCTGGCAGGCGCATCTACGCCATGTGTGTTGCGTCGAGAAGATAGTGGGAGGTTTCAATACATTGGTCATACTTATTGTATAGGTGAGTATGTTTGAAGTCCCTAAACACCAGACGCTGACAACCTCTAAGGTGCGATGCGAGGTGAAGCTATCAGTGCAGCAGCACTCGGAGTTAATGGTGACGAGAACAACTTGAATGGTATATTCTCAAGAGCTGAGCTGATATGAAGGTGAATTTGAGTCATCGATGACGATGCGCTTTTTGGCAAAAGTCTTTCCTGAAGCTGAAAGCCAGCCAGGGCCAAGAGGTCGCTCATCGAAACAATGTAAACAGTGCCTCTTGGAAGACAGGCTGCAGACTTGCAAAGATTGCAAGAGATCTCAAGGGAGCGGTATAAGATTGCTATGCCCTCCGCTCTGACGACCTCCTGTTCCTGCGACAGTCTCGTAGATAGAGCATCGTCTACAGCGTGAAACCTCGGAGCGACTACCGCCAGATTTGAGCGAGCCATACCGGGGTCTCACCGCCGACCTCAATGATGATGCTCATCGCCACTCCCATCATCTTCACCCCAATCCACATATTTATCCTGCATCTTGTAGAGCTTGTCCGCAGACCGACAATGCCGAATATCCGTAACTCCAGAAATATTGGGCACCGTACCCAGCGAACCATTATTAGCCCGAGGAAGCTCGATAGTGTCATCAGCATGACAGAGAATCGCCTGTCGCATATGATACAAGCAATGCGGCCAATGCTTATCACCTCGATAGTCAAAAGCCGGCCGCTTCCCATAGTATGCTTCCTGCAACGTCTGTCGCATCATAGCGAGACAATGCAAATTATGAAACCTGCAACCCAAAAAATATCAGCAATTGCCTACTCACCCACCACTCCCTTCCACTCACATAGCAATAGTCCCATACTCCACAATCCCCGTCGCACCAAGCTTATCGGATATATCCTTCGGTAACTTAATACTCCCCCAATTCACCTCCATATCCTGCGCCCAAAGAAAATCATATTTATGATCGAGAGACATGTATCTCTTATCTGTTCCATACGTCTTCTCTACATCCCAATCATTCGTTCTTTTGAAAGATTCTTGACTCATATCGAATGCAACCATTACTACCAGGAATGGGACGAGAATGTGGGAGATCACGTAGCGTGCGAATTTCCATATTTGTCGGAGATGGCGTTTTCGAGTTCGTTCGTCGAAGTCTGTGGGGAGGTCTTCTTCGAGACTACTATTGCTTGTTCGCCGCCGATTCGGGTCGTGGTATGACATGGTGCTGCTTTTGGTGGGACGGGGCGAAGGGAGAGAACAATACTAAGGAGTCATCAGTCGTACTTATTGGTGCGCCTCAATTGGGTATGGCCGGAAAGAGACATGTTTGAGAGGTATCGCCGCGTGGACCAGGGGGGCTTGAAAGGACAAAGAGGCTGTTGACGGATATGTTCTTTGTTCTGCGGCCGACTTGCCATATCGGCTGCTGTGTGAACAAAGAAGGTTACGTGATAACAGTGCGCACGAACTTGGTGTTTTGCCTGGGTTGTCCCAAGAGAAGTCATGGAGCACGATCGTTGATGCTGCTAATGGGTAGCCAGTGCAGTTGCGAGAAACCTAAGACAGTCTCTCTCTGTGAAAGTTGACCAGTACGGCGTTGAGAAGGCATCCAAGAGCGGAGAGCCAGTATCGCTTCTGGAACGCTGCGTACATCGCAAAGCCACAAGTCAGCTGGCTGAGGATGAAGAAGGTATGGAGGTCAAAGCCAGACGAAGGCGTTGTTGTTGAGTTCCAAGTCGGCAGCGACGACTGATGTCTGAAGGATAGTGTGACCAGGGCAAAGCCAATTGTCGCCATTTTGTAATTCCTCTTGAGGATAGCAACGTACAGGCACAAGACGGATAAGATGGAAGAACTTGAAGCGAGGCGGTGTTGTACGTGTGGTTGAGACGCGAGCTGCCAGATGTCTCGGGTTTCCTCATATTTGTCGCTGTCATCCTGATCTTCCACTTCTAAAGAGCTGGCCTGCAGAACAAGGAGGCCAAAATGGAAAAGATTCATGGCTTTGCCGTCAGATTGACCTGCTAATGTGTCGCATAGCACCTTCGTGGCTACGTGGAACTGTCGGGGGAGCCTTGGCGTTACTGACACGACGTCTGGACGATGCGCTAACGTCATCTCATCGCGGCGAACCTGGTCGTGGACACCGCAAGGACTTCGGAGCTGTCTGATCGATGAACAGAATCATCGACCAAAATACCATCTATGATTGTAAAGGTAAAGCAAGTGAATGTTGGTCGAGGAAGCTCCATGTTGGTAGCGACAATGGGTGCTACAGTAGCCATTCTCCAACTTCTCCAATTCCTTCATTCGTTCCCGTCTCGAGGCACCCAGCCTCCTCGCCCACATATTCGACGCTTCCTCCTTCCTTCGAGTCAACATCATGTGACCAGCATATTTTGTCCTCTCAACCAACGTCACCCGCCGTAGACCTCCCCTCCGTCCCCGTCCCACTCGAACTTCATTCATCGACTTCTGCCATCACATGCTAAACTCCGCACACCATTCCCAAATCATCCTCGACTCCCAGCCTTCTCCTTGCACACCGATCTCCAAGTCTAATCTCGAACATTTTCGCGTTTTCCCGTGCACAACGACTTTTTTCACGCGTCAAGCTCTATCTCGGAACATCGCTATCGAACACCATTTGATAGAAAGGAATTGTACATGGCTGGGAAGTAGGTCAGAGCTCCGAAATAGGTCAGAGCTCTGAGGAAGTCTGATGAACCATGTCAGGAGAGTCGTCGCGGGCGCGCTGGTCCCGCGTAAAGTGCTTGCATCGCGTTCCTTCCGTTTTCGGTGATATTCAGAAGACCACTATTGTATATACATTTATCGAAACACAAAGTTTCACTTCAATGCGTTCCTGGCAGTGCGCATCATGGCTGTGCCAATGCGCGATGCTGCTACCGCTAGCTGGACCTATTTCTTCTCAAATTCTCGTTGCCCGGTGAACGATTTTTCTTTCCTCTCATGTGAATGATGTCCTGGGCTGTCCTTGCAGTGCTATTAGTGCGTGTCCGAGAAACGACGAAATCGTTCAAGTATCTTCAGAATGGCAGGATCCGCAACCAGTCAAGGCTCCTCACTACCTCATCTGCCAGAATTGTGTGCCTTGCCAACCAGCGAGGAGTCGGTATGGGGCATGATTTCGCGAGGAGACATTGAGGAGTGGTCATGGAGAGCGAGCAGGAAGATCAGGTACGCTTCCAAGATTCAATTGCTGGAGAAGCTTGCTGACGCGTGATCCACTAGCCCAGAGAGAATGTATCTGAATGAGCTCGGTGGGCACTTCGACGATGTAGTGTCAAAGCCTTGGACGTACCGCTTGGGCGACTATGATGTTTCAATCGTCCGGACACCACGAAATCCGAGACCGAGTGCGACCAGTGTGAGACGGAGTGTCAAGAGCGAGATTGAGGTACACCCATCGTCCTTTATTCTGGTAGCGCTGCTGATTTTCATAGATACGACGGAGCCGGCTCTCTGTACAGCAGTGGCTTGGTGGCGACTATGACCGCCTTTTGTTCTGGTTGCATCGCGGAGGTCAGATTTCGTCGAGCGGCGCGAAGCGCAAGCGTCCTACGGCAGACTACCAGTCCTGGGTGCGGTCGGCAACGGTCCAAAGGGCAGTACATGCTCGGAGACAGAGCAGGTGTCACGGGAACAATCCACGACGATATCGGGTTTGATTGAACTCTCTTGCCAGCATCACCGCCGCTGCAACTCGGATTTCAGTGCCCTTGTTGATGCCCAGTCGGCCGAACAAGAGTCAAGCCGGATCATATCGATACGGGCGCGCTCGCAGCTCTGACTGCGCGGCATGATCGGAGAGACTTGGTTGCTTTGCCACTCCGATGAGGTTCTGCTGGAGAGATCTGCCTACATCACTCCGAGCCCGCGCCAGCTCACCTCTCATCCCGCGCAGGGGTGGTGTTGCACAGCATAAGCGAAGCTGCTGAGCCTAAGCTCAAGCCTGCATGCCGAGCATATGACCCGTATCCGGCTCGCTCCAGGCGGGATTGATTGCACAATCGGCCGATGGGGCTCCGGTGAGACTAAGTTCCAATCAAAATCGGATTTCTGGTGGCTAAGCACGTCACAGGAACGGTACTTCTGCTCGAGCAGGCGTGGACCTTGCTTTGATTAATCTGAGAACGGTCCGCGACACCCGGCATAGGAAGTTCCAAGATGGAACTCTTTTTATGCGCTGAGCAAACGGGCGAATTGTGCTCGGAGCGCAATCACCAGGCTTTGTCGTGGACCATGCGGTCGAGTTTCTGAGGCTCATTTCATATTAATTCAACAATTCAGGCGATTTTCATGTTCTGAAAGACCCCTCAAGACAAGAGATTCACTTGACGCACGTCTGATACATCGGTCCGGTCCTTCCCTAGTGATCGATGTCAGGTTGAGGGTGTGTGACAAGCCGGAAATGGATCTGCTTACACGACTAGATCCTTTGCGGGCAGGCGTCATGTCGTTCCAGCCTGTCAAAAAGACCGCGATTGGACGAGATCGACTTTGGCGTTCGGCGGTAAATGTGAGGCCAACGGAGCTTCACGGTATTCGAGATCGAGGGACACTAACATTCATAATTTGGGCATGAGGCTTCTATCTTCCTCTCACAAGACAGCGTGTGAGTCGCGGCTCGGCAGCGATCGTCGCCACGAGTGACCTGTCTTGATGTCTGACCGCTTAGAGGAATACCTGTTCCTGAAAATTGACCTTGTATCAGTGCGCAATAGTTCGTGTGAATGGCGTTGCGCTGGCATCTGTGTCCGTTCTCTGGTGCAAGTTTGTGGCCTGATGATGAAAATTGGGCACAACTGTAGACCGCCTGTCTTGTCATCTTGTTCAAAAGTTCAAAACGCCGGGCAGCTCTCCAAAATGGCGTTCGCAACTCTCGTCCACGGCTCAACATTCGGGTCCTTCTGGTTGGTAGGATACGTTCCTAGTGACTGATGTCAGCGAGCAGTATATTACAATCCTTTTCATATACGTCTTCGGATCGCCGGATCGCAAGAGGTATGTGCTCTGCCAAATACCACATCTCCACAAAGCTTCCGCATTCGCTAAGTCTTGTTTCAGCATGTCGGAAGAGGACACCGCAGGAGCAGGCGCACAGTTCGACATTGCGCAAGGTGGAAGCGGCATTGGCCTGAGCAGCTCCGAGGACTCTCACATGCAGAGCATCTTGGATGAGCTCGCAGCAATCGAATCGGCACCTTCGTCGGGAGAGACTTCCGGGGTGCGGAGCAGTCAAGAAGCACCGCGAAAGACCTCAAATCAAGCTCACAGCACGACGAGCTCACAGCCAGATAAGGAACCTAGCTAGACGAGCCAGCAAACTCGTGGACCTTTGTTGCTCTCGGGAGTATTGGCTGCTATCGCTGTCTCGTACTCGACGAGGTTAGACCAGCTCAAATCAGCACAGAAATTACCATGAAGGGAAGATACTGGACCACCCAGACTCACGAGGGGGTGGTCCAGCATCGGTGCACTACAGTAAGCGTCTGGACAATAATTTCGGAGAAGGCTCGAGGTGTGTCCGCAGTATCTATCTAACAGTTCCCTTGGTGTGTATGCGAAGGTGCCGCTAGCGAAAAAGACTGCTCGGTCGGTCTCCGCACGTGTAAATGATCAAGAGGCCACGAAGGTGTGAGTGCCCGTGATGATAAGGAATTGTGCGTTGAAGAGAAAAAAAGTAGAAAGTGTGAAGCGCAAGAAGTCTGTAGAGCGAAAGCCCAAAACGCGCTATTCCGTTTGGAGAAGACTGCCGAAACTTTTGGCGCGGAGATGGACATGGGAGAAGCAGATGGACTGGAACATCATGTGAAGCATTGTTCCTTCACTTCATCGTGTATATAACCATGAGCTCTGGGTCGAGAAGCGCGAGGCGGATAGCTTCCCAAAATGGTACAATCAACTCTCCTTTCCAGAAGCCCAACCACTAATCCAGCATAGTCTTCTCGCGCGACACGGTATGCAGCTCATGTTTGAATCAAATACGAAGAAATGGCATTGCATCAAGACGACATGCTTCGGCGGCAGCGGTGGCTGAAGCTGAGAAACCAACACAATCGATTTCAAAGAGTGCCCCTACCAATCCGCCCGTAAACCAGACTGGACCGCGGAAGGCCTTCAGAGTATCATGCAGTCCTGTACTATCACGGCCGCCTCTAATCACACGCGAATTGACCTCATTCGAGAAAGCTTTCTATCTATACCAGAAACGACTGAATGAGCGACTAGCCCTACCCTTCACGCGATACTTCTACTACAAGAAGGGCACGCCCCAGCAGGTCGAATTCAAGCGCAAGGCGAAGGCGCGAATGGCAATGGCGAGAGACGTTGGTGTTTACAATGCATACGGCGAAGAGGGCTGGGATGACGAAGTGCGGGTGGGCAGCAGATTGGGCGAGCCTGAAGATATCGTCGACAAATTGATACGGGATGCTGAGGGTAAGGACATTGTAGATGCCGAGCCACAAGGCGATGCAGAGACTGGTGGGGAAGCTGTCAGTGGGGACGCGAAAACTGGCGAGGGCGTACGAAAACCTGTTGGAGATATTGTTATTGAGAGACCCTCTCCGCGCATCACGGAAGCGGATAAGAAGAACGACATCAAGAGCTTGAACCGAAAATTGGATCGCAGCCTGTATCTGTTGGTACAGGATCAGGAAGGTCGATGGCGCTTTCCACAGGATCGGATATATGGACGAGAGAATATGCATCAGGTATGTCGCTTTCAGAAGATGAAGGCTGCATTTGGCGCACTGACACTTGCTACTAGGCTGCCGAACGAATCCTACTCCAGACTGCGGGCATTAACATGAATACTTGGGTTGTCGGTAATCACCCCGTTGGCCACCTTGTTCAGCAGTTTCGCGAGTCTCAAGTCACCAAAATTTTACCACATAAGCTGGTCACCACTGCCACCAAAGAATTCGAGCAAGACGAGCACGGCGACAAGGTCTTCTTCATGAAGGCACGCATAATGGCTGGCCAAGCAAATCTTTCCAGCAATGAGCTTGGAGTCAAGGACTTTGCATGGCTCACCAAGGAGGAAATTTCGGAGAAGGTCCATGGCGCTTACTTCAGAGCCATCTACAATATGCTGCCACAGCGGTAAGAGAGCATGGTGTGACTCTGTAACGCTTATAATTGTATAGATATGGCACTGAGAATCCTCGTGTACATTGTACGCCTTCAATCCATTCACCAGAAATCTCGTCATACTCGTCACCGCAAGACGTATATGTTCGCCAAGGGGATGTACATGTCTAAGAATGGACAGTACATGAAGCCCAAGACATCTCCAAGAGTCGCAGCGTGTCAAGGACGTGTCTTTGTCTTTGGCCATTCAAGACATGAAGTGGGAAATTATCACCAATTCATCTAAGCTTAGAAACAAAGACCACTCTTTGTGCCCGTGGTGACCAGCCACGGCAGACAAGTCACATTCACTACTCGACGACTTGTCTGTCTCACGCTCTCCACATTCACTACATTCTTCTCGCGACTTCCTGTTGATCATATTCTGCCAGCTGGCCTGGAACTTACCCATTTAACAATTATCTTCCTGCAGCAAACCATCAGCACACCAAACATCATGTCCGGAAACGATAGGAGAAGAACAAAGCGCGAGCTCAAGAACCCAGATCATACCAAGACGGCATATGGACCGCCAGAGATCTCCTTTCCCAACCGCTTCGCTGGCTCAAAGCGAGTTGAAAAGGTGCAACGGAGAACTCGACTCGCAGTTGAGGATCCCAAGCACAAGCCAGACATCAGCCCTGCCCGTCTGAAACGCCAGCTCGATGTCTGGTTCGAGCTGTCCTTCAACGGACGCTACCGTCGATACTCACCCTATGGCGGCGCCTGCGGCTGGTATTTTGACTTCCCAAATTCTGCTGAAGCGTGGACGAATCGCAAAGTCCGGACATACCGTAAGATCTACCCAGGTCCTAAGCCATTGACTGGTTCCAAGGAAAGACAGCGCGCCGAGCGACGGGCTCGCTATGAAAAGATCAAGAATGGAAAAATCTCTACAGACTCAATACTCACTGCTTACGAACAAGGCTTGATCACAGCCTACCTCAATGGTATCAATGAGATCAGCATCGGTGCGGGAAGCGAAGCCAAGCCAAAAGAAGAGCGCACGACATCGGTTGTAGGGCCGCAAGTTCAACCTGCGATTGCTCGTATCCTTGCCGATTTGGACACTAACGACCAGGCGGTCAAAGCTCATCAAGCTCGTGCAGACTATGGAGAAGTCGCACCTCCGGACAGCGATTTCGATTTCGGTGCTTGGAACAAAGCCAAGGAGTGGGAAGATCGAAGACGAAAGGCTAAGAAACACAATCGACGACTGGAGCGGACTCTCAATAAGGAGGACGAGGAAGCGTTGTGGACGAAGCCGGCTGATCAGGTTGAGTATCTGTACAAGAATAGTGGATCTTAACGGCATTCTAAGAGGCATTTGGTAGACCTATGCTTGAGGTTTGATCACAAAGATGTATGTGCAAAAAAATGACGCTGATATTTCTGCAAGATTCCCCTTGCCTCAAGTTTCCCAACATGAACTTCAAGTGAGCGCTCCTGAACTTGGACTCTTGACGATTTGACTGACTTCTGCGCGATCGGTCGAAGAATGGAATTGTTGATGTCTCCAATGTAGACCTTACCATTGTCTTGCCAACTAGCTATCTTATATCACATTACAATGTTTTGTCTTTCATGCGACTTTTAAGCTTCAAGACTGGAGCTTTAGCACCTGAACCTCTTGCACACCACAGACAACTATTGAAGGGTACAAGATGTTTTCTATACTGCATGTGCTGGGCACGTTCTGCAGAGCAATACGAGGACTTCTGGTAAGTCTTGTCACTGCCCTGCTGACCAAACTCTCACCAATTCCAGCAGAGCCACTTGTCTACGATCCTTCACACACACTCTTCACATACAACTGCTTACATTACGCAGTCATCACCATCGACCAGCCTAACGCCGACAAACACACATTCGACGACGTCTTCTCAACCTTCTCCGAATTGGCCGACAGACACATCTTCTCCAAGCCAGTCAAAGCCCACATCGCTCTCCCAGGCCACTGTCCAAGATGTCAACGCCTGCGAAGAAAGCACGCCACATTCTTCGATCTCGACTTCCGTCATGGAGCCACTCAAGCAATCAAGCACCTTGAAGAAAAGCTGAACGAATCCCGGACAGCTCTCCTCCGAAATGGCGAAAAGTATCATAAAACTGACTTCCTCGCTAGAGTTCACCACTTGAAGACACGGGAATGTCGAGTCGTCCACAACTTTTTCTCCGCAGCCCATCAGCCCTCTTGCTTGGCTCCATCGAATCAAATCACAACCAACATCTCTCTCGCCACGCACCTCCTTAATGACTCTGTTCTCGGCACGAAACGCGTCGCCCATCTGATCAACAATTCACGTTTCTGCCTAACTCGAATCCAAGCACAACTCCATATCATAAACAAAGGCATGAGAATCCTGATCATGGAGACGAATCGCCTTCGTACATTAGAGAAGAAGTTGTTGGTTCTGGAGAAGAAGGTGAGGAGCTTGGATCGGAAACCAAAGAGGTGTGGAAAAGGTGGTGTGATTGATTTGAGGAGGGTTGCGTTTAGGAATGCTGAGAAGGTACGATGGGAGGGAAGGATGGAGGTGCTTTTTGAAAAGAGGAAGGGAGGAGTCTCGAAGGACGTCTAGATGAGAACATATACTACCAATTCACTAATCTAAGTCATAATTTCTACCCTTTCTCTCTCTCTCTCTCTCATATGTCATTCTTAGCGCGCATAATGCCGCGGAGTTTGAGGTTTCGGAAATATATCTGTGAATCGAGAAGCTGGAGCTCCGAGCCCTGAGATCTCGCAGATAGTTCTATTTGACACGTTCGGCATCTCGCAACGTGAACTGTCGGCCGTACTTCAGATGTCTCGCTATTTGATATCTAGCTATCGGCCGTACTTGCAGGATCTAGCTGCTTGTAAGTTCAGAAGGAGTTGTGCAGTTAGGCGAGCACCATGCTCTTAAGCCACTCCATCAGACACATGAAAACCATGAAACTCCCTCTCATCAATTCCTTACCCTTCTACTCGAATACCGCATCTCCGTGCCAGCGTCATGGCCACCATTGCAGATAGTCTCAAACCCAAGCAAAAGACTGAACCTCCAACCCGAATCCCATCACGAATCCCATCCTACCTCAGACCCCTCTCACTCCTCGACACCAATACGCTCACCCAGACCTACCCAGGCAACGGCACTTCCCAAAACCCATACATAATCACCTACCTCCCAGACGACCACCAAGACGCCCAAAACCTCTCCAAAGCCCGAAAATGGACAATCGCCATTTCCCAAGCAATGACATTCTTCGCCTTGACATTCGGAAGTTCAATCTACGCAAGCGGAATCCAGCAAATCGAGCAAGACTTTCACACCCCCAACGAGGTAGCAATCCTAGGTCTAGCACTCTACGTACTTGGATTCGCTTTGGGACCGATACTCTGGGCACCGATGTCGGAAGTGTATGGACGAAGACTGACTTTTATGGTGTCCTATACGATCTATATGGCGTTTACGATAGCGACGCCTGCCGCACAGAATGTTGAAGCTTTGTTGGTTTTGAGATTGCTCTCGGGTGCGTTTGGGTCTTCTGCGCAGACGAATCCCGGAGGGATGATTGCGGATTTATTCATTGAAGAGGAGCGAGGACCAGTTATGGCAGTTTTTGCTGCATGCCCGTTCCTAGGCCCGGCACTTGGTCCTGTCGTTGGTGGATTCATTGCTGAGACCAAAGGCTGGCGTTGGACTCTTTGGGTGAATGCGATCCTGAATGGTGTGGTCTGGATTGTTGCATTGCTGGTCACCAGGGAGACATATGCGCCGGTCATACTGAGAGCTCGGGCGAGAGCTCTTTCTCGGAAGACTGGAAAAGTCTACGTGTCGCAACTCGATGCGGGAAAGCCTCCCAAGACGCTTTCGAAGGAGCTCAAGATTTCTTTGGCACGGCCCTGGATCTTTCTCGTCCGTGAGCCGATTGTTTTGTTCACATCCATATACATCTCGATCATCTACGCCACTTTGTATATGTTCTTTGCGGCGATACCGATTGTCTTCGAAGGATCTCGACGCTGGAGCCAAGGTACTGCTGGACTCCCGTTCGTCGGCGTCGCCGTCGGCGTCTGTCTCGCAGTAGTGGTGGTAGGTGTGGAAAGCAAAAGTTACCTGGGTCGGATTGCAGCAGCCGGCAAAGCTCTCGAGCCTGAAGCCAAGCTACACAGTGCCATGATGGGTTCAGTAATCCTTCCGATCGGATTGTTCTTGTTTGCATGGACCACGTATCCATCGGTTCACTGGATTGCGCCGGTGATTGGAGCGACCTTCTTTTCAGTTGGACTCGTCATGCTATTCATCGCCCTCATCAGCTATTTGGTCTCTTCTTGTGAGTTTCACTTCAACCCATCTCAACCCTTGACTTCAAGGAGCGTACTGACCCAGGCAAAGACACCTTCTATGCCGCTTCTGCTTTAGCAGCTAACACGATAGTCCGGTCTCTCTTCGCGGCGGCATTCCCACTTTTCACTACAAAGATGTACGAAGGGTTGGGAGATCAGTGGGCTAGCTCCATTCCTGCATTTCTGGTCGTCGGCTGTCTGCCTTTTCCTTTTCTGTTCTGGAGATATGGCTCACAGATTCGTCGAAAGTGTAGATATGCTGCCGAAGCGGCAGAAATGGCGAAGCTGATGAGTCGTCCTCATGCGCCCGGTGTTGATGGCGAGCAGAAAGAGGTCGTATAGAGTCAAAAAGAGACTGATTGACCTTTCGTCATGTGCTGAAGTGTGTCCGTATGGCAGATATCAAAGCCAGTCAGTGTTCGAAATAGTCAGCTCAGCGGTTGCAGCAGCTTTCCATCATGTCCAAAACAGGATCGAATCAAGCGAAGTCGAGCCATCCGAGCTGCTGCCACTCTTCGAAGGTCTCGAGTCCCAGAAAGCTTACATCCCCGAATAAGTTGCTCTCCTGCTGCTCGAATTGAGGCGGAAGCCCGATAGCGTGCGAAGATCGAGACGCAACTGCATTTACCGTGGTATTGGAATATTGTGAGGACGGGCGATCTGGTGCCTCATCTAGACAGAAAGTGAGCATATCATGCCATGGAGAATGTCTTGCCGAGCTACCATTATCAAGCAAAGGGTTGCAGTGAATTCTCAGAGATGCGATGACACTTACAGTCTGGCCGAGCAAAGTCGTCTGCCTGGACTCCATACAGTCTGTGTTTGGCCAGTAGCTCCCGGAATATGGGAAGAGCTCTTCGAACCGCGGGTATTTCTCTTGCCTGCGTGAGAACAAGCATCGTCTGGCTGATGGAATTGCGAGACATGGCATGTATAAGCTGAGTCTCGTTGACATCGAGCGCTGAATCGATTTGTAGAGCGAGCAGCGTAGTGATAGTGGTTATGCTGACACAAAAAAGCGTCAGCAATGTTGAGGAAGATAGGAGAGAGACCACTCACAAAGGTGTAGGAGAAGTTTCAAGGCTTTCGCTCGCGGTTGCTCTCATGATGATAGCTTCCATCTCCAGAATGGCTGATCGGTACCGCTGTTTAGCCCACTGGCTCCAATCTGCGCGGTTGGTACTCCTCCAGAATCGTTGCATGTGACGGCACAAGATGCACTCAAATCTGTAGGTCATGGCTTGCGTGGACAGGGAGAGAATATCAGGCCTTGCGCCCTCGTCGATGTGCAACTTCGAAGCGAGAGATCTGCGCCAAGTGTCTACGGGTTGCATCATCTGGCGAGGATCTTGCTGTGGCCGACCCTTGAACATAGACAAGCATTCGTTGACTGGAAGACCTTAGCCAGGTCGATGAACTTGTGCACGATATGTACGCACACAATCGTGACATTTCGCATTGGACCACTGGCATAGCTCTGCGCTGCAGAGAGACAGACGACGGTGATGGTGATGTAAGATCCGAGACATGGTGATCTTCCAAATCATTTTCCGTCAAAAGCTGCAGGTCGAGAACATCCCCAAGTAGGTGCGGCCGTCTGGGATTGATAAAGACGTGAAAAGTATCCAACGACTATGGACCTTTCGTCAGTATGAACTCGTTGATCAAGAGCTGAGGCTCCGTGGTGGAAACATGAGAGATTGGCTCACGTAGAGAGACCACCAAATTCTTCTATACAGCTTCACATCTTTGAAGGGCTTATTGCTCTCTGAAACACTTGTGTCGAACACACATATCAGTAAAGGCAGTACCAGCTACAGCTTGACACACTCACAGCCCTCGTAGGTTGAGCTTAGTAGCAATGCCGACGGCATTATGGAACCAAAAGCCAAAGTCTCGGTCAGTAGGGTGGTCGAGTATGACCAGGCACAAGATGATTGATACCTGCAGGGTGGTCAATAGATCGTCACTAGCGACAAAATCGTAAAGCATCCGGGCTTTGTGAAAGAACGACTTTTGTGCATCGGATGAGCTGTCGAACCCACAGGCTGATAGCACATCTGCTGCCGCGGGAACGCTGGCTGTCGTCAGCATAGCATAAAGTAGGAGCAAAGAGTGTTCGCCGGCATCGTAGCGCTGCATGGAATCGGACTGGCTGATTACAGGAATGAGTGGATGGACCAGTTCAAAATACGTTTTGATCAAGGCATCTCTGTTGGGAAGCATATGAGTAAGAGCCCAGGAGTAATGGGAGCTGAAAAGGGCTTACAAAGCCTGTGGAGGAGGTAATTTGAAAACTCCCTTCTTATCAAGATATTCTCTGTCGATTTCGTCAAACTGGTCTAGCTTTGTTGACAGGTCTCTCTGCTTTGGAGGGCTTGGGCCATTGGACTCGGGCCGAAAGTCAGACCTTGGTGTTTCTTTCGCGGTGTCGCTCAGAATTTGGAGGTAAAGCAGGTCCGGCTCAGCCTCGTGCTGTCTCTGTCCGTCTGAGTGGTCTGAGAAAGCATAGTCTTGGTTTTGGGTTCCTGACTGGCCAGGAGTTGATAAACTTCGCAGTGGTTTCCTGCGAGTGCGACCCGGATCAGCATACGGCCACGAACTATCCTATCAGGTAGGTATCGAAGACCTGGCCCTTTTCTTGCGCACCAGCGCAACGCAGTCCGCGACACACTTGCGACTTGTGCAGCTGCTGCATGGAAAGCCGACATCACCAGCATCGCACTTGATCTTCCGCGCACGACAGGGCACACATGCCTTGTTGACCTGGTTCGTTCGTTTCTTTCGCACCTGACTCTCCGTAGCGGAGCCGGACATCATGAGGCATTTCGAAACCCGTCGTAATCATGACAAAGTGGTGAATTGTTGGTGTTCTCCCTTCGGTTTACAGATCTCGGAACTTCAGCTCAGCTCGGAGATTTGATATTGCCGAGGGAGTCGGACCCAGCTCCGGGGGATGTGGTTTGACGACGGTCCGCAGACGATATAACAGATCTCTGACACTTACCAGGCCATTTGAAGAAGTGGATAGAAGTAGTTCAGTCGATTATCGATCTATACACGATTTCAACAAGATGTTGTAAAGCGAACAGGTGTATGGACTCATTCGATCTTGTTCGTCAGACCCATTCTCTGTCCCGTTTCATACTTCTGGCATTCTATTATGCTTTGTGCTCACCAGTAGCCTGATCACCATCACCGTGGCGTGTTGTGATCGACTGATTGGGTCGGATTCTTGCTAGGTGCCTTGCTGGTGACCTTGCCCCGTACTTTGGCCCAAGGCGTGCAATGTATGTGGTCTGAAGCCACGCCTTCATGCTCTTCCTTTCACGATCAGATCTTCTGTCGTCACCTGCATGTGTCAGTGTACAAAGCTTCTCGATGTGAGACTTACGAAGTACCAGGTTGACCATGGTCGCTGGCTTTGGGGCAGCTTGTCTGTTCGCCACATGCCGGTCCTTTCCCATAGAGCTCGATACCATCTTTCTGCTCGTCGTTCAGTTTCTTGGCAGTCATGGATGGCCAAATCACGGCCGAGCTCTTTCTGCGCTTAGTGTCGTCTGCATTGAATTGACCTCCGATGCCGACGAGCAGTCTGGATCCTTTAGTGGTCTTCTTGTCAGGCCTCTGGTCATCGCTGTCTAGCATTAACTCACTCTTCTTCCTTCAATGCCGAGGACGCCTTCTGCGTCTGGCCTGTGGATGAAGGTAGCATTTGTTAAGCACAGGAGGCTCGGCACGCATAGAAGGCTGGATTAAGATGGCGACAGTAAGACCCAGATTGGTGGCCATTCCTTGTGAGTTACTTGATGGACTGTTCGGTCCTGGCAGCTGAGGTTGACAGCTATACTTATAGACAATGTTTGCGAGGAATTCAGGATGCGGAGACCTTCCGCGTCTTGAAGCAACATGCTGCAACAGGGCAACATTTCGGCTTCTCGGTGTGTCCATCGATGTCGTGCCGTTCAAGTCTTGCTCGTTACTGGGCGGCTAACGCGCAACAGCTTTGAATGCTGCAACGCCATTGTCAAATTCAACCACTTAGGGAGATTTGCAGCAGGGAGTGGCACGAACGCGGAGACAGATGGCAGACACCTGTTGTTGCGCCACAACCGGCCATGAACCGGAAGGTCACATCCACGGGATCCTTTATAAGCCAAGAACGGATGGCCATTCCAGCTTGTACGCGGCAGCGGGTGTCGGTAAGGCATGAGGCTGGATCAGGTTGTTTGACAGCCTCAAATTTTGTAAAGGCAGCTCAATTGCGTAAAGAAGACGATACACCAGGATGTTGGTGGTTCGCACTGAACCATGACAGTTAGTTGACAGAACAGGCGTTCCTCGTGGATCGGCACGAGTCAAGATCTGCATTGTGACGTGATACGTGTAGTACAAATCTACATCGTGCCTGAATATTTGCCTGAAGTAGCTTGTCTCTTAGCTTATCAATTGATCTGGGTATCGTTCTTATCAAATCTCACAGCGCACCTGATGGATGGCTAAATGAATGGCTTCGACGAAAAATGTCGCAACTCTCCGAAGGCCGTGTCTCTCAAATTCACCTACATGATCAAGCAGGGTTGTTTCGGGGGAGAACAAGGACTGTGAGATGTCAGTCAAAGCTTTGGTTAGATTCAATCCACGGTCAGAGAGCTATTCAAGCAAGACGTACCGGAAGACAAGAGGCAATCATCGGCTATCTCTCGGATGCGCCGCTATTGCTCTTCTTCTTCTTGTCGGACTTGATGCCTTGCTCCAGGATCTTCGACTTCTTCCGATCGTCCTTATTTTTCTGCTCGCTTTTGTCGAAGTATGAGCCGACCCCAGTCAGAACGTCTGGCATCCTGTTTGTTCGATCAGTAAACATTCCTTGTACGATGTGATAAGACATCTGACTTCTTGCCACCGTAGTTGTTGTTCTCCATAGGTACTTTGAAGGAAGGCATGAGTAGATGCTTGTGCTGTGGGTCCAATTCTGTGCAGCTTTTGCAAGCGATTACTGTTTGAGGTATGAGCTTGTCTCGTAAGGTGATTTCATGTGCCAGCAGAGAGCATCTTATACCTGCTGGCCGGTCTCGACGGCGGAGCCCCATTCGAGTCGAGAAGCCACCGCATCGATCCATTCGTACTCTGCACTTGTGAAAGGAGCCAACACAGGTAACATCGAAAATGACCATACCGGTGATCATACCGACCTCTGCAGTACTGTCCACGAGCATGTTGTGATTGTGTCCGATGTGCCCGTTTCATACTAGTCGAAATCATTAGCATGTAGCCACTTTCGCCTATTCTGAAAGCGACTTGGGCATCGCAACAGGATGTCAGGCCACCGTTTCGAGCGAAGTCTGCTTGGAACAGCAGGTGGGTGAGACCGGAGTGCGAGTATCATTGGGCTCCGTGAAGGTCAGCCTGTGCGGAGCGAATGGTAAATCACCATGAGAAGCATTCGCCATTGACGCCAGACGAGACTCCACTGCCATGGTGACAAATGAATTTAGGAGGTCGAGTTGGGTTGCAGAAACATTGGCATTTGTGGCAGGCATGAGAGCCCAGGGGTCAGGTCTTGACTGAAAGGCGGAACTTATCGTTATTTGTCGGTCTGATAACTCCATGGCGTCAGTCGTGTAGCGATCTTTTCGGGAGGTGCAGGGAAGCGATTGGCCCTTCTCGGAAACCGGATTAGCGAATTGCAGATGATGCTGCAGGATCCGCCCAAACAGGAATGCAAATAGGTCGGCAATGCTGGAATTTGCCTTGTTGCGGCTGAGTGAACTGTGATAATTGCCATGCAAGTGCAAAATATGCTCCATTGACGAAGCCGTAAAGTGCCAGCGACAGATGAAGCAGGAGTAGCATCCGCGAACATCGAGCTTAGGCGAGAGCCCCTACACCAGGAACCCGAGTCTAGTGCGTTCTCGAGGCTGCGATGGCTTGACAGCCACCACGTTGCTGGGAGCACAGGACTACTCATGTCAGGTGGTCGCACTTACTAGCCTGCGGGCTTTCGCGTGGGTGGAGCTAAGTGGCCCGATGATATGTCTGCAAGTTATGGAATGTCAGTAGTACCGTCGCTGCTTTTACGAATTCTATACCAGATTCATTCTGGTATTCCAATGTTGATACGACAGTCTCACGGACGAGGTAAGATCTTCGTGACACGGCGACCGCATTTGTAATGTTGACCGGATGTAAGAAGTACAAAGGGGTTTCGAGCTCCTGGGTGTGGCTATCAATGAAGACTCGCCTACTGGGATTCATCCCGAATTGAGCCGTGTGAGCGCATAGCTGCTTTCGCAGAATGACCACGGAACCTTGGGTCTGTCAGCCGAATGCCATTAATCCCAGTGATCCAGAAGCGACAGACGTGGAGTCAAAGGGACCAGTGCACACGGTATGAGGTCAAAATAAGCTATCTCCAGCCGGACCAATGCGAAAGCCTCCAACGTGGTAGTGAAGTGAAGGTGGACTGACTTGACGTACGCAAAGCACAAGGCCAGCAACGCAGCTCTGTGCATTGACGTGGCTGGCTCGGAGGCTGATGTATTCCTACCGCCGGCTAGCCAGCAGATTATTGAGCCACGACGTGGCAGAAGCTCACGTTGTGTTCAGGTTGGGCAGCAAGTCGGCTGGTATCTGATGCGTTTCCCGTGGCGAAGGCTAGACCTCATCCTCCACGCCTCAGGTCATGACTGATATCACAGGAACAAGCGCAGTCCCTGGTGGCACATAGATGCGGTCTCGTCGCTTACTCGGTGGTGTTTCAAGTACATCGTGGCGCGGTAGCATGGTGCATCGGCGTGCAAGTCGTATACGCATCCTCTTTGTTTCAGGCCAGAGATTCGGCGTGCGCTTTCGGGAGCAGAGAATGTGGGTGAGGTGGTATTGCGGTGTAAGACCTGAATGTCACCCGGCTCTCGTGAAAGCGTGAGTGAGTGAGAAGACGAATCCCACGTGGTGACGGCATGAACCTCGAGGAGATGCTTAGTCATGACGGCTTGGCATGCACACTACCGCGCCTCCACGGTTCCTCGCAACCTTGTAGTTTCTGTTCGACATACAATAAGCTTATCACATTTGTACCGTCTTGAGGCGTTCTCTCTTTCAGCGATACCTAGGAATCATCACAATCTGCTAGGCAAAACGCAATCTGGATCCAACAGGTGCTACGCCCTCAAATAGCACGCTTCCGCACTTCAACGAACATTGGGCCCGGGTTACTATTGAACCTTTCAAATACCCTAAGCTCTCTGCTCGAACACTCGGAAAGACTCAAGTCATATCTTGTCATCTACGTTAGTACTCTGTCATCGTTCGGTTGCGACTTGAATAAGACCCACCTCATCAACAAAGTCGGAATGAGAATCTGCAGCTCAATAATAGCCAAGTGACGGCCAATGCAAGCTCGGCTGCCTTGACTGAAGACGATGCTATATTTCCTCAAGTCCTCTCGCTGGTTCGGGAAGTCTGCGTCAAAATCGACCCAGCGATCGGGTCTGTAGTCATCAGGATCTCGATAGATGCTTGGGTGCCGATGTACAGAATATGGAGCCACAGCTACCACCGTTCCTGGGACTATGTCGTGGCCGGCAATCTTGGTTGGTTGCGAAACTAATCTCGGAAGTTGATACGCAATCGGGGGGCGAAGCCGTAAAGATTCGTCGATACATGCCCTCAAGAAAGGCAGATCTTTGACTGTCTTGTAGTCGAATATGGCACGATCCGCGGGCAACAAACTAGTGCAATGAACTTCTGCAGTATCCGAGATCTCTTTGCGGAGCCTCGACATTGCCTCGGGGTTCTTCTGGAGAAACCAGATCGTGGACGTCAAAGCAGCTGCAGTGGTGTCCGAGCCTGCGTTCATCATCATCATGGAATCTGCGACCAGAGAATTGAATCGTTCTTGTGGGAGATCTTCTAATCTATTCGTTTTAGCCAGCCGCAGGTTGTCCTCGAGAATGAACCTCATAAAGTCACCAGAAGCTCGTCGAGGCGGTCCACTCTTGATACGATGTCGGAGCTTCCTCACACAGATATCCTCGAATGCTGCACCTCCGACTTGCCCAAGTCGAAGTGCGAAAGCGGGTACTTTGGCAACAATGGACCTGATCATTCGAATGAACAAGATCGATGAGAAATTGCTTATCGTTAAACCATAGCGGGTCCCTTGGTGTAAGCTCTCAATCATGTGGTCCACTTCATATAGCTGGCCACTTCGTTTCTCAGCGAACGTAGCATCCGAAAGCTGCTTTAGGAAGCCCATAGGGATGCCGAAGCCCGTATCGCCAATGACATCTAGAGTGAAAAAATTGAGCCTGTGGCTGGGTCAGAGAGAGGACTTACGAACACTGGACATTGTCACGAACCATTGGCGAAGATTTAGCAACTCTCCCTCCTTGGTTTTTGAACCGTCAATAAAGCGATCCAAGTTTTCCACCAAGTGCAGTAGAGCCTCGCGAATCACTCCCTCCATATTGACGACAGTCTTGGCCGAGAACGCATTCGCGATGGCTTTCCTCCTGCTGGAGTGCTGTCCTCGATCTCTCAACTGCACAAGGTCATGTGCGTCGCCGGCCATCCTGTCGTATATTTCATCTTTCTCAACACCTCTCGAAGATGCCAGGGCACCGTAGACATCTTTAATGGCTGCCGGATCATTGAAAACAATGTGGTTTGGTCCGACTCTGATCACATCTCCAAGCCGCAAGAAGTGCTGGTGGAGTGTACGCGACCGGTTCTGGGACCATGTAATGCTGACGAGCCAGAGAGATGAGAATGCCGCGAGAAAACTTGGGGCTGGATATTTGCGAAGCCTGAGAGGGTCTTGCAGGTAGAAAAACACAGCTCGAGCCATGAGGAGAGCCGGCAAGGCTACAATGCAAGCGACAGCGTACAAGACAATGGGAAATGCCATGCTGGGAAATACTCTTGCTGAAATTGTGAATTTCAAAGTGGAAGGAACGTTCATTTTCTATTGTGTACACATTAGTGCTCGTTCTTCTCAAGCGATAACATCCTGAATGGAGACGAAACTTGCTGCCAGGGATAGAAGTCTTCTACCTAGACGATGTCTAGGCCAAACACAGTAGGAAGCGCGTGAAGTTAACCTTCTAGCGGACTGAATTTCCTATTATGGTAGGAGCGCGCGCACTTTGAGCCCGCTCGCTTGCCATGGATGAATCTTGAGAACTTTGTTTGAATGGCGACACCAGGATCCAGACATTTTCGACATTGTCTCGTGCTCTATATAACTCTCCACTATTCCATGGATCACTCTACGGTGGCAAAAGGTCATTGTCTCAGGGCCGCCTGCCGGAGAAATCACATGCTATCGTTTGGCTATCGCACTATCAAGCATTTGCAGACTTACAATGGACACATTCAAGACTGACACAGAGGCCAAAGCCATCGCCGATCAACACCTTGACTCCATGCCCACATCAAATGGCATCGGCACCCACGCCGCCATCTCGCGCGCCAACCGCATCACCACCAAAGCTGGACTGTGTTCCGAGATCGACATTTTCCAACGTGCAGCAGTCCTTGCCATCGATCCCGCAGCCTTCCTCGAGGACATGTGTAGTGACAGTGAGAGAGAGCATATCACCAGAGAGTCCACTCACCGTTTTCAGCAACCTTGGGCCGTCTGGTGGGTCAGCTTAGTAGGTGCGCTGGCCGCCACAGTTCAAGGAATGGACGAGACTGTCATCTCTGGGGCACAGCTCTACTTTCTGTCGTACTTTGGCCTTGAAGATAATCCTACGCTGATCGGATTTGTCAATGCAGCCCCGTATCTGATATGTGCTACCGTCGGCTGTTGGATAGCGATTCCAAGCAATTATTATCTGGGACGACGGGGAACCATCTGTCTATGGTGCGTTGTCAGTAGTGCGGCGAGCGCTTGGCAGTGTACGACTGACACTTGGGAAATCTTTCTCGGCAGTCGATTATTGCTGGGAGTGTGTAAGTATTCGTTCGAGAGACCCGCTTGTTACGTTAAGACGCCGCGGCCAGCTGACACCGATAGGCATTGGCGCCAACTCGGCTACCGTCGCAGTGTACACTGCCGAATGCACTCCTGCAAGAATTCGTGGCGGCTTGGTCATGATGTGGCAGGTCTTTGTGGCGTTCGGAATCATGATGGGTTATATCATGGCTGCTGCCTGTATGCCACTTGCCTCGACAACAGCTTTCTCAGAACTGATTAATCTTCCAGTCGTCACTGTTCGCCAGCCACTGAACTGGAGACTGATGCTCGGAAGCCAACTCGTCCCTCCAATCTTCGTTGTAGCGACCGTATTTTTCGGCCCAGAATCTCCACGATACCTAGCTTCTCGGGGCCGCTACGCTGCAGCTTTTCAGTCACTCTTACGTCTGCGATGGAGCAGACTCCAAGCTGCAAAGGAACTGTACTGTATTGTTGAAGCTATCGAGCTGGAGGAAACTTTACGCACTGGACGCACCTTCCTGTCCGATTTTCGTGACATCGTCAAGGTCCCCCGAGTGCGATATGCCACCCTCTCAGCGCTTTTCATCATGTTTATGCAGAACTTCTGCGGCATCAATGCGTGAGTCTTCTGTCAGAGGGTGGTGCTGCAACTGAATTCTTTGCTGATGCTCTGTTCCCGTAGGATGACTTACTACACCGGCCAGATCTTCGTCGACACAGGCGCATCCGCCGAGACAGCTATTTACGCTTCAATCGGAGCGGGTGCACTGCTCTGCTTGACAGCTCTTCCAGCGATCAAGTTCATTGACATTTGGGGCAGACGGCAACTGCTCGTGGGATCCCTGGTTAGCATGGGTCTCTGCACGTTATGGACGGGCTTCTCCTTTCAGGCGAGCAATCAGACTACCCGTTTGGGCATGGTGGCGGTCGGAATGCGAGTGCCTCCGTCCGTCGAGGATTCGCTTGATTTGCTGATGAGTTCTAGGTACTTGTATCAGGTTGCATATGCGCCTGGAGAAGGTGCCGTATCCTTCGTGTATGCTAGCGAAGTTTTCCCGATGTACATGCGGACTGTTGGAATGAGCTTGGCCACAGCAACGACCTGGTTGCTAAGCTTCAGCTTGACATTAGCTTGGCCGTCACAACTGAAAGCAATGACGGTGACAGGAGCATTTTGCTGGTACTCTGTATGGTGCTTCTTGGGGGCTATTGTCATGTACCTCTTTCTTCCGGAAACGAAAGCGCTGAGCTTGGAGGTACGTACCCTCGTGCATCGATGAACGATGTGCCAAATGGTTAGGTAGATGACACTGACCCTTGCTTCAGGATCTTGACTGCATCTTCGCGATGCCAATCCTCACCCATGCCCAGAACAAGCTAGAGTGGTTACAGTTTCGCCTTCGCATGAGATCTGAGCGACCAAGAGATGTCCGAGAGTTGGCGCAGGAGGGGTTTGCACAGTTTCGCGCGACAGTTCGTTCAATGGAGAAAAGTGACACCGAGCAATGCGAGATCAAGGAGCATGTTGAAGTCGTGTAAAGGAAATCATCACTTCAGATTGGCCATGGTCGAATCTTCAACCGGGATGATTTTCGTCAGTCATAGCCCAGCCATTGCAGAGTTTGCGCTCCACCTCACGAAGTGGGTGCCCAGTGACAGTTCGAGCCATTCGAATCAAATTTAAAGTTTCAGCACGCTCTTGTCCGTGTGTGAAAAAGATGGCTGACACAGTCACCATATGGCAAAGTACGATTAAGGCTTGAGCATTTGGGTTGGTTTTCGCGATGCCGCATATCATTCGCGCAAGGACCCGTACCTCTTCTTGACATTCAATATCGCCATGACTTGAGCCAGGAGCAGAGTCTGCTTCGTTCCACGGTGGAAACATCTTCAGCAAGATTGCAGCTGTGTAGTAGTACATCCATGCAAGAACATAGCAATTCGAAGCGATCCACACCTCGGGAAATATGCGGCCTTGGGAGAGATCCGCTTTCCTCTCGTAGTAAGGGTTGAACAAGACGGGCTTAGCGAATCTCCAGTGGTCTAGTTGGTTGCCAAGATGGAGCCAAGTATGCAGATTCCGTGAGCCTTTCTGAAAGCAATAGTTTATGACATCGAGTAGAAGGATGACAACCCGTTGAGCCCACGCGCAGTTGATAGATGCCTGGTCGGCCTGAAGCTGACCATTCATTAGAAGCTCGATGTGCTCCAACATCTTCTCTCGCTGCAAACATGGAGGATAGTCCGTCTTGACGGGGACTTGGAGCAGCAGAGCAAGGTGAAGATCTTGTCTCAGGTGGACCCAAAATGACGCGCGGCCCAGATCAAGATTATTTATCTTGAGCGAAGGTTCGACTGCTATGGCTAAAGCGGAAGTGAAGATACTGTCAGAATCTTTCTCCATCATATTTCCTTAAGTCGTCAGCAACTAGTTGAGTGATCTAGCCATTCAACACATACCGGTCATGTGATCATAATTTCGCAATAGCACATACGTAGCAAACAGCGTATCTTCGTTCGTGCTCAACTCAGCAGACCGCAGCAGGATCGGCAACAAAGACTTCGAGCATTGCGCCCTGTAGTATTGCGCATCGGCAAACGAGGAGCTGGGAACTCTGGAAAGCTGCATTGCCGAAGTTGCAAATATAGCCCAAAGCAGGGGTGGGGACGAATCGAGAGCGAGCTGCACGACCGTAGAGGAAAAGGTCTGGTCGGGGTCGAGGCAGTCAAAGATAGGACCCCAAGTCTCCGCATAGTACTTGACGAGAAAGGCTTCCCGTGGACGCGAGATTTTAGGGCTTCTTAGTTCCGTACATCCATCGTAGGATGCTTGAGGTGCCAGCGTTTCGAAAGCACTGGGCCAAGCTTGATCACGCTCGAGCTCGATGTCGCTGTCGCGATGGAGCCCAGCTGTTAGAGGCAGCCCAAACATGTCGGGAACGTGGTTAGAAATACTCCCTGTCGTACGTAGAACCCCCGGTGGCTGGGAAGTGCTCTCCTCGACCTCGCTAATGGAGGTATAGGCTGGATTTTTGGTGGCAAAAGCCGTGTCGTGATGAGTTCCCCTAGATGACTGTTAGCATCATCAATGATGTTGAACGACAGTCGTGTTGATGATTACATTTCGGTCTGACGTACCGAGTTCTCCCATGGCGTCAATTGCTCTTCCACAGTCTCATTCGTAGTCTCGGAGGCATCGCTCTCCTTATCGTGGCCTGCCACAGATTTTTCTGCTCCTTCGGTATGCTCACCGGCCGATGCAGTTCGTCAAAACGAACAGCGCGGAACTGGTCGAGAGCATTTCGGGTGCATTCCAGCTTAAGGAGCGTGCAACGGTGACATGGATCTGCTCGATCGCATTTGACATGGCGACGACGACAGTTCCGACAGGAGACTTTTGGGGCCATGCACGATACGAAGAGAAAACTAGTCGTTTGTCTGGCAAGTAGGTAGAACTAAAGGCACATTTGAAGTTAGCTTGCAACACGGCGCCTGAGGTGCGAGTAGCTCTAAAAGGATAACTCAGGATTTACAAGACAAATTTGGCTCTATAGTAGTTAGGCTTAGTAGAATTAAAAGATTTTAGTAATCTATATCTAATTACTTATCTAGTAGATATACTAGATTATACTATTACAATCTATTTTAAATATAGAGAAAGAAACTTATATAAAATAAATAAATATAGTACTATTAATCTTTAAATTTCTAAAACAAAATTCTTTAGAAGCTTATTAATTAAGAAGTACGTACTATTAGTTATAGTATTACGGTCTATAGAGCAGTTTGTTAGTAGTTTGCTTCTTACTACTAGACCCGCGTCTATCCGCGAGATAGCCGCACACTTTGTGCTAAAAAGGTTATCCTAGTAATCTCACGTGGGTGGTGGCGGCAGGGCACTCGGAAAGATCACCGCTAATCACTACTTGTGCATGAACTGCTCACAGTCAATGCAACAATGCAACCATGGGAACTCTCACCGCGGGTCTGCCCAGGCTCGATCACTACTGCGAACACAAACTGCCTACGTCGTGCCGCCTGACCTCGATCGGTGAATGTTGTGCTTGTTACGATGAACGAGCCCATGCATCATATTATTCGACCTACATAGACGGCATTGGCTTCGTGCCGAGGGGTGATAGATGGCAGAGATACTGTTGGTTTTGCAAAGAGTTCTGGGAGAATCGAGTCAATGCGTCTGGCCTCAGACCTGCTCAGACTCGCATACCAGAAGTCCCAGACCAGAGTGAGTTCTTAGCCAGATGGTATGAATTCCACCAGGGTCACAGGATAATTCAGAAGGAAGATGGCTCTGAAGAACGGGTCGCAGTGCTTGGAGAAGACTTTCGAGACGTCGATCCCGGCGTGCTTCCTAGGACTCTAGAAGAGATGCGAGCAGGGAGAGAACGCAGTGAGCTTGAAGAGCAGGAACGTCTGCAGAGACAGCAGCAGCAGGGTACCAATGAAGAGCAGATTGTCGATAATGGACCATCGCTAGACGAAGCACTTGATGAGATGTATCAAGCGGCAGAAAACGAGGCGCGTGAAGCTGATAATCGCGGTCCTGTGCAAACCGAATCGTCTACACGGAACAACACCAGTACCGCCAGCGTGCATGCACAAGCGATGACATCCATTGGCTCGCGTAATCGTGAATATCAGGCACGACGCATTGCTGCGCTGCGCAGAGAACTGCATAGGATGCGCAATGGTATTGAGAGGGTGATTTCCGGACTTCGCGACCTCGGCGAGGAGGTACCTGCCTCCTCGCGACTCTCAGAGCTCGGTCGCACTCTCGACACTATCACCGAGACAACAACGCAGGAGCAGGCACAGCAAGCGCTGAGCGACATCAATGCCTTGACAGAAACACCTGCTACCACTCAGTCTGATCGTACTCTTTCCAGCATGCAGGCTCGCGTTGACGAGGCAAGAAATCATGTCAATGAATCGCGCAGAAATCGCGACCAGGCTGCCCTGGAACTAGAAGCAGCAGAACAAGAATTTCGAACTTCTCAATCCCGCCTTCGACAGCTCCAAAATGAGCAACGCACTACCGAGAATTACATGAGACTGTTTGGTACGCGAGAAGAAATGCAAGCTCAAGGGGATGACTACGAAAGTCCGATCGGAGGCATGTTCAGCAGGGCTTACGAGCGCTTTCGAGCTGCTGAAGAAGTTCGCAGGGAGGAGAGGACTCTTCGCCAAATACTTGAAGATGAGCAGCGGGCTGGAGGCGAAGATGTAATGACACGGTTGGCCGAGCTTGAAACCCGAGATCGCGACGTGTGGGGAGTTCCCAGATCCGATGCTCCGTCAGAGCGGCCATTTCCTAACACTACGCTCACACAATACACATCGCCATTCCCGTCAGAGCCGCAAGGTCGCTTCTGGCGTTCGAGGAGAGAGCGTGACCAAGTTGGCCCAGACCTCGGGTGGGAAGAGTACCACGCTCTGCTTCAGCGGCAGGGTCTGCATCAGGCGAACGATGGGCCTCCGACCGTGTCAAGGGATCAGATCACATCTGATGCGCAAAACAATCGTGACGAGGAGAGCGGCACCGCTGGTCAATCTAGCGAGCAGACCCACGACGACAACACCCTCGATGCCATCTTCGTTCTCGAGAAACTGTGCTTTAGACCCGAACTCCAAACTGAAATTTCCTTATTTTTCCACGAACCCCAGGAGCTGCTTCGTAAAGCACAGACTGGACATCTCACTGAGCTGGACAAGTCGAATATTGATAGTCTCTTACAGAATTCGGGCCTCGTGTGGCGTTCTGGGTTACTCACGCAGAGAAATCGTCGACAGCGGCTACGAGGAGAACATGTGACCTTTCGGGAGGAACTTAGTGAAAACAATGGTCTACAAGACGATTTACAGGTGAACATTAACCACGGCCTGGAATTGATGGCCGAGAGCTTCCATATGAGCAGTCGAGTGCGCGGGCTATCAGGTCTGTCCGATTCTGAGCAGATTCGCATGCTCAACAGATTGCAAAGTGGCCAACGTAGTCTGGAAGACCGCGATACCCTTCTGTACATGTATGGAGATGATGACATCCTCGCATCGGTCATTCCGATACATCGACAGCAGTACAGTTCGGAAGCTGCTTCATTGACTAGCGATTCGCACGTCGAAATCGCGAGACTAGAGCGTGACCGTCAAGATGCTGCGCGACAGGGCGATCATTCTCGTTTTGAGCTCGATGAGCAGAGAAGAGCAACTCGCACTTTGGCTCTTGCCGCTGGAAGAGCAGCAGCCCTTACAAGCCCTCAAGCACTTTTTGAGCAGATGGCGAACCGTGATGAGGCGACAAGAGCGGCATACGAGAGAATGCAAGAAAACGGGTTCCGTCCCGCTGAGACAATGTCAACACGTCGACTCCGCCCACTATATCGGCCGCTGAATCTGGACGACTTTACTGCTTCGCCCTCTGCCACAGACTCTGAAGGCGAGGAAGAGGAGGCTCTCGGACTTGATGCGAAAGATACTGGACGTCCTGATGAAGCACTCACGGACGAGCAGATGACGGTCAAGCTGGACTGTCAAGTATGCTACACTCAGATGGCCGATGTCGCATGCTTGCCTTGCGGGCACCTGGTGATGTGCAAGTGGTGTAGCGACCAGCACTCGCCAACCATGGCGCACGACAGAACAAGGCCGAGAAGACCTGCTTCTTGCCCTGTATGTCGTAAGCAGATTCGCCAAAAGGTCAGGGTATTTCGGTCCTAGATAGACTGGCATTTTGCACGAAATTGCCAACATCACACGACACAGAATCTTCACGATCGTACGAGGGCCTATGGGGAACAGTGGGTAACTTGTATGGGATGTTGTCTCGTCAGCCGGCGAAGCTTAATAAGTTGGATCCGATGCTTGCAATTGACATGGGTTGGATCCTACCAATTAGGGTTAACACGGTTAGCGAACTCAGGAGCCTAGCTTCAGCCAAAGCTGAGACGAGAGCTCCACCAAGGCTGATATGCACGAGGACATGAACAGCGCGAGTCGCAATCGTTCTCGCATGTAGCCTAGACCTTGCATGCAGAATCTCACATCATAAATACCTCTGCCTCGGTATGACAGCTCATTCTTCTTCAACGTCCACGAGGACAGCACTCGAAAGACTGAAGCTAGTTGAACGATCCCTAAAATCGAACATGGCCGAATCCATCACTGCAGACTACCTCGTCATTGGCGCTGGCGCCATGGCGATGGCTTTCGTTGATACACTGCTTTCCGAGACAACAGACAAGAAGATTATCATGCTTGATCGGCGTGCCCGACCTGGTGGGCATTGGGTCACCGCTTATCCCTTTGTGCGATTACACCAGCCTGCAGCATTCTATGGAGTTAATTCGAGAGCTCTTGATAGTGGCCAGATCGATGAGGTTGGCTGGAACAAAGGACTTTTCGAACTTTCATCTCGCGATGCAGTGGTGGCTTACTTCGATCTTGTCATGAGGCAGACATTCTTGCCTTCCGGACGGGTCGAGTTCTTCCCGAAGCATGAGTATCTCGTATGTGAAGCTGAATCACCGACAGCCATACTCGAACTGCACGCTGACGATCTCCAGGGCGAAGGTGAATTCAAATCTCTTCTCACTAAGAAGAGCTACAAAGTTGGACCAGAAACCACCATAGTGGACGCAACATACAGCAGAACATCAGTCCCTTCCATGAGACCTCCACCATACGAGGTTGCCAAAGGTGTTGATCTCGTAACCCCTAATGGTCTTCCTGAAATCACTCGAGGCTACGCAAACTACACCATCGTCGGAGCAGGGAAAACAGCAATCGATACCTGCCTATGGCTCCTAGAAAACGACATCAAAGAGTCCGAAATCACCTGGATCATGCCGCGCGACTCATTCTTCATCGAACGCGACTCCCTCCAACCAGCCAGCAGATTTCCCGAAAAAGCCCAAGCTCGCATCCAAGCCACAATGGAAAGCACAATGGAAGCAACAAGCGTAGAACACTACCTTCAACTCCAACTCGAAAAGAAAATTCTCTATCGTCTCGATGAAAATGTCTGGCCTACGATGTATCACTGCGCAACAGTTTCTCTCTTAGAACTCGACGCTATAAGGAAGATTTCAAATATCGTCCGTAAAGGTCGTGTCACGAAAGTCACCCCCGAAGAAGTTCATCTCGAGAAAGGAACTTATACTCCAAACCCGGATACTTTATACATCGACTGCTCAGCCTCCGCCGTAGCAAAAATGTCACCAATCCCAATCTTCCACAACAAAACCATCACTCTCCAACCCGTTCGTTTCTGTCAACAAACTTTCTCTGCGGCTTTGATCGCGCACGTCGAAGCCACCTACCCATCATCCGATGAAGCATTTAAAAACTCTCTGTGTAAACCCGTCCCCATGCCCAACGAACCCGTCGATAATCTTTTGGTATCTCTACAATCTAATATTAATCAATTGAGATGGGGACAAGAACCTGAGATGAGGAAGTGGTTGGCGGGAAGTAGATTGGATTATTATGGGAGTATTTTTCCTAAGCCGCCTGAGGATCCGGAACAGGCGATGGAGATGGCGAAACGGATGAGGGAGGGGATGGTGGGTATGAGTAGGAAGTTGTGGGCTTTGCTTGAGGGTTTGCCTGAGCCGGAGAGGACAAGGGTTATGGGGCAGTTGGAGGGGTTTAGCTTGGAGGGATTGTGAATCGAGCTGGAAGGGAAGGGTGGAAATTTGGGGAAGATTTGTGCGGATCATGAGTGGTACTCTTCTCAAAATCTGGATCTGTTCCAGTGTCTCTCTCTTGATGAACATTGCGGCAAGCGGCTTGCTGAAGTCTTGAGGTGGATTCATGTCAGATCTGGTCGTACTCACTCCTTCGGGCTTTCTCAGACCTAGCCGACACGGTCTTACTGTCACGGGTGTCCCCTCACATTCCACGCGCTTCTTGCTTCGATGATCTCTCCACTCCAACGACTATACCCGAATCGTATTCTGAGATCTTTGACAGTATGCCAAAGCGGCATTAGTAGTAGCTAGAAAGCGTACGAAGCAATTAGAAAAGGATAAGAGCGTAGAGATATCTCGTAAAAGGCTATACTATTAATAGTACTTAATTATATAGCTAATAGTATATCTAGTAATAGTACTCCTTTATTAGAATATAGTATAGTAATAGTATAATTAGTTTATCTAGTAATACTATTATATATAATAGTAAAGTAGCTAATAATTAAAAAACTAATATTATCTAGTATATATAGTATTATATAGTTATAAGACTATAGATTATAATCTACTTAGATCTAAGTAGATAGAGTACTTATACTTCTTTATATAACTATTAATACTTTTAATTTTACTATATTACTTTTTATTAGTAAACTTTAGCTTTATCTCTAGTAGTAGTATTAGTATCTAGTTAGAGATACTTATAGAGACCTAATAACCGCTTCTATACGCGATTTTATTAGGAACAGCTAATCTTGTAATCTTAGGTCATACTAGGGCTCGGGTAGGTAGCTAGGGCTTAGGGAAGAGGCTAGGAACCGGGGCAGATTCTCGAATAGTCGCGCCCCGCTACTACGAACGTCGCAAAAATCTCAGCTTCTATCTCGAATGTGCTTTCTGGAACTACGTCTGCGTGACACTGCGCGACGTAAACCAAGCAATGCGTCTATTGAATGTCTATACACTCGATTTCAAGATCTTCTTCACCGAACGGGACCGGCCTCCATACGTTATTACGAGCCACCGTTGGGTGGAGGATGAAATCACCTTCCAGCAATTCCTCGCGCATAAGTCCGAAGCTAGCGTACGCCAGACGGCAGGTTTCCAAAAGATCCAGTCTTTCTGCGACTTTGTCAAGGGTTGGAGCACAGATCTGGACCTCAATTGGATATGGATAGACACCTGCTGCATTGACAAGACAAGTAGCTCGGAGTTACAGGAGGCCATAAACTCCATGTTTCGATGGTATTCAGACTCTCATGTTTGTCTGGCGTATCTCAATGACGTAGAATCCCTGGATGCCACCCCAACGGATATCATGAAAGCCTTCGAAGAGAGCGTATGGTTCCGGCGTGGATGGACATTACAGGAGCTTCTGGCGCCAAGTATGGTAGTCTTTCTTACTTCCGAATGGGAAGTTTTAGGCCACAAGGCTTCCACTACTGTGCAGGATTCACTGACCAGCAGTACGGGATCCTTGCGACCGTTCAATGGCCACGAAATACGCCTTCCGCTCAATCACTGGATAGCGAGGGCTGCCCGCATACCGGAAGATATCATCGCTGACTACAGAAAGAGCTCCAGTCTCAGTATTGCCGAAAAGAGGTCATGGATGGACCACCGAAAGACTACTCGTGTGGAAGACTCTGCCTACTGCCTGCTCGGCATATGCGGCATTTACTTGCCTCTCATCTATGGTGAACGCGAACAGGCCTTCGAGAGGTTGGAGGAAGCGATTGAGAGGAGGAATATGAAGACAAACGCCCAAAACTCGAACTTTAGCACCCCGCGATCTTCGATTGCCACGCATACCACTGTGAGTGACCCGGTCGAGATCGACTCTAGTGATGGAGAATATAGCGAGGCCACAGTCAATTGGCCCGAGGTCAAAGCACCCGTCAAGAAGCGAGAAACCGAATATCACGTTGTGGAAAAACCGTTGCCGCTGTCGTTGGAGGATACATTCAAAGGTACAACGAAGAAACTAAAAGTCCAGCGCAAGACCTATGATCTGCACACTGGTAAAACAGGAGTCGAGGACAAGATTCTTTGTGTACCCATTAAGCGCGGACTTAGGGCTGGCAGCAAAATTAAGTATCCAGGCATGGGCGATCAAGTTGAAGGCGGGTTTCAAGACCTGCACTTTATCTCTGAAGACAAACCTCATCCATTATTCGTTCGCAACAATGTGAACGACCTGAAGCATACGATAAGCATTACTTTGAAGGAAGCGGCATCAGGCTGGAGTCGCACTGTTTCCACGATCGATGGCAAGCAACTAAATGTAGCAAACTCTGGCAGGACAGCCTCCCATTGGACATGTTATTACCCAGGGCAAGGCATGCCCTCACCGAATAGGCCCACGATCCGAGGAGATTTGATCATCAAGGTTAGAATCGAGTCCCGTTGACCTCTCTTCACGACAAGGCTCACACGGACATGGACCAACGTCCCACTTGCTGTGACTTCGCCGGTTCACACTCTTATCAACCTTGTCGAAAATCGAATTTACTATACTAAACACGTGATCTGCTATTTACCCTCCTCCTCCTGCAACTAGTGCTCCCTGGAAGCGTCCATATGTGCTCTCGAACTCTCTTCAACAGCGCACTGGAGTGTCCATGATTCAGAACACCACAGTAGCAGGAACGGTCTGTAGGCTGGAAACCTGACAGCCATGTACCATTGGCTTCGAAGGAGTTGCTCAAGTGGGAGTGGTTGACCCATGAATGTGTAGGGAACGCTAATTCGAAGGGCAAACTTCGACTGCTGAATGCGACGGGCTATGCCATGCTATGGCAAAGTAAGGGGGAATCCGGCCCCTCAAGCTCATGGCTTTGCAACCTCGGAGCAAGAAAAACCTGGTTTTCAAGAGCTGATGCTATGAAGCTGGAGACAATGCTGATCGACTAGCAAGGCCAAAGCAAATCTCGGTAGGCCATTTATCACAAGGTCTACTGCGGCGTGCTGAGTTCAAAACGAGGAGAAAGTGGAAGTCCTCTACCGTGTTGAGACACGTGGCCAGACAACACAGTTACAAGTGATGAGCTGGTCGGTCGTAAGAACACCTAATATTTGGGTGAAGTCGCCTGGCTCGCGATCCTTGCCAGCGTGTCTTCAGCCTCCGATCGAACCCTGTTCTGTACCACATCGGTACCACATAAGCCGCTCACGGCTCACGAGGACGATGTATCTTTCGAGGCTGGTATTCCAGGCCCTTCGCTTTTCGATTTTACAAAATGGCATATTGGGCTCGCGAATATATGGCTGCAATCAAAACGAACACTTGAATTGCGCGGTAAGCACGCCGTACCTTCTCTCACAATCATGATCCTACTCTTCCTTTTCCTGGCAAACATCGATATGGCTTCACCATTGGGTCCAAAAAGACGAAGCCTCTACATCTTCAAGCCACACCTCTCCTCCAAAGTGGTCAATCCCGACATCCCTCTCACTCGAAACGTTTCCTCTTTCCAAACCGCCTACTCATCCTAGCCCGGAACATTATGGCGGCTGAATGCCTGCATTACCACATCATGCTCTCCTCCAAAGCAATACCTTATAGTCTCTCACGCCGTATTCCGAGCGGGTGGAAGCGGCCGCTTGAGGAGTTCAATCTTAGATTTGGAACATCCTACCGAGGAGGAGCGGAAATACGAGAACAACTCAATTGTCGTTGAGAGACCGGGAGATGGTAACGTGCTTGACGAAAGCACTAGAAGATTGAAGATCAATAATAAAGCGCGGCGAAGATACGTCTTCAAGGCGTTGTCGGCAGATAATTTAGCAGTGTTGAGAACAATGGCGAGGAACGACGATTGGGGCTTCGATCTGACTTAGCAGACGAATTCGCCTATCCTGTTGAATTAGGCTGGCAATGAATTCATCTTCGGGAGTAGCAAGACGATTAAGCGAAATCTCCCTTAACAATCTTAAGTTAGAGGCATTAGCTATTACTAGCTCGATATGCCGCTATATCTAGCTAATTTAGTCGTAGATAGTCTCTGCTACGGCGACTATAATAGTAATAGCGATAAAGATTATTAGTATAACTTCGATAGTTAGAAGGTAAATACCTTCTACTTATCTATTTACTAAGAGATTTATCTATTTCTAGAATTATAGTATTATCTACTTTTTTAGTAGCTTCCTCTATATATATAACCTTCTATACTATAACTTTAGTAGTAATAAGTAAACTAAATTACGTCCCTTCCCTTCTTTATAAGCTAGGGTACTAACGTACATTTATAGGCAACATTATCTACGTTACTATTAGCTCGAAAGTAAGTATATACTAGAGGTCCAAGCATTTCTCTAACTATTGGCGAGCGAGCTATGCTCTCACAGAGTATTATTAGGGGAAAAGTACATCGTGAGATCTGCTAAATCAAGGCTGCAAGGTATCAAACTTGTATTGTGCTAAGACCTTGCAGCGCTAAACTCCGTGTGCTATGCTTCCCAGCAACACTCACTCACATCGCAGAATCTAAGCTAGTGTCAAAAATCAAGAGGAATCCATGCTACCGTTCCGCCAGCTCCATTTATGCCCACTGAGACCATCTGAACGCCAAATCATGCTATCTTCATTCCCGCTACCCAATATCGAGTCTCATTCTGTTCGTACTTTGAAGCCACCCTTTCTCATGAGCCTCTCTAGCTCGTTCTCGAACTCGTCGCGCTTGCCTTGATCGAATTCAAGCTCATCCGCGTTACGATTCTTGGCGAATTGACGCTCGCTGAATTGCACGACTTTGAGAGCTGCGTCCAGGCCATTGGCGGTCGCGTATGCCTCCAGAAAGAAGTGACCATCCCGGTAGATCTGACCAGCGAGCTTCTTGTGCTCACGTCGCCAGTAGTGGCCTACATCGCAGTCGAAGTAGAGCGAGTCGAGGTTCGTGCATTCCGCAAGCGCAGTGAGTGAGCTGAAGTTGTGACCCCTAGTCACACCACGACCTGTCAAGCAATTAATACCGTTCCGTAGGCAAATTTGTAAAGTAAGACGTACCAAAACCCCAGCCTCGAATGACGATATCATTGATCAGCTTGCGGTTGTACGGGCCGATGGTAGCTATGAATTGGAGCAGCGTAGTCGTGTCGTCGAGGACAATCTCCTGCTTGTACAAGAAGCTGGAGGCCTCAGCCCGAATTTGCTGATTAACAGCTAGAAGATTTGGAATGAGCTGGCGGTCTTGGTGACTCTCAATGCTGGTCTGAGAACCATCGTTTCGAGGCCAAAACCATCTGCGGCGACGACTCTTGCCATAGTAGTGCTTGCCATCGGTGACCGTGATGGCTCCACGAGTTACGCTACGGCGGCTGTTCTTCGTTCTGGACACGAGCGTGAGACCGTTAGGCTCTACCAGTGCCAGCTCGTAGATCTCATCTCGCAGCTCGGCGGGCAAATCGAGGAAGCGGAATGGCTTTTGCTTCTTCTTCTCCTTCTTGAATGGAGTCTTCTTTGCTTTCTTGACTGCACGACGCTTCACGCCATGGCCTCTCTGTTCGTGTATCAGTTGAAATCATTCACAGTCTACCGAGCGGAGTAAAAGAGGATCGCACCTTCGAGCCGAAAGACAAGTCGTCGAGGTCTTCGTCCATAACATCTTCGTCTTCTTGGAGGGCAGGCTCATCATCGATCTGGTCAAGTGCGTCAAAGTTGTCGTCATCCAGGTACGAGACTTGGTTGCGCTTCCGCTTGCTGGTGCGAACAGTCGCTACTTCGGTGGCAGTCGCAGTAGCCATGGATGCTGGTGTGTTCTGGTGTCAGAAAATCCGAGATAGCGTGTAACGTATCGAAATTATCTTTTGCTGAAATCGAGTCGCAGAATGGGAGACTGTCAAATTGAGAGTTCATTGATCTTGTTATAGGAAGTCGAAGTCAATGGCTTTGGCGCGTGCCAGGCCCCCTAGTCCAGGCAGCACGAGGCTGAGGCAAAGGCAGTCGCCTCTCACCAAAGCCGCTCTTTCGGAAGAAGGGACAAGGCCAATCGAAGACGTACTCTACATCGCGTCTGCGACATCATTTGGAGGACGACAGGCCAGAAATGCAAATGAATGAGACATTGAGCTTACCTCTTACACCTAAGACGCCTCATGGTCGGAGCATTGGGCGATGTGCTATGTTCAGTCAAAGATTCGCTCGCGTCTCTCCGGATCACCACTGGACTTGTGTCGACAAGTCTCAGGTAGAGACGTATCGCTGCGCTGCCGCTCTTCCAGACTCTGTTCCTTCCCGACCTTCAGATCTGGCATCCACCTGCTCTCGATTGAGCCGCGCTTCATGGCACGCTCTTTGAGAGTGGCCGCTCATGTGTGTTCCTATATGAACTTCACGACATCGAGACAGTGCTTCCCGAAGGATAGCGATGCGATACGTCTGCATGCTCGTGCAATACGGTGTCCTGATCCATCGTCTTCGCATGCCTACCATCTCGTGCAGTCCTTCAGTGAACCGCTTCCGCCTTCTGTATGCGCTCTTATGCCTTCCGTCGTCCATCTCACTGCCAGATTTCCAATCTTCTCAATGCGTGTCTTATATCGTATCTTGATCTCTGGACTGTACACGACAACTTGCAGACATTCAGATCAGCAGCAGGAGTCTGTGGGAAAGTCCGGCCGAGCGAGCCTCGTGACGGGGACAAAGCTCTCAGGACATCTCGCATGCCACTTGGCTTCACGTCACAAAAACACCAATTCACGCTGCGCTGCGTTTCTGATCGAGTCTTGTATCGCGACCTGCAGCCATGCTCGCATCAGGCTTCACGAACGCGCCTGTCTCTCGGCTTCTGATTATTGGCATCGTGATTACCTCTCTCCTGGCCAGTTTGACCGACAACAAATACTTCATATGGATCGAAGTCCGACCGCATCTCCTCGATTACCTGCAGTTCTGGAGGCTGTTGACATGGCAGATCTGCTACACAAATAGCACTGAGGTTCTCTTCGCGGCCATGACAATTTACAACTTGCGCGTCGTTGAGAGGCTATGGGGCACTCGGAAATTCGCTGTATGCTCACACATATCTCCCACTGTCATGCGCATTGGCTGACAGGTAGGTAGTCCTTCATAATCTCCACCTTCCTTTACAATGCGCTGCTACCCCCGATATTGTTGGCCGTCGTGATACGGCCGCTGACCTTCGGACGGATCAACTATTTACCAGCAGGCCCGACTCCGATTGTGTTCTCGCTACTCGCTCAATACCACGCTGCGATACCCTACGTCTACAAATACCGCATCTCCGGCTCGACTGCTCAAGAGCAACAGCAGGGTCTGATGCTCACATCAAAGGCCACCTCCTATCTCCTGCCGCTTCAGCTCGCACTCTCACAACTTCCGGGCTCGGCACTCGCGGCAGGCATTGGATGGATCGTTGGTCTGGCCTACAGAAGAGAATTGCTTCCCGGCGCAGCGAGCTGGCGTGTACCTGCCTGGGTCATTGGGGCACGTGAGCAGAAAGAGCGATATGACAATCTGAGGCGACGAATGGAAGGTGAGGCGGGTCGAGCTACAGGCGTAGACACCGCCCAGGACAACACGCGGAGAAGAGGCATGCTCGCTGGGATGGCTGATCAGTTTCGCGGGGCATTCTGAGCACTTTATTCCCATTCATCGCATCGCTTGCCTGCCGAAATGCCCATGTTCTGCCTGCGAAAGCAGAACCTGAACTTCACTTCAACGGTGCATTAGCGTGCGGGATTTTGTCCAATGAACAGCCAAGAACTGGCTACCAAGCTCTGCTATTTTCCAGCCTGAAGCACTGTCACCGCTGTGCATCTAATATCAACCACGTTGCAACACGTCCACAACCCATCAACAACATCTACTCGTCCATCAAGTGACATCCGCAAGTGCAACATCCGCAAGCGCAACATCAAACACCATGGCGCAGACTCTCAGCACGGATGCGTATGCCCGCGCTCTCAAGTCGGACGACATTACGCTTCTTGTTGGCGACGGACAGGAACATCTCGTTGTCAAGAAGGCATTCCTAGCCCTGCACTCCAATGTCTTCGCCGAGCAGCTCTCCACAAAGGTCAAAGTCGAAGATATGCCACATACAAATGTTACCAGTAAGTTCTACAACTCTCTTCACAGTCGATCTTCATACTGATTTTGTAGCGATTGACCTTCGCGGAGTTGGCGTGCAGGCTGTCAAGGTCTTCGCGCGATGGGCGTACACGGAGCAATTGCAGCGCTTGAAACCAACGGCCACTAAAGACGACCGACTACAAGCGAAGCTGATCCTCATCGATCTCTGGATATTCTGCGACATGTACGGTATCTCGCGACTCCAGAACGAGGCCATGGCTTACCTCTGCGATGTGATCAACACGCCAGACTTGGTCGACAAAGCAGATACTTGGTTCATTTTCGACCGCACTCCTTCCAGCCATGCGCTTCGCTGTTTTGCTATCATGGCTCTGGTTGCTCGACTACCTGACGATGAGGATGGCTCCTCAGCGATTGCAAGCTACACCGACATCAACGCGAAATACCCTGAGATGATGGCGATGGTGTACTCAATGTCCAAGTCGTGGATCTGGTTCAGTCCTAACGAGAAGGCCAAGAGAAATACCTGGGAGCAGTGGGTACGGACAAGCGAGAAGCAGACTTTACTAAAGGTACCTGTCCAGCCACCAGCAGACTGGGTGCTGACAGCTTGTGGCGTGGTACCGCCGAAGCCATTTGCGCCAGGCGAAGTCATTGAGTTGGACTGAGAGGGTACCAGGAGGCTTGCTCATGGAGCACTGGATTTACTGGAGCTGTGCTAGGACACGAGATGGTGCAGAGTAAGCCATCTGCAGCGAGCCTTGCGCATTGAGTCAAAGCGGGGGTTATGCTTGCCTCATGTCTGCATTGGCAAGGACTGATTGGGCTTTTCACATTCTCTCATATCCCAGATTGGATGATCATCTAGCCCAGTGAGTCTCGATTGCAATATAAACGTCATGTTCTGCGTACTAAGAGATTTGAAGCCATACATCCACCTTCCTGGGGCACGTAGGCACGTAGCTCTTGAGCCTGCAGTTTTCAACTGTGGGCAAGACATGTCTTCCCAATAAGACTCTTCGACGACAATTCCAACGGAAGCACATGCAACTACTGTGGAGACGCACGCCACTGCAGACGATGTAGGAATAGGCTATATGACTCGATACTTGAGGTTTGTCCTTGTTGCACAGCGAGAACCAAATCAACCGCTGACCTCCTTCTTGTGGTTGGGAATCTACAGACGTTACCGTGAGCGTTGGCGAGGACGATGAACCCCAAGATTTCGAGGTGCCAAGAGCAATCCTACAGCGCTCTTCAGACTGGTTTAAGAATATCTTGAAAGGTAAGCAACATCGTGTTACCAGGCATGCAGTAACTTGTTCACTTGACCAAGAATGCTTACCATGTGCAGAGGATCGATTCAAGGAAGGACGCGATGGCGAGATCGAAATGCCAGAGGATTTCCTGCTCGATGCTTTGCTACTTTCCACCCGCGGGAAATGAGAGCAGGCTTCCGATCATACGAGGCCAATCTAGAGCGATTGTGCCTAATTTGGAACCTGCCATCGCGAGGATGGAAGATTCGCAGGACGTAAGTGAACCATCTACTCTATCGTCTTTCACGTAGCAAACAGCTGGAATGCACATCATCCAGCGGTTCTCCAGCCAAGACTTCTTCCAATTCTTGTAGAGTCAAGCGCAAGTCTACAATATAGTCATTCACAAGCAACTCTTCTGCGGCTCAAGCTCTACCTCATCCGAATGTCGAGATGGTAAACATGATCACTCACTTGATCCGACCTGAAACAGCCGAACTAATACCGATACGGGCCGCACATGAACAAGACATCATTTACAGCCGTCCACACCGTAAATATACACATTCAAAAACATCAGACCCGAGTCGTTCCAACATGGACGTCTTCCTTGGGTAAGCAATACAAGAGCCTTGCAGCACGATTATGAAGCTAACAGTTCCACAGCCAGCTACAAGGCCCAGAGGTCACCATTCGAGTCGGAAAAGGCGTCGAGGCGCGGGACTTCGTGGTCGCCGAAGGCCTCCTTCGCTCGAAGAACAAGTGGTTCAAGGGTGCGCTGGAGTCGGGACAGTTACTCGATCCTCAGACCGGAACCATCAATCTTCCCGACGACGTCCCAGCGGCTTTCGAAGCCTTCTACTACTGCCTTATCACAGGCAAGCTCGAGATGCCCAAAAGTCTATCTTGACGACGAGTCGATGGAGCAGTATAACCAACAAGTCGAACTTGTATACGACATCTGGGTTTTCGGAGACAAGTACTCTGATTCAAAGCTACAAGATATAGCTTTCGGACACGCCTGTAAGTCTCCCATTCGATCGATGGAGATTCCTCGCACTAATAGCGCCCGCAGGTCAACTCCTCGACGACGCGACGTCTAAAGACGTCTCCCTCGATTCCCGAAGCCTCGTGGCCAGCTTCAGCAAAGCCGGGAAATCCTCTCCTCTACGCACAATCACTACAGACTATATCGCTGCGAGAATGTCGATTCTTTCGGAGAGTGCAGGCGAGCTATTGCACGGCCTTTCCCCGTATCGAGACTTCGTTATCTCCCTGCAAAACTCCCAAGAACTACTCAACAACGCCACGAATGGCGATTTCCCTCGGTATCTCAAACCGAAGAAGCACTCCCAATCTGCTGCTATGATGGAGGACTCAGAAGAAGATGGGACAGTAGTCGTGACCCGTGACTGGCAAAAGCAATCCTATGCTTGCTGGGAATGCGGAAGGAGTGAAGAGAATCATGCGTTCATCCTGGGTTGTGGTTGTCATGGAGGAAACGCGGAGGAGTATGGTTGCTCTGCTCGACCGCTTTGCTTCAGGTGTGATATGCTTGCGGGCACGTCGGGTATCGAGAATTGAGTCTAGCTTGGGCAGATTTTCTTGGATCGCCAGTGCTGAGAACGAGGAGTGAAATCCGCAGCAGAGAGAATAGGGACCAGATGGGATAAGCAACACTTTGACTAGATCAAAGTACCGCTTTCGGTGATTCATTCCAAAGGTACTCGCAAATTGGGGCGTCTCTACACACGAGCCTGTCAAACAACCACAACTTATGCCGAGACTTGATGCTTTACATCTGGGAGGGAGGCCCTCCAACTACTCAAGACACCACGCGTGCGATTTCGGCCAGACCTCTACGATTTCACAGCACTGTTGTCCGATGAGCATAACAGTCGCCACAAGTAACATGATTGGGTGCACTGACTGTCCGAGGCGCGATAAAGAGGCGCTTTCTTGACAGGCAAGTTCGTAAAGCTGTGTCGCAACGGCATTTGGATATATCTCAGATGCGGCTGCACATACATGGCCCGCAGGGAACGGTACCTCAGACCGACTTTTCAAGGATGGCAATGGTATCGCCTCAAGCTCTGCATGGTGAAGCATTCGCCATGCAGCCTCGAGAGCCGTTTCGTTTTCAACGTAAGGCTTATACAGACCATGTGCGCCTGCAACACGGTGATAACTCACCTCAGCATCGCTGTGGGTGACTCGACCGATCACGCAGGAGCATGAATGCGGAGTTGTGTCCAGGGAAGCAAAGTCTTGAACCTCGGAAGTAGCAATAAATACTCCTGATCCGCCTTGACCTCGTATAACATCGAGCGGCCGGATATTATCGACCCGTAATATTGAGAACCATCCCAGCTGAGGGTGTCTCACAGGGAGTGGTACCTCATGGAGCCTGAGGGTGGGGTGTCGCGAGTAGAAGTCTTCCAGTTTGGAGATGTCGTCTGAGGAGAGTGTGATTGCTAGCTTCACCCTAAAACCGGAATACTGAAAGCTAAGGCCTTCTTGGGTCAGAATCGCCCTTTCTTCTGCAACGCGAGGTCGGACTGGTCTCCAAAATTTTGTTTGATCCATCAGAGACTTTTCTGCCCATCCTAGACCATAATCATCAAGTCTGGTCCCAGAAAAGAAGATGATATCTCGAGGGATGGCAATGCCACTAGCAGCAAGGGTTCGCCAGAACGTAGGCATCCTAGAGTCACCACTCGCCTTTACGATGTTCTCCTGGTCTAAGCCTAGGCAGGTGCTTAAACACAATGGCTCATCTGAGGACACTGTCACATCTCGGCCGTCCAAAGCGCTGATGAGGTCCACAATATCTGTGGCTCTGGAAGCTTCCGATCCTGTATTGATCAGGGATCGAATCTCGCGTAGTCTCGATCTGAAGGGTGCTATAAACGCGCGACAGGCGTAGTCCGAATGCCACATCGTTTTGAGGGTCCGCGCGATAAATTCAGCGCTTACAGCTTGATCTTTGAGCTGAATGTAAAGGTCTTTTGCAAGAGCGCCCTCTTGAAGAGTCCACAGTCTAGTCGTCCACCTAGAAAACAAGATTCTTGCACATATTTCTAAATCATCGATGTCATTCCGATCTAGTAGAAGTAAGCCTGGCTCCAAAACGAGCACGTAAGTCGCGTTGCGATATATCTGTCGCATGTTCGCAAGACACAATTTGCGGTGGTAGTCGCTGTTGACCGGGCAGCAGAGAGTATCCAGCCAGAGATATAAGCGCTCCCCTGGCTGTGAATTTCGCTGCTCCATGTTTTTGACAGTGTGAAAGGTGGATCACCTGACATTCCGGTAGAGCGTTTGCATTCGGGTTACCAAGACCGTCAGCCCAAACATGGGACAATGCTACGTATCGCGGTGCCACATCTGACGAGACAACATCGAGCGTATCGTGCCTGTGAGATTCGTAGCGGCCTATGTCTAGAAGCGCCGTAGATCCGGAACCAAGGATATTCTGCACTCTGGACTCGTCCACTTCCACAACACTGCAAGACTGATTCGCACAACGGTGAGCAACAGAGTCTCTCTTGAGACCGCATAGGGATATGTGGCAGTCTGTCTCTGTGCAATCAATGTGCGCTTGACCGTGGAACTGCTTCAGCTTGCTCAGATAGTGATGCGAGCTCAGACCGTGCCAGTATCGTTTGTCTGATTTCTGTACGAGCATTGGACACCAGCCATGGCTTCGCATGGCCTTTGTGTAGCCCAATGGTTGCCGTAGACTTGACCAGGTAGTGTAGGAAGATTTCGAGCCAGAAACACCTCGGACTACATGCTCAAGAGTCTCTCCAAGACTAGCAACAGCGCGAAGTATATTGAGATCTGCCGAGATCGATCTTAGAGTTACTCCCAGGAGTAGGTCGCAACTCATTTGCATGCACGCTTTCAAATGTGCAAAGAAATCCATGTCAGCTTGTACTCGCCGATCTTTCGATGCCGCCCATGCTTTGACAATCTGCGGAAGCTTAACGGTCGTCAAGAGAGGTCGACTCGGATCGGATTCCCGGTCAATAAATAAGTCAGGGCTCGCGAGATCGCCGAACATTTCTTGTATAAGCCCAAAGAACAGCCACGTCTCGAGGAAGATCCCAAGATCAGGAAGCAGATGGGTCTTTTCGGATGGCATCGGGTATAGCTTGATCTGATTGTCCTTCACGAAAATACTGAAAAGCTCTGCAAATCTGCTGCGGCCCGGGTAATCCAGGAAGGATCCGCCATCATATGGCTCTGCTATATATGTGGCTCGCTCTTCAATCGTGAGTGAGGCTGCATGCGGTAACGGCAAATGCTCCATGGCAGCATGAAGCAGAAGTGACGAGGTGATTTGTTGGATGATGTTGATGGAGTTCTAGCGCTCTGCGAATATGATATGGTTCTCCTGAGACATGTGGTGTGTAGGCCTCGTGATAGCTATTGAAGAGGTCGAAGTACGATCTACGAAGGAAGATCATGCCACTGCCAAGCCTGCGCGTCCACGCCTCGAGCGTGATCCTGCGACGTGCGTGGGCGTTTCTGAGAAGCTTAGCATAGCCTAGCACGAGGAGTTTAGTGCTGCGAGATTCAAGCAGAATGGAGATTTGACACCCTTGCGTCCCCGATCCACAAAGCTTCGTGCTGCAATGCTGCCGTGGTCGTGGTTCATGGATGAAAGCTCGCGTGAGACTGATGAGAAAGCTGCGTAAACGCGAGGTGGAGGTAGATGACGAAAGGCCAGTCGACTGACCAGGCTTCGTGGTGCGATGGTGTGATGGTGAGACATGGTAGATGACAGCTCGTGAACAAGTGAAGAGACAGATGCGTAAACTCCTGGTGAAGCCAGACGGATGACCGGCGGCGTGGAGAGACCAAGTGTAAGCATTGTCATTTCACGCCAGGTAATCGCAAACTAGGGGTATCTTATGCACATCATGATTGCCACTTGTCATCTCTTGTGGCGACCTCTCGTCTCCTGCTATCGTTTCGGATACCAAGGATCTGGACTCTCTTCCCGGACCTGCTGTCCTGAGGGCGCCATACTAAGAGCGCCCCAAGCCTGCATTGGCGGCGTGCTTTGCGCTGTCTGCCAGGTCTGATTTGAAGAAGCTTGTGATGCATCTGCCGAATTCTGCCAGTTCTGTGAAGAGACCGATTAAGTAGATCCGCTTGGGTGTGACCAGGACTGTGACGTTCCTTGAGCCACATTGGAGGCCTGCCCTTGGTGCTGAAACGCTGCGTTGGGAAGCGGAGTCGCCTGAGCAGGTGCTGCACGAGGTTGTTCATAAGCACATTCATTCCCTCGCCCCTTCTTGACGCAAGACCCGCAAGGCTGACCTTCATCGCACCTCATTTTGGCAAAGCGACAATTGGTACAGCTTTGCTTGGCTCTCGGTGCAACATATTTCGCGAACTGTGTCGGACCTGGTGGGTGCTGCGGCGTGTTGTAGGATTCTGCTGGCCATGGGAGAGAGCCTGCACTAGCATTGGGAGTTGGCTTCATTGTCGTGAAGAGTCCTTGTGCTGACGGCGGATTTGGAGACGGTGCGCCAAGCTTGAACTGCTGATACACTTTCTGCTGAGGTGCTGTGGCGTTCATAGCGGCTCGCTGCGATGCCGTTGCAGGCTTCGCTGACATTGGCGTCTGCGATGCCTGGGTTCTCTGCGGCTGGTATGGAAGAGGGTATGGAAGGTCGCTGGGGGCTTTGGTGAGCGATGGCGGTGGAGTCTGCCATGAGGGCAGATCATAAGCCACTGGGGCAGGCTTATTGGAAAACCTCGGAGGCTCCACTTCGAAAGATGGAGCGGACGTCTGAGCGGTGTCGCTTTGTCTGAGAAGGTCCGCGAGCGATAATGGCTTGCTGGGATTTCGATTGACCGGTGCAGGCGGCGGAGGCGGTGGTGTTCGCTTGCGCTTCAAAGGCCGGCTCATGTTCGACGTGGCTGCAGTGCCAGGTGCTGGACTTTCTGCAATGGCCAGAGCTGAAGAGGCATATTCCTCAGCTTGTAAAGTGGCAGAAATTCCTCCCACTTGCCGCACATTGTTCATCGTGGCTGCCGCGCCCTGAGGCACTTTAGTCCAGCTTGTTGTGGTGCGCCTTCCACCGCCAGAAGAAGTCCTAACTGCCCCCTTTCTTGCTGCGACAGTCTCATGAATTGCCAAATGTCTGTAGTATACGTCACAACTCTGGCGATTCGTACTGAACTTGACACTTATGCTTCCTTTGCAATCATAAGTCGGCTTTCGAGGGCCTCTTTCTGCACCATTCGGGTCCTTGAGGTGTTTGAGAACTCGTGTGTATCCATTTGCATGCCGATCCTTGTTCTGCATACTGTCCTGACAAATGTACGAAAAGCGCGAGCCCTCTCCGTCTTTTGCTGCCCAAGCATTGTTGAAGCTATACCTAAAGCCATCGATGGCTTCAACAACCTGTTGTATGCCTCGCGATGCTGCTCTCTGGACAATCTGGCTTCCGCGAGGATCGACTATGTTTATTATGGCACTGACAGGCGCTTTTGGATGTTGCGGACCTTGTTCTGTGCTGGGCTCGGATGTGGAGGTATCGAAGAAACCGCTCTTGAATTCATGAGGAAGATCATGGTCACCTCCTTCGGCATATGGGCCTATCCAAGGTCTGACTAGTGGCTGGCAGACGCAGTGTCAGCACATGTCCCATGCTTTCCCACGCACTGCTTCACGCCATGTGCAGAGCTTCAATCCGCCACGAAGACTCACAATGACCGCATTCAAGCTCAGCCTCAATTCCACAGTGCTACACTGGATAGCAGCATTGTCCGCAGCCGAGTTTAGCACCGACTTCAGCGCTTCTGAAAGAGCATCGAGGGAATCAAAGGGTCCGGTAGCTACGGGTTGGGAGAAGACGTTGACATTGACGTTCCCGCCATTGTAATCGCTCATGCTGCCAGCGCGGGAGCCAAATGAAACGCGCGCCATATTCGATGCATTTCTGAGGGGGGGCGACTGTGTGATCTTGAAGATCAAGACTTCGTGACCAGCAACGCGGGTCTACAGCAGGGCAGTCGCGATTCGCTCAAAGCGTCCTAGCTTGACGATCTGACAGGGGTATGGAAGCTTAACGATCGACTCCACACAGTCGCGCGACGCGTCTTCCACGATCCGCCTTGAATGCATTGGCCCAACACATACCTCAAGAAGATTCCACACAGCATGCCGCCCACAGCAGTGAAGCGAGAACATCCTGAGACTGTGGAGGTGGGCAATATTCGACCTCACAAGTTGCAGAGAACCACAATTGCTGCCAATATCGTTGCCCAACCCGCGCAACAGCCAGTCTACCCAAATGAGCTATGGGACACGATCTGTAAGACGGACATACAATCGCTACGGGAGATTGTATACCACGCCACGATGGCAAACATCGATCCACAAGTGTCTCTACGAGTGCTCAATATGCATCACACCCGCATTCACAACTAAGCTGTCCAGGCCGAGCAAGCACGCAAGGCTCAAGAGCTTCGTGACAAGCGCGATAGGAAGAAGGTCATTGACTTCGATCAGCACTTTAGGCAGATAGACTCTTGGGTGTCAAATGACCCTATCGACCGAAAAGCTTGTCGAATTGCATGGGGCATCTACGAGAAAATCGTGGCACGCATTACAAAGCTCACAGAGAAAGCGACCGAGCCAACCACGAACTTTCAATCCAAGTGCAACGCCCTCGAAACGCTACGGAAGATCGTAGACACCATTCTTCGCCACTCTGGTGGGGCAATGGGTATCGAGATGTACGAATACTTGAACACAGATTGCAAGATTGAGAACTCAATGTTGCGAATCCTGCGCTCGATGAATCCGCAAGAGCACGATGAGCTTCTGAATGTGAGCTATGAAGGTGTGCTTTGGACCGAGCAGATGGAAGCACTAGACATTTTCCGACATTCCAAGAAGGTGTATTTTGGTGATCACAAAGGCGAAGCTCCATTCCCAGGAGTGAGCGAGGTACTGGACTTTGTGCTAGGAGAAGTGAAGGCAGAGGCAATGGAGGACGATGTGCTTGTCAAGAAAGAGCCTGCGGTGGAATGAGCGCAAAGTTCAGCGCCGCCTTCAGCCTTCAGACACCTAAGAATCACGTTCGGACAGATATCAAGTCAAAATCCTGGGCGTCTCTATGCACTCAATTGAGTTTCGAGTGTTCCGGGAGGTATTGCATTCGATAAATCCTGCTTTATATGTCGCAGAGGCAGATGAGACGGAGCGAATGGAGAAAAGTCTGTTGCCATGGAGAGCGCTTCGACAAACCTTGGCTGCTTCACTCAGATGCCTGCATTACTGGAAGCGAAAGGTTGATTGATGCGTAGCTTGAAGGAACATCGCAAAGTCCTGTTTACGGGCCGCAATCCCTGCCATCCGGATCAGCAAGATAGAAGTCTACAGTACCACATCAACCACCTGCTTCCGGAACCGAGGATTCTGCCACCGGAGCAATACTGAGCATCGAAGCGCAAAGACATTTTGTATGGCTGCATCGCGTGCAGTATCTCAGTGTGGATTTCGCCATCAACCTACAAGAGAGGTCACATACCAAAAATCAATGTTGTTGACTCCTGACCCATACCGTTCCCATCTCTGCTCTACTCACAATCATCCCCACCATAAATAAACTCCCCATCACTATTCTCACATCCACAAGTCCCGTCATCCGGAGACTTAATACATCCCGCTCCTTTACCTTCAGATTTTCCATATCCTTCTTCCCAGAAGAAGGTCCAGCAGTCGACTTCGTCTTTCATTTGGCCTGACCGAACGAGGAATCGAGCGTTAGCGAAGATCATAAATTCATGACAAGGACAGTGTAGGAAGGCTTTTCATGCTCGCCTCGCTGACTTACCTGGCGTCGCAGGCGGTTCACAAGTATAAGCCGAACAAGTCCCATAAGGTGCACCATGAGAATCATCGTATTTGTGGTCTGTGACGAAGACTGCGAAGGTCTGTTGTGAGCGTTAGCGAGGCACGAGCGAAGCGAGTAGTATTGCGAGCATCAAAGCCTTTCGTCTGGGGCTCACTTCGTTCGCCTTACCTGATCTTCATGTGTTCTAGTATTATGAGAACATTCAGCAGCTTGAATATTTTTTGAAATTTTAGTTGCTTCGCAACTGTAGGTTGTTGGACAACGGTTTTTTGAGTTTGAGGTTGCTGGGTCGAGGGTTGCTGATGCGAGTACTGCGAGGGAGATGGTGGTGGTGAAAATTGAGAAATGCATTTTCGAGGTGTGGCTGTTGCTCAAGGAGTGACGAGAGTACTGCGGCCGGCGCTTGTTGAAGGAGAGTAGTTTGAAGTGCGAGATACCTACATCTACTATTCAGCTGGATTAGTTCTTCTTATAGTAGTCTGTCAACCACGTGGAAAAGACGGTTGCATTGATACGGCTTGGCGTGTGGTATAGAGTGACGTTCTCGGTCGAAGTGGTTCAAATTTCGTCTGGATTCGTTTCGGATTGATGATCGTCTCTGCTTCTCTTCGGCAGAACTTTGGTTGCACAGAATGCTCTGCTACATATTTAATACTCCTCCTACATGCGCCTTTGGATTGCGCTCGTCCCAACATCAATCTGCAAACTGTCGGGTCAGATATTTTCTGAAACCTCGATTGATCAATGCCCAGCCCGCGCTTCCGTCTGCAGCAGCTGCTGGCACCAACTCAAACATTTCCCAGCGAGCATCGCTACCTCCTCCAATTACATACAGAACTGCGCCTTGATCATCGCTCCTGTCCTTCGAAGCAGGTGCAAAAGAGATGATTCCCTTGGGCGGCCGTCCAGATGGCTCGCCTGGGAGTGGCAAAATAGGATTTTTGATCCTCTTCCTCGTGCCGTTTGGTGCCGTCGTCCAGCTATGCGATGGACCTCCTTGCCAGTGCGGAGGGTCCTCGCCAGTGTAGAATGGTGCGGAAGCTACACTGCGAAGGTCGCGGAAGGCACGAGGCGTCAATGGACTTGCTTTCAATGCAGCCACAGCAGATATGGCAGCATCTCGAGCAGGCGGCGACGCAGATATCGGAGGAGGTCGAAGTCCATAGTACTCTTGAACACTACCATGATAGCCAGCAGCACCAGCGCCAGTTCCGACTGCTGTAGAGGGTGCTGGCGATGAGCGGCCAACGGAAAAGCCAGAGACTGACTCTTTATCGTAGCCAGCTGACATACGATGAGTAGCATAGGATTGCGACTTGCGATGTTTGCGGTGATCGGCATCGCGTTCTTTCGCTGAAGCTGCGGCATCCGTGGTACTGGAAGGTCTCAGGTCGAAAACGTGAAGTGTCCCTTTATCGCTGGTGGAGGCCACGAAACGATTGCCTGGGCTGAAATCGAGGCCATTGATGACAGCATGATCCATTCCCCTGCGAAATTCTGCCACTTGATCCAGACTCGCTATGCTGAATACTCTGATTAGTGTGCCTTGTTCGCTTGTTGTAGCTAGCAGGGTGCTGTCCTGGGAAAGTGCTATGCATCTCAGAGATGAGTTGTGAGCCCGCAGAACGCGCTTCGTGGTTGAGGTGCCCGGCTTCAAGTTGATCAGCTGAGCCTGACCGATACTCTGAGCAGGGAGAACCAGTATATCGTTCGTCAGACACGCCAGTGCGAATGGGTTGGGTGCGGTAGGATAGATGGAATGCACCAGATTTGGGGCTCGTAGAGGGCCAGAATCTTCAGCATCTTCCTCTCCATTACTATCATTGTCTGCAGCCAGCTTGGGCGTCGTAGGCTCGGCAATTTCTTGGTACTGAAACAGTATCGTCCGTTCAGCAAGCACGACTGCCATCCAATTTGAGCTCAACCTCAAGCCCAGCACAGGTTCATAGAAGTCGAGTCTGCTAAGTTCGCGATCAAGGACTCCATCCCAGAAGATGACCACGTTTGGTCCTCCAGTTTCTGCTGTTTTGTGTCTTGAGACAAACGCGAGATAGCGGTCATCTAGAGCCTCCGCAATCGTAGCCACGCAAGCCACTGGTAAGGCAGGATGGTGCGTAGTAAGACAATTGTCAGTCCGGAACATGCGCAATCCATCAGTCAAGCCAGTAACGAAGCGCTTCCGGGAGGAAGAGAAGGCGACAGAGAGAACATTTGGGATTGTCGAGGGTTGAATTGCCTGGCGCGTATTCATGATTAATGATGGGTAAGAAGAAATCTAGGTGTGGTACCAGACCAGCAAGCTCACTTCAGCAAGCAGAGATGAGAAGCAGCAAACAAAGCCAGCGCTCCAAGTTTGAAGCAATCCTGGTCATCTACAGGATTTCACTGATGACCTCAGTCCATCACATGGCAAAATGATGAAGCTGGGCTGGATGTCACGATGTCACGTTTTACCGGCGCGCAGTGACCATGTCCGCTACTTCGCCGCTCCGCAAAATGAGGTGCTTTGCTGGCTAATCGGTGGCAGCCGCGGGCGTTGCAGATGAATCCCTGCAAGCCCCTGGAACTTCCTCCCATCCAGCATTCGTGGCCCACAGCGACAGAGAGCACCTGCAGTTGCTACCCTTTCGTGTCTTGCGCGTGCCTCCAACGACTTCACTCTCTGCAGCGCAGCGCAGTGTCAATTGCTTCGTCAATCTGCAATTGTATCACCAGCACTGCCATCTGGACGTGAGAGCGCAGGTGAGTCCACACAAATCCCTCAGAAACACGCAACGCAAGAAGGCGGTGGATCTCCAACCGCAGGCCACGTCGACATTGGCACTTTAGCTCAATGCGCTTGGCTATTCACCTCAATGCCCTGAACCGTGTCGCGATATTCAATTCATGATTGAGTGCTTACTGCGATTCCCAGCTCCCACCCACCAACCACTGAACGTTCACCGCTCGAGTCGAGTCGAGAAAAGCGCACAGGATAGGTTCCTTGCACGAAACAGGCTCACAGCGAAGCATCAGCATGTCTACCTCTACCTCCGCCATCAAGCTGCGACGCAAGAAGAATGTGAAGAAGGGAATTCAGTTTTGCCTGATGGTCTGCGGTGCCTCAGGTACTGGCCGCACCACCTTCGTCAACACTCTTTGCGGCAGGCAGGTCCTGACGCCACTTGACGCCGATGACCCGACTACCGCGCACCTCGAGGAAGGCGTCAAGATCAAGCCAGTGACTGTTGAGTTGGAGCTTGATGAGGAAGGCACGCGAGTGTCATTGACCATCGTTGATACACCTGGCTTTGGCGATAGCATCGACAATGAGGCCTCCTTCAGCGAGATCTCCAGCTATCTCGAGCGACAATACGACGACATTTTGGCCGAGGAGAGCAGGATCAAGCGTAACCCGCGGTTCCGTGACAACAGAGTTCACGTGCTTCTCTATTTCGTCCAACCGACAGGTACGTTTCTGCAGACTGACTTACCCGAACTCACTAACGCTTCTTCCAGGCCACGGCCTTCGAGAACTTGACATTGAGCTGATGCGCCGCCTCAGTCCTCGTGTCAATGTCATCCCAGTCATCGGCAAGGCTGATTCGCTCACCCCGCTCGAGCTCGCTGAGAGCAAGAAGCTCATCATGGAGGATATTGAGCACTACCGCATCCCAGTCTATAACTTCCCATACGACATTGAAGAGGACGACGAGGACACTGTCGAGGAGAATGCCGAGCTTCGCGGTCTGATGCCATTCGCCATCGTCGGATCTGAGGAGGTCATCGAAATTGACGGCAAGCGCGTCCGAGCCCGACAGTACCCATGGGGTGTCGTTGAGGTCGAGAACCCAAGACATTCCGACTTCCTCGCCATCCGCTCTGCCCTCCTCCACTCGCATCTTGCAGATCTCAAGGAGATAACCCACGACTTCCTCTACGAAAACTACCGTACCGAGAAGCTTAGCAAGAGTGTTGCTAGTGCTAACGAGGCCGCGGGTATCAACACGGAGAGCGACAGCCTAGACCCACAATCGCTTGCTTCGCAATCTGTGCGTCTGAAGGAGGAGCAACTGCGTCGTGAAGAGGAGAAGCTCCGCGAGATCGAGCTCAAGGTGCAGCGCGAGATCAACGAGAAGAGACAAGAGCTGTTGGCTCGTGAGTCGCAACTCAAGGAGCTCGAAAGCCGCATGGGTCGCGAACAGACACCAATGGGTACTCAGCACACTCTGACCGAGGATGATGAGACTGATGCTGGCGCGTCGCACCCATAGAAGGGTGCAAATTCGTGGCATAAAAACCAAGAGCATCTGTACGAGCGCAAGCATGTCACAGTTCCAAATTAGAGACCGTACCGGACAGCCCGCATGGGATACTACAAGTCCTACAGCGACAGCAGCTTCAAGGCAATATTGCGAAATGGAATGAGGTATATTGCGGAGGAGATACCACTTTGTGAGAGAAAGAAGTAAGCAAGTTCCTTTGTACTTTTGAGCGTGACAAGCGGGTATGAGGAGCAAGCAGCAGCAAATACCCAGTCTGTACCTACTTCTATCTAGTTTGTGTGTGTCGTATTGCAAGCGGTAATATTGATTATCTTCAAGCCTTCTCAGGCCCTTTCAATACACTCCCGTCTTTGATGCACTCTCCAAGGGTTTGCGATGGACATCGGTAGCTTGGACGCAAGACGATGATGGGAGCAGCAGATGCATCAGAAGTGCTCTTTTAATGCAACCTAACATCCATCTCACTTGGTATCCAAACCACTTTCCTGCAGACAGCACACGCATATATCTGCGTCCCTCATGGATCCCGGCACATCGGCGACGAACGACTGGATCGAGGCTACTTTCTACCTTACACGCGTACTTGATACTGTCGGCCGCTCTACTACTTTGTCTTTCTTGAACACGACCGACCGCTCATGTTCGCAATCGTAAAGCGCATAGGGGAAGGGATTCGGCGGCGACGTCAGGATTCAGTCGTCCCAGCTCCGATTCACGTTAAAGTGCGCCCGGCTCCCGTGTGCATCAGTTCTAGCCCTCTGATGTCCGCTCACGCTGAGACTCAACGACAGATGGAACAGACGGGCGAAAACATTGTCAAGTCGCTTGACCTTTTGGTTCGAACTCAAGAGCAGATGGTTCGAGCGATCAAAGACCCAGCTGGTCCCATCTACGACCACTCCATCCAACTCAAGAGCGATGTTGATGCCAATATCAGCCAAAGAAATCTCGATTGTACTCTCTGCTTACCGATGAGTATCAAAGAGGCCGTTTCGTCTCAAAGGAGCATGAAAGACCTCTTTGTGACAAAGATAGATTCCGCATTGTTGATCAAGCATGGAGTCGACTTCATGGTCGCGGTCAGGTTTCTTTGCATTACTCTCCAACACTACTGACGCACTACGTACTGCTGGCAGTACATCCAGAGCCTTGGTAACCACATCCCCATCGGAAACGAATTGACCCAACCCAAGCCTCTCGAAATCACCATGACCCATCCTCTCTGCAATCAGTTCTGCTGCTCCTCCTTCGCCTCACTCCAAGACCCTCCTCTCGATCCCTCCAAAACCGCAAACCTCACAAATCCTATCCATCCCCTCTTCGCTTCCTCACAGTTCACAGATATTTCGGAAGAAGATTATCATGTTCTTGATCAACCTCTTCGATTAGCTTCAAAGTTCTTAAAACTCGACAATGTCTCCGGCCAAATCGTAATAATGGTTGACGGAGATCTAAAAAGAATCATGAACAATGGGACAACAGTACCAACAAATTTTTCCCAAGTCGATCAATGGGCTAGAGATGCCCCACCATATAGACCTTTGATTGCGAGGTATGCGAGACCGGAACATATGATCAGCAATGCATGGGGAGGAACTAACAATGCTAACAATTTGAAGGAAATAAGGGAGAGGGCAGACGAAATCCTGACCAACGTCCAAGAAATGGTGAAATTTAACGTTCGGTCTAAAGAAGGTAGGGGAGCTGATACGAGATCTCTACAAGGCATACCACGGGACGAAGAAGAAAAGAAGAGGTTTCCTAGGGGTTGTAGGAATTTGGTTTGTGTTGGAAGGACGTTGTTCAACCGTATGAAATTCCGGCTTGAACAAAATGAGCAGCTCAGCGAGGAAGACAAGATGGGATTACTCCTCGACCGCTTCCACTTCACAACCCTCCTAATCCACGAATTAGCACACGTTTTAGAAAACGTGTTCTGCGGTGTACGGCGCTATGAAGCATGCTATCAGGACTCCAACTTATCGGAACGAGGGTTTGAAATGGAAGCTACCATCTTTGGAGGGGGTTTGTTGAATGCGACTTGGAGTTCGAGTTTGATCGAGAGTCGAAGTTGGGAGTTTTGTGGGAAAGCTAAGAAGACGAGTGAGGGCCCGGTATTGGTATTTTATGATTGGCCGAGTAGGATTCATATGGATATGTATCGTGAACGAAGATTGAAGATGGGGGTTAGACCTGGGACGTGGATCAGGAGTTCGAAGGTAAGTCGGGTGCCTATTTCTTTTGTGGAAGAGATTTTTACGAGGGAGTTTTGGCAGAGACAGGGCGGGACAGCTTCGATTAAGGTTCCTGTTCAGGCGGTATGGTATGCGAGGTGGAGTCCTTCTTGGGATGAAGTTCAGCCTTGGGTGTCTCAGCGGGAAGCTCAGACTGGAGTGGCGTTGAATAGTCCTAAGATTGTAGGTTGAGTAGCCTAGAATAGCATTGGAATATCTGTATTGAAAGGTTTAGGGGTATCTAACGCGCTTGATCTATTGACGCTGAAGTGCTCTGTCACTGTTTTGATTCTCCTTTGGTTGACTTCGTTGGAGTTGCGTCTCGACTTGATGCGCCTCCGCCTTTCTTCATCAAGGATTGGAAATACTCTTCCAACTTCGCTGTATCGAGTGGCTCTTTACTGTCTGACAGCTTGGGTGATGTCACGCCAGGAGTGCCACCAGACGTCTTCCTATCATCTCCCGCGTTATTGGCATCGCGATGAGATCGGCCAGGAGGCTTTGGCGTTGACGTTCGTGGCGTTGGCGACAGTGGCGAGTCCGATGACTGGTTCGGCCGCTTCAGACGATCGATTGCTGCTTGCGCAGTCATTGTATCGTAATTGACACCTCCCACGTTGAATGAAACTTCGCCCAGCTCGCCAAGTGCTCCGGTCGACTCACCAGCTGGTAGACCGACAACACGACCTCCACTTCCGGAGAGACTGGTATTTGAGACGCCGGTATGGTGTCCTTTGGCTTCTCTTTCGCGGTCTTGCGCTTCAAGCTGCTGTAGATGCTGACGCATTTCCGCCAAGAAGACTTGATCAGGTTTTGTTGTGACCTCTATTTGAGGTGCTTTGGGAGCTTTGTGAGCTTGAGGGTCTAGCACTCGCTGCTCGTAGGTTCGCACAGCAGACGGTGGCAGTTTCGATGGTGAGAGAGGGGTTTCTGGAAAGTCCTCGTTCTCATCCACCGGCGAGCTCTCGTAGACTTCAGCGCCTCCATTTGCTTGCTTGACCCCAATAGCAGTCTCCGCAGACTTCTGTTCTGGAGCCGGCTTAGGTGGAGGAGGCGGCTGCAGATCTGCAAGCCACCCGTTCACAATGTCTTCTGGGGAGAAGGTCTCGCTTAGAGTCCTGATGAAAGCCGGGCTATCCCACCCTGCCGGAATGACAATTGCCATTCGATCCATGAACTCGTGCTTTGGCGTCAGCTCTTCCCGCTTCTCTGCTCCTGAGCTAGACCTCGCCCTCCTTGGACTTAGTGTCGTCAGGTCCAAACCCAGAGAGTTGAAGACGACTTTTTGCTGCTCGCTCAGCGGTCCTGCAGCTTGCTGAGGTGGCGCGGTAGAAGTAGTATAGATCAATGCGCTGAATGGGTGCAGCGGCAAAATCGCCGTCCGCAGACATTGCGAGATGTAGTCGAAGTCCTCCTCCTTATAGCCTTCTCGGAATAAGTCCTCCTGCGCTTCTGTGTGCTGGACGACTACAGTGATCCCAAGCTGCGACTCCTTCAGGACATCAAGAGGATCGGTTGCAGGTACTCCAGGCTGTAGCAAAGCCTGTGCTAACAGCTGCAGCCATCGTCTGAGCTGTTGTAGAAACTGCCACGGCTGCTTCCAGCTCAGCAGGATGCAGACAGCAGGCTTTCGCTCCTCCACTGGATCTTTTTCACCGTCAAGCTCTACATCACCAATTTCACCCTCCTCCTTCTGCTTCTGCTCTTTCTTGAGAAGTCTGCGCAGCGTGCCCACATACTCTTCCTTGGCATCTGGCAGCGTGTGTATCTGCACGCTGGCGACTTCCTCCGCCTCTGTACCCAGCACTTGTACACCAGTCCCGCTCTGTTGCGGCGGCGAGTAGAGCGTCACGTGGCCGTACCCGTAGGCATACTGGTTGCTCAGGCGCAGCTCTCCCTTCGTCCTCTGCTGCTTTCGTTCCTGATTCCTGCTGGGCGGTTGTGCGGGAGGCGGTCTGGTGAGGGTCGACACGAATTGCCGCTGATCATCTGGTGATGCGCCGCATATCAGCAACTCTCGGTGTTGTACCGCTTGGGTTTTGTTGCGGGATTGGGCTTCGCGGGTCTGTCGTAGGAGATTCGACCAGATGTCTGTCCGTTGTTCCTTCTTTCGCTTTTGTGGTCGTTCCGTAAACGTCGTTCGGGACATGACCGTCGATGCCATGTCACTAGCTCTGCTCAGGCACTGCGATCGAGCTGCCTCTCATGGTGTTCGATGAACACTCTCACCTTCTGAACACGCGCCAGGGCCACGCGAAGTGATGCAGGGTTTCGAGATCAGAGTTTCGGGATTCGGAATGCTTCCCGAACGCGCGGATTTCTTCCTGCCAGACAATTCAGAATTCCTTCGCTGCTGCTGCTTTAAATCTGCCTCTCGCAAGTCAGTGAGAGATACCTTATGCTTCAACAAAGCCCACTTATGCTGCAAAGAATCAGTCGAGCATAGCGGTCATTCAGTCTACATCACGGTAATGTCTTCACCATTACCCAAGTCTCAACAATCAGCTTCTGTATCGGTCTTGGGACTTCCGACACACCCGGCGTTGTGCTCAATCACATGTTTGCCCACCTCGCCATGATCGTCAGACGAGCCAGGCACAACGAATATGCCAGTCTTGTACAAAAGTCTATCCGACACCGAGCATTTGCCTGACTGGTCGTCTTCTCTTGGTATGCCAGGTTGATGGGAGATTATTCTCGCTGCCATTTACCACTGCGCCCCTTCCTCGGGCGGCGGCCTCTCCTTTGTGTGCTATCAACATCATGGGTGCGGGAAGAATAGCTTGAGCTTCTCGAAGGATGAGCATCCTAGTCTTCACCTCCTGCATATAATGCGGAACTCCCTTCATACTTACCACAGCAGCAACACTAAGTTCGACCACCGCCAACATGGTACTCCCTGAGGAGCTGCTGACACATGTTTTTGGTCACTTTGACCAGCGAGACGATCAACACAGCCTTCTAAATCTCCGTCTGGTCAGTAAGACCTTTCGTCGATTGGTTGACCCGTTGATCTGCATTGTGCTCGATGGAACTCCGGAAACCAAGTCAGACGTGGACCTCAGCGGCTATCCGAATCGACTCATGGCCATGAGAGATCCTGAGGTGCGCGGAAGACTACGGCCAAAATTCTTACAACTCAAGAAGTGGGCAGAGAAAGTCTCACAACAACCATGCCTGGCTCGGATGTTCGTAAAAGAGGCCAAATTTGGCCATATGCATCCACGACGCGAGCCTGATGCGTACACACCTGGATCCGTTATGGCCATGTATGAGCAACTCTCAACACCGATCGATATGTGTGCCTATCTCCGACAGCAGGTGTTATCGCGATTGGCCGAACATCACGAGAAAGGCCATGTCGCCATAATACTTTCACTATGCCATTCGTTGGAGACCTTGGACTTTGCCTTTGGCTTTGAAGCGAGTGGCAGGCTTCTAACGCGCTACTTCCAGTTCATCGCTGAACGGCACTTGGCCCACTATGCTGGATTGAGTCCCGCCTTCCCAGTGATGGGCTCCATCAAGACGGTCAGAATTGGTGTCTCAACTTTCAATTATTGTACGGGAGTTTCAGATGCGCTCACGATGCTCACCCTGCCGCGACTCGAGGAGTTGACTATACGTGGGCTTGCCGACAATCGAAGCCATAGTAATCACGACCTACCTCCTCTAGACGGCATCGTCCGCAATCGCAATGCCAATCTACGCTTGAACTTTGACTCATGTATGCTGAGCGGGGAGGGTCTATCACACATTCTTGCTGCTTGCACATCTATCTACTCGCTAACCGCTAGATGGCGCGGCGGTCTTTGGACAGAACACCTTCAAAATCCGCCACTTGGAGACGCCATTCGAGAACATGGATGGAAGATTCGGCGCATTCATCTAGACACCACGCCATGCTGGATTGGCGTTGGTAGAAATCACACACCAGAGGAACCTTTTGGAAGCTTTGCAGACATTCATTCGAAGATGCTTGCACTGCCTCGAAGCAATTTTCCCGTGGACGGTCTTTGGCTCCCCTCGCATGTCATTAGAGGCAGGCACGTCGCAGGACAGCTTCCTCCAAGTCTCGAGGAGCTGTATGTGCTTGGAGCTGATGATGCAGCTGGCTTCGATGCTCTGCTCAATCATCCAGACCTTCCATGTCTGCAAAAAGTCGTATGCGTACCATGGCTGCGGAAGTCGGCCCGTCAGGGGTGGAGAGGGTTCGGAGACACCACTTGCATAAACTATTGGAAGACCACTGGATTGGAGATTGACAGTCTTGCTTCAGCTTGACCTGTCATACTCATCGCTATAGGAAGGAAGGCAAGTCAGAAAGTCCATGAGCTCAGCGTTGCATCTCACGTTTCTTCACTCTCGAGAACATGCAGTCTGGCCTATCGACCAACCGGGATCTCGGGATTTGCATGATCCAGCATCTCGTCACATCATGCCTGTGATTAGACGTGGCCCTGGCATACCGCACTTATGCCAAGCGTGATCGCTGGGCAGATCCCCAGAACAGGACGATGCAGCGCTTCGACTAAAGCTTGTCCCAGCAGCACATGGTCGGAGCAGGGGACAGCCGATCGCAAGGTGCTGTGAACACAGTGCTTGTCATTCACCATCTTCGTAAAAACAGAATGTGCTATACGAGAGCGCTTTCGTATGACCGATCTCTGAGAACGTCGAGCTTCTTTTGTGATCGCAGAATCAGAATAGCCGGATCGGGTTTGGTAGCCCTGTTGTAGGACGTTAGACTACAAGTATATAGCGGTCAATGCGCTTCACTACAAGTTCTAAACTATGAAGTCTTGAAATGACGTTCTAGAATTCAGCAGAACGAAAGTGTGAGATTATGCTCTGCTCGTTGCGACAAGGCTGCGGATGTTCATCAGGTAGCTTTGGATTGAACAGTGTAACCCAAATTTTACTTAACAAACTTGATGAACCCTTCTGCGGCGACTTCACCACACCTCCGTCCCATCCTAATATCCACCTCACTCCCGCACTCCCATCTATCTTCCTGACCCATTACCACAACCATGGTCCTCCGCCTCCGCCTCGCTCGCGTCAGCACGCCCGGCGGCGCAAAACGTCACAACCCTTTCTACAACATCGTCCTAGCAAAAGACAAAACCGCACGCGACTCAAAACCCATGGAAGTTTTAGGAACTTATGATCCCATCCCCAAACTCCCTGTGGGAGCTGAACCCGGAGCGAAAAAACAAAAAGATATTAAGATTGATGTTTCGAGGGCGAAGTATTGGTTGGGTGTGGGTGCGCAGCCGTCTGATGTTGTTTGGAGGTTGTTGAGTATGGTAAGCGGAGCGGAGCAGACACACTACTTTGGGATGCTGGCGCACAATGCTGATATGTTTTAGATTGGACTCCTTGAACCTCGATATTTACCTTCTGGACCTCAGACTTTGAAACAGGCGAGGTTTCCTACGCATTTACCGAAAACGACGGAAAGTGCTGGTTTGGTGGAACAGCAAGAGGCGAAGAGGAAGAGGATTGCACCTTTTAGATTACAGCAACAACAAGAGACGACGACAACGGGTGTGACGAGGGCGGTTGAAAAGGAGAGGATGAGGAGGAGTGAGGAGGGGGTTGCGGGGACGACGAGTCCGATGGATCCTAATGCTGTGTGAAAAGACGCATGGGCAAGAGAAGGGAATGTTGAATATTATTCGGCTTAGTAGAGGTATGCTGCGCTCCGTGGAGATGGAGTTGGAGGCATTTCGCCGCACGACAGGTCTGCTGAAGGATCTGCGAGAGATTCAGGAACACGGAAGCGGCTTCGCGTATCAAGAGGCGAATGCGTAAGAGATGCAAAAGTGGCTACGGAGAGCTTGAGGAAGAGATTTCGGCGCCAGAAACGATCCGAAACAGGGCAATGGTGCTCGCAAGTCGTGTAAGATATGTACAAAGATCCACAGAATGGCGAAATGCTGTTCACTAAGCGCTTCAGTGGGAGAATGTCCAAAATTCAGATGATCTTATTCTCATCCACTCTCGAGCCTTCGTTCCTTGATATGAAGCACAACCTAAATCCGTGGCCTCTTAACGGTGGCTCACACGTCAGAAAATCGTGACTATACAAGAAGCAAAACAATCGCCCTCGGCTCAATAGTCATTCGAATCATGGCGAGGTATACCAAGCAAGCCTTTCGGCTTGTCTGCTGCAACTTCTGGGGATCGACCAGTCCGCGCTAGATCAGATCTGTGCGACTTGCGACTGCGCCATTGAGCCGAGAATGATCGTCGAGCAACGAGTGATGAGAAGCTGTATCTATAGGTTGTCTGCTCAAAAGACGGGCAGTCAAAACGTGGAAATCATGCAGGGCGTTGGGACCTGAGAGTTCGATCTCATGTATGGCCATGAGAAGTACTTCAATTTGCAAAGTGCTATGCTATTGGCTAGCTGAACTCAGAATACCATACCGGATGGCAAAGAGCGGTGTGTGCCTGTGCAGCCTGTTCGGATCAATCCTTAACCCCCTAAGGCAAGTGCTGGACACCATCTCAACAGGACCTGCTGTCGAAGATGAATGCGCTAGCAGAAGACACTCCACTTACGCTTTCTTTCTCGCTCTATGCTCCGGTCAGCAATTTGCTGGCGCATGCCGTCTGTTGGGCTATATACAGCTTCGCAGAAATAATCGATGTCGCTCTCGATGCTCTGGACTGGGCTGGTAGCATCAGATCCACGATGACGGCGGCGCTGAGCTTGATGAGCGGCACTGGTCACGAGCTGAAGCTTTGGGTATCCTGCAGTCAGCCATGGTTGTTGCGAGATCTGCTCGAGGATGTCAGCATCTGGTCGTGGAGCTCCAGTGAGGTCAGCATATGTTGTGATGTGGTGAGAAGGTGGTGCTGGTACCCATGGACCTGCGTCGGTTGTAGAGCCAGTGTTGTCTGAGACAGTAGATGATGTGGCAGAAGGAAAGGAGGAGCTGGAGGATGTGCTTGTCCATCGCTCTCCCAACCAAGCTTGAGATTGCTGTGTACCATAGCGACGCCAGTAAAGATGACGCATCCGTCTAGCTGCGTCCTGGCGACCTTGCTTGAAGGCTACATGAAGATCTGCCATCGCTGAGACACGACGTAGTGAACGTGGCTGCTGAGCTTGAGACATGCTCCGCTGGTATGCAATTTCGGATGGGAGTTGAGACCTTCTCATGCTGGGGTATTGGAGCTGTTCAATTCCAAAGACCTGCTTCGAAATGGTGAATGATTGTACTTTAGAGGACTCTGAAGTCTTTCTAGTTGATAGCACTGCTAGTTGACGGATCTGAAGGCCCCTCGAGGCTGTGATATGATGGTAGGCTGGAACTGCTTGATAGAAGCGGGAACAGGTCTAATCTGGCTGAGTTATATGTGATTTCTTGCGAGCAGAAGTTCCGGTTAGATATCATGCCTCTCAGCATAGCCTCGAGGGAATAATGCAATTCTTCCATCCTGATACAAGCTTGCTCAAAGAATTCGTGGACTCAAGCGTAGTGAATGTTTGATACATGACCAGTCGGCTGCATGCCTGCTCGCCTAAGTATCGGTCGGGAGCTCCAGCCGGGAGGTTTTGAAACTCGAGAGATCATTATTCTCTGCTTGGCGCTGTGCAGCGAACGTTCACAAGACCAGGCTGAGGTCGGAGGAAAGTGATCAGGCCTAGGTTGGAGGCAATGTAGGCCATGCTGCCGGATCCTCAGCACACGAGACGCGTCCGATTGCCTCAGTCTGGCAAGACATTGACATTAAGGTCACCATGGCGCTTTTGTCGGCCTGTAATTCTAGGCGCGATATGTTGTTGTGTGAGGCAAAACACAAGATGAAGAAAGATTTGTGAAGTTGAGTTGGAAAGTGTTCCGAGATGCCTGATATCTCAGCAATTTCAGCCGCTTTCACGCTATACCCCGCCGTAACAGTTGCGACGAGCCGAAATACCATGTCGATCTTCAAGCCTCATCCCTGGAGCTAATTTATTAGCGTCCTCTTTGCATTCTGCGAAGGCAACTACAATCGACTCACAACAACTCATACACTATGTCATTCTTGGTCATTATAAACAACACGCGTCGACAGTGATATGAACGTGTTAACTCATGCGGATCATCATCCGCGAACTCAGCTCGACGAGACGATTCGAATGACATCGATCTTGGCACTTTCTGCCCATGGAAGATGGATACCGGACGACTGAATGGAAAGAAAAGATGATGAGTCGCAAAGGTTCACAAAAGCTTCATGTTTCAGCAATGTGTGCAACTTTTCTATGAGCTTCGACAGCGCCCTGTTCGTATGGTGAGCAAGGCTCGAGTGAGTCGATGGTATAAAAGCCGCGTTGAAATGGTATGGAATCCGATTCCCCTTCTCCTTCACGAACTCTCAAGTTCAGCATCTCCCTCTGCTCCTATCTGCACTTTCAAAGACTTCAGCAAAAAGAATGTCTCATCTCTCGATGTCATCTATGCCTCTCATGGCTGCACACGACTTCGACCAATTTTCATCAGCACCTTCCACCATCCCTTCACCACAAGTCTATGTCCTTGAGCGCTACGAGGAAGGCGAGATGTACGACGAAGATGGAGAACATCAGACCGTCGGCATCTATTCCAGCCTCGATGCTGCCATCCAAGCTGCTCGTAACCTTGGGCAAGATGAAGCCAGCCAGTACGACTTCGACTGCGATGTGGACGAGGACATCAGCCGACCAGGCCACTACCACCTGTCTTATGCATTCGACTCTGACGATGACTACTCAATCTCATTCAATGTCTTTCCGAAGGCTCTTCAAGGCTCCTTGGATGTACATCACGATGCTGTGGTCTATCGTCCTCACGCCCAAAAACAGTTTCCAGCATCCAGCTATGGCCCTATGATCACCATCCCTCAGGGCAGACGCCTTCTGCGAGGTGCACATTGTAAGCTAGTCCGTTACTGTATCACAGACTTGCATGGACTAACGACTGTAAAGTCATGTTTACAGGCACACTGCATTCAATGACTCGCGACTCTGCTATAGCCGCGATAGACGTGTATGGAGGACAGATGGCAGTGGAAACCTCGGGTGTCGACTACGCCGTGATTGGGCACGCTCCACATCCTGACGTTCGTTCTTCACGAACTTGAAATGCTTGAAGATATATTGACCAAAGTCCAGAAACTTCGAGCGGTTGCACAGCTGGGACTCGAGGTCGTCGACGAAAGCAAGTTCCACAAGCTCCTCATCGATGGAGTGCCGCCAAATAAAGTGCTTCAGCATGAGCGGCTGCGAGAGGTCAACAGCCAGGCTAGCAGTCCACTCACACTCCCTCCTCTATCTGAAATCAATGCTTGCTTTTATGGACCAAAGAGAGGGTGTTGACTTTTCTGTTCAGCTGGAATTGCTGTCGCGCTCTTCACCCTGAAGTTCGAAGATTGTTCTTCAGTCCCACGTTTCAAAGGCATCTATGGCGACCTCAAAGACATTGGCGAGATACTGAGTAGGATGACGGATTTGTCGATTTGGGAAAACAACCAAGTGAATGGCGGAGGCCTTCCCTTAGCGTAGCAGTCACGACATCCAATCGGTAGAGATGTGGAGCTTGAAATGAAAGCTTGTCGCTATGACGCTGCTTGGCTAAGGCTTCATGGTCGTGCAGTGATCCTTGCGCAACTCTTTCCATCCACCTTCTTCGGCTAATCTCCTCTCTCACGACACTTGACGTAGTTCTTCCAAGTTTGCTGTTGCGCCTCCAACACATGATGATCTGCTTCAGGTACAAGTGGTAAGCTCGCAGCTCTCTTTGGTGTTTCAGTAGCTCTCTCTTGTTGCGCGCGCTGCATTCACAACTATGGCAGTCTGTACGATAGCTTTGGTTATTGCCCTCGCGGCGATGACCATGGGCATGAGCCAACAGCAGCCACTATACTCGACGTATGAATTTAACCCGCTCGAACACCTTGCTGGAATTGCACCATACTTCGAGCCGTCAGATCCACCGCGAGATCCTTCACCACCAAGAGGATGCGAAGTAACAAAGGCGGCATACCTTGTTCGACACGCTGCGATTAACGCGAACGATTTCGACTACGAATCTTACCTTGAGCCATTCACAGACAAGCTTGAGAACACAACCGTCGACTGGAGCAAAATACCTGAGCTATCTTTCCTCGCAACTTGGGAGCCGCCTGCTCTGAAGGAACAAGAGCGCGTTACGCGAACTGGAAAATTAGAGGCTGCACAGCTTGGTGTCCAGATCTCATACAGATATCCAAATCTGGGACTACCAAAGCGCGTCTGGACAAGCACTGCTGAGCGAACCGTCGTCAGCGCCGAAGGTCTGATTCGCGGTCTCGAGGTGGACGACAATGAGATCAATCTCGTTCAAGTCTACGAAGGAAAGAAGGCCGGCGCAAACAGCTTGACACCATACTCGTCCTGCCCGGCATACTCCTCATCACGAGGCTCCGAGCAGAGCACAACATACGTCAAGAAGTTCACAGCTCCAATTCTGGCTCGTCTGCATTCGCTCGCGCCGAACTTCAACTGGACATCAAGCGATGTTGTGGGCATGTTTGAGTGGTGTGGCTATGACACCGTAATTAGAGGAGAATCGCCATTCTGCTCGCTAAGCCTTTTCAAACCCGACGAATGGCTCCAGTTCGAGTATGCTCAAGATATCATGTACCACCACAATACAGGTTACGGCAACCCAGTATCTGGCAGCATTGGCTTTCCATGGCTCAATGCTACGGCCAATCTGCTCGCTTCGGACGATGACGATGATCAGGACATTTACATCTCCTTCACCCACCGCGAACTCCCTCCGACAGTGCTGGTGGCGATGGGTTTGTTCAACAACTCTGCTATGACTGGAGCCAATGATGTCAACGCTACTATGCCTCTCGATCAAGTCAACTACCACCGACAGTGGGTTAGCTCCTACATCCTCCCATTCTTGACCAACGTGGCAATAGAGAAAATGAACTGCTCTGCTTCGTACGGGTACCAAAACGCTTCAGACCCCACCTACTACCGTGTCTTGGTCAACCATAGTGCCCAGACCTTGCCTGGATGCTTTGATGGTCCACTGGAGAGCTGCTCGGCATCTGGCTTCCAGCAGCTTTTGGAAGAAAGAAGTGCTCAATTCGGTGATTTCGGAAAGGCGTGCGAGGTTGACTACGACAACTCGACGAACACGATCAGCTTTTACACTAATCAAAACAACGGCACTATGGTTGGCAAAAGGAGTATGAGATATGGTAGGATGTAGAATGATAGACCTGCAGTAAAGTAATGATTAATGACACGTGCTCACGCGTTGAGTGAAGGGAAGAATGTGAAGAACATATTGCATCAGATTCTACATCATAATTGTTCTCATTCAATTCAATTCACCTTGATCATCAGCACGTTTCGATGCTATTCTTTACTGATTCTCGGGTATATCGAGTCGTCGCTTCTGGTTTATGTGACGCCCAATCAAAGTCTAAACTTTGGTGAACATCTCCACGTCCCCAGCTTCGAGTGACGCGCAGCAACGATGCCTCCTACAATCGCAACGGTTTCCTACAAGAAAAAGGATGGCACGCTCACCGTCGCTGAAGACAAGCGCAATACCTGGTGGACACCAGCAGATCCGCCCTCATCGGCTCCCGCGGTGACGATCAATGTCACTGACATCACGAATCTTCAGCAAACGCCCAAAACCTCGAACGCGATAGCGCTGAAAATCCTGGTTAAGGAGAACAGCTATGTCTTTACGTTCAATCACAAAGACAATGCGCGAGAAGAGCAGCAGACGGTGACGGATGTGTTAAGCGCCGCAATAGCAGCGAACAAGGCGAAAGATGCGAGCAAACTTGTCCCGCAGGCAGCAAGTGCCTCTGGTGCGGCGACACCCACACCTCAGCCTGGCGAGAATGGCGGACAGAGTGCTGCCATGGCAATAGCGAAAGCTGTGTCCTCAAAAGGCGTCGACGATGCGTGGTATGATGACGCCAAGCTCAAGTCCGACTTCAATCTCCAGCGGTCGCTACTCGAGTCGAATAAACCGCTGAGCGAACGCTTCAATCAAGCTCTCAAAGACAAGCCTGAGAGCGTGTCTGTATCACAATTCACGTCTCAGTTCTGGTCGGCGCGAATACATCTGCTGCGAGCACATGCTATAGACAAGGCTCAGAAACAAGGAGAATACAATGTCTTGCCAGAGATCAAGTTTGTGCGAGAGCCCGCGAAGAAAGAAGGCGAACCAGATACGAAGAAGCTGCAGCTATCGAAGGAGCAAATCCACATGATATTCAAGCAGTATCCTGTGGTGAAGCAAGCATACGATGACACAGTTCCGAAGCCGCTCAGTCCTGGCGAGTTCTGGACGAAGTTCTTCAACAGTAGATTACTCAAGAAACTAAAGGGAGAGAAGATCACACAGCATGATCCAACTGATCGGGTGCTGGACAAGTATCTAGATCGGGAGGCAACTGGACCTGCCAGTATAGCACATATCCCGCACTGGATGGATCTTGAAGGTAATGAGCAGAATCACAGTCAGCGAAAGGGCAACAGGCCTGATGAAGACATGCGGCCGAGCTCATATGATAAGGTGCCCATCTTGCGAGTGCTGAACAACCTCTCCGAGAAGATGATGGCGCATGTGGCACCGGAAGATGGAGAGGCGCATGCTCCGATCGGCCTAGATGAAGAGACATTTGAGCAGCTTCGACTTCAGGATCTTGCCAATGAAGAGTCCGACAACAGAGTCCGTCTCAACGTTAAAGAACAGCAGCGTTACGTCGGAGGCGATAAGGACGCTCTTTCCGCAGACGCGCAGCTGTACGCCAAACAAGATCCTCGGACAGTGCTGTGGAAACTCAACTGTGGCCTGCAACCACAACGTCTCGGCAGCGATGAGCAAGGCACGCTTCGCCTCGACCAAGTGATAGGATACAACAGCGACGATAGCGACTCTGATGAAGACGACACATCGCAACAAGTCAATGGCGCGCCTCCTAAGAAGAAGCGGAAGCACAAATTTGCCTCGCATGGTGCCATGACTGCCGCATCAAAAGACATCATGTCGTCAATAAAGAACCGACGAAATGCCACCTCATCAGATCCGAACTCCTTGAATGGTCTCTCGGAGTCCGTATACGAAAATCTCGCAATGACACACAACACAACAACAGAGTTCCTGCACTACTTCTGGTCACTGTTCCTCTCTGGCGACGCATCACGAACTGCAGAGCTCGCACAACTGGTATCGACTCTTGATCGGTCGCTGGATCGCATCAATGCTGTAGGCGAGCAGGCCGAAGCGGAGCGGCAAAAGCGGATAGATGCACTCAAGCAGAAGTTGGAAGAAAGAATTAAGAATGGTGCCAAGCGGCGGAACGTAGACTTCGAGAAACAGGTTCCAGGAGGGAAGAAGGCTGTGGATGCCATGATCAAGCCGACAGTACAGGCTTTGCAGCAGGCTAGTAATGCGTACAGGAAAGCGTTCGAGGAGCAGACGAAAGAAGCTGCGGCTGCTGGTTTGGCGGCTTGAGTGGTTTCTGCCTTTGCTTGCGCTTGAGCGTCGCCTTGCTGGATCCCACCGTAAGCTGGCCATACACAATGCATCGGGACCATTGTGCTGTGCTTTCGCGAGCGGCATGACTTAGATGCATATGATAAGTGCAGTGACTGGAGTTACCGATAGACATTCCGAATGCAAAGCGTCGTATTGACATAGTAAGAGCAAAGTGGACGATTCTGATGCAAGTCGGAGACTCGGAGCTGAAGGATTTCAGCGGTGGCTCGAGCGTTCGAGACCCTGTGAGGCTGCTGCCCTCGCGGGCCTCCCTTGCCATGCCGGTATGATTGATCACATTCGACGCTTTTCGTGCATGAGAAAGGGGATTGCAGGCCACAGTCTGCACGGCGAGAGGTGCTGCGTTGGCAGTACCTGCGGAGTATCTCCGGGTACAACGAATCACGTCTGTCAAAGTAGCGCCTCTTTGCAGACCGGTGTGCCTCGACCTACACACCCATGAATTGCGGTCAGGTTCCATGCATGTCATGTTACAGCACTTCTTAATTTCTGATGATAAGATGCAAGTTGCTAATCCTTCTACCACCCTACAGCAGACATCAGCAACATGCCAGCATACGCCTGAGCTTTGTTTGGAAGCTACAAAGCAGGTGTTAATAGGTGAAATGATGGGGAAGTGCAACAAGTTGATGTAGTCGGACTCTCCTACGAGGAAAATGTCCGCCCTGGCGATTTTGTACGACTTGCCAGTAAGGACGAGAAGATGCTTCATGCTATGGAGTCCTCTTGCCGGTCAAACTCGATCACGAAGGCCCTCTGCACTGTCGAGGATTTGATTTCAGGAAAGGGACGCTCGTTACTGATGACGCTCTGTACATGTGCCATACAGGACGTGCGCGCCTTTTTGCTAGGCTAGGGAGTGGCTATGGGCTGATCCCTCGCAGTGATGAGCGCATAGCAGCCCTCGTGAATGTACACATGGCCTCGTAGGGACATAGAAGGAGGTTCATCACCCGCTCGTGGATCCCTCGTCCTCGTTGACGAAGTCTGGAAAAGCTGCCTAGGCTGATCGTAGCCTGCGTCGCCCACGGGGAGACCTCCGGAAGTATCATCACCATCCATGGCCACGATCTGCCGGAAGTGCGGCATCTCATAGCTTATCTCACTTGGTTGGCATGTCTTGGCCATCAGACCACCGCTACGACTCTATTCTTGCGCATAGCCGCCATATCGCCAAAGCGCGCCACGTACCTGGACAGCGCGCAAGGCGATACCCTAATTCCTTCCTTGCCGCGCCAAGGTAATGTAGGCGCGGCTATCGGTTCATATATACTGGAAACTCCTACCACCGAGATGGTCGAGTCATGCCCGCAGAAGAGTCAGGCTGCGGTCTGCATTTGTGGTGATTTATCTGGCCGTCAGACAGTCCTGCTTGCCAAAGCACAGCATATGCTCTGAGAGCGCGTCGACTGCAGTGGTTTGTGCTGCCAGCGAGCTCATCCGAACGACTACCCGACCAAGAAACGCTCGCGCCAGATGAACTCGCATATCTTGCGACCGTCCGCTGCCCAGGCCTCAAGGTTTCATACCACGCGATACGCGACACCGCACTCACCAGGCCCCTTCGAGAGGGCTCTGACCTCCTTAACAGTCTTATTAAAGCATTCACCACCCACCCAGCTTGATCCCAGGCAGGCCGGATGTGGAGAATCATCATGTCTTGAAAGAGAAGCAACCTTCGTATTGGCCCCTTCAACCTCGAGGTTGACCTTTCTTGCCATCAACCCTATTCCCGCGGTAGCACACACAACTATGCCCGTACCGACGCCAGCTGGCACGATGCAGCGTCTTCGATACTAGTTCCTACACAATTGACTACATCGAGCACGAAGGAATCGATCATCGGCCCCGGCCTCATCCCGTTGACGCTTAAGCAGCTCAGCTGTGCCAGCCAACGTGTCTTACAACAATCGAGGCATGAACAGGTCGCCAGAGGTGACTGACATGTGCGAAGCCAGTGGCAAGTTGTTCCCGGAATGTTCATAAGAAGCATTTCTGACACTTACGCTTCTAGGTGATGTCTCACAAGCCTCTTCGAATAATGCACACATGGTACTTATTGGCGAGTATCCCAATCATGCCGTTCAAGTCACGCACATATCAACAACACCAGCATGCTCCGGCCTCTCGCGACCGATCGAAGTCTCTCTTGATGCGCAGCGATCTTCTCATGGCCGACAAAGTCGCGATGCAGCGACAAAAGGAGAATTCACCCGTGCACTGAGAAGCAGACGCATTTTCAAACAGCTCCCGTTCCAGACGGCGTCGAGACGCGTAGTGTGTGTATCTTGCGAGAAGAAATTCGGCCAGGTTTCGGATTGGAAGAGACACTATGAGAATGCTTGCCGCGTTCTAGGTCCTACGACGGAGGCGCTATGTTGCACACTCTGCCCTCATCGTTCCCAAACCATGACTCAAGCTCGACACCACTGGAGCAAGGACCATAAAGAGGACTTATATCCACAAGATGGCATGATTGCGACATATGTGGTCCTGGCACCAAAGCGGTTATTTTCATGTGTCTGCGGTAGAGTGTTGTCGGATGTCGACGAATATTACAGCCACTTCCGTCAGGATCTCTGCGCCGCGTACGACGAAAATAAGCGGACCTTGAAGGCAGTCCCTCCGAGCCATATCTAGGTCAGCATACTCGACTCATCAGCCTTCTTCTTTCGCCCACATTCTTTGCCAAAGTAGAGGAACTGCTGAGCAGCCTACCTGCCCCGAGATCTCCTAAGACCGGTTGCACACCAGAAGAAGGCCTGTGCTGTCTGAAAGATCTTATCAGCAGTGAAGACGCTCGTCTGATGGCAAACAAACTCGAGTGGGGAGTGAGGAGTTCTCCAGACGATCAAAGCCTAGTCGACGCTGGGCTCGCGTTTGCATCCAAATCTGAGGCAGTAAGAGCTGCTCTTGAACCGCTGCTGGTTTACTACACGATCGATCAAGACACTCAATCGAGCGGACATCTGACAACTGCTGTCTCTTCTCACATGCCGTCGACCGATTATTCGATGTCAAACCTTGGGGCTCCATTACTAGAACGTGCCTTCGAAGACACGTTTCCCTCTCCTGGGCCAGTCGATTGGCTAGAGGCTTCACCATACGACCAGAGCTTCCAAGACATGTGCTTTGGTGACTAGCAGTAATCCGCTCTTCTCAGACCAACGACCGCAATGTCCAAGCGTCCGCTGTCACCCGTCAGCACGCTACTAAGCACGCCGGAGACGATGTTGACGGCAAAGCCTGTGGTGCTCATAACGGTGCGAAAGATCAGCGCATCAAGACTTGCCGAACTTAACACGCCTCCAACAGGCAGGACAGAGCCATCTCAACCGCAGGAGCGATCAAGTCGTGCATCCAACAACGAAAGTCGACTTGCCCTCGATTTGGTTCAACGCACGGAGTCGACAGGATTCTAGGTCTGCAAATCAACCCAAAAGCAATTCCAAGATAGACAGGAGAGCGTGTTTGCCCATTTTACTCATGTATACTACTGGTGTATTCAGCGTTGGTGCTCGGAGCCATTATTTCTTTCGTAGGCACGGCCTCGGCGGTCGGTGCATTGTACTTTTAGCATGAAAAGCCACTGAAGCTGAGAAAGCTCATCTTGTATTCCATAATATTTCGATTCCAAAAAGGATACAAATGCGATCTTGGACGGTGTGCTTGCTTTTATCAGCATCTATGTAGTGCCTCCAGCCAACCTACGCAACTCACCAGCAAAACGTGTGAGCAGATAAGTGCGTCAGAAGTCAGCGTTGGGAGAAAAAGAGACCAAAAAAGAGATTGGAGAAGGTCAGACTCGAACTGACATCCAGGACATGCATATTAACTCAAATGAACGATGCGTGGACAGGAGAATCGCCCACCTCTAACGAATCGAGGTGCCTGGGCCCTACCACTAGACCACTCCTCCGAATTTGCTTGCTTTTCCGAATTCTTGAGGACGCAAGGTCTAAAAGAGAATACATTGGTTCATCGCAGTGGGCTGTGCTGGTGTTGGACTTGGTAGACTTCGAAGCAATACCATGGAGTGCGCTCTTGGGCATGTATGACTTTCTTCCTCTACAGACCTCTACATCTTACTTCCCAGACTGATGCATCTCTATCAGCACACCCTTAAACGTCTCACCTTAGTCAGACTTACGCAGCCCAACTCCTCTCACCCCTCAAGAACTCGTCAAACCAATGCACAGCCTGCAAGAACGCAGCCTCTTTGGCATACTTGACCGGAGCCTTGCTAGTATCCGCACGCACAGCAAAACCATGTTCCACATCACTGTAAAGAGAAATCTGGTACGGAATGCTCATCCCCTTCAAAATATCTTCGGTCTCGCGACGTTTCTCAGCAGGGAAGATCTGATCGGTTTCGGCTGCCGCGATGGAGAGAGGTCCAGTGAGAGCTTTGACCTCGTCTGCATCGACGAAAGATGGGTGGGCCATGTATCCGACATCGACACCTTTGCCTCCTGTCATGAAGCGGGCGACGTATTTGGCTCCGAAGCAGTAGCCCTGAAACAATCAACATCAATCTCTCGCTTGGGTTATGTAGGTTTTGTATTACTCACCACAGCACCAATCTTCTTAATCCCCAAATCACTCTTCATATACTTAATCACCTTCTCGACAATCGGGTCAACTTGCTGAGTCGTATGTCCCTTGCTGGGTCCAGAAGTCTGTAACCACTTCATGATATCGAAGTCATCTGGTCGATTGAGTGGAATTGGGTCGCCTTCGAATAAATCTGGCATGATTACGTAGTAACCATTTGCGGCGAATTGGTCGGCGATGAGTTGTGCGTTGTTAAATTTGTGGCCGATGACATCGGTGAGGATCAGGATTGCGGTGGTGGATTTTTCGCCGACGATGTAGGCTGAGACTTTGTGATGAAAGGGTCAGATTGGATGTATATAGCATTTGTAGATATGGTTGTCTTACTGTCGCCGATGCTCTCAAGTTTGCCCTTGGCCTCGCCTTCATGCTTGACACCAATAGTGCAGCATTTTCCTGGTGGGTTTGAAGACATCTTGGGATAGATCTTTCTTGGGTCACGGGTAAGATGGTATAGAATGAAGAGTGAAGAAGAGGTCCAAGTTTCTTCAGCGAGTTGTCAAGAAGATACTTATCTCTTCGCTTACGGAGGTACAGAACTTGACGAGATGATGTTTACGCAACGCACAGCTACCGTGCGGCATGGGCGAGCTCGTCGATCTTTCTCGGTGCTATCACTGAGAGGGGCAGTAGGTGGGGCAAATCTGTGCTCGATGAATGGGACGAACTCGGACCTTGATGCATCGGTTGCCGAAGTCGTCACTGTTCGGTACTGCATTGTAATGTCGGCTCTGGACTTACTCGGAGTAGGCGTTAAGAACTTAAGATTTTTCTGGAGAGTTGAAGACAAGCTTTTTGTATCAGGTGAGCATGGCCCGAGTGAGCGGAATTGGTGCGTGGAGTGCCTCTGCTCTAAAATCTTTCCAAAGGACAGGAGATGAATAAGAAGATGACACTGCCTAAGCGAGATCGATTACATCAATGCGAGAAGTATCCGAACCAGGAGCGAAGGGAAGTGATCTTGATAGCTCCGTCACTTAGAGGAAATAGGCTGTAGAAAGCATTTAAATCCATCTGTCTGAACAGTATACATTAAGCTATTAGAGTAAGTATCATCTATCATCTAATCATTGCGCTTGGGTATCACAGAATTATGGCTTGTCTGGACTGGAATCACTTGCCCTTGACGTATTCAACCAGAACGTTGACAAGTGTTGTTCTATCCTCCTTCGCATCGAACACTTCGGCATGATCATAGCCATCGAACCAAAGAACATCGACTCCTTTGCCCTTCCATGGCATTTGGCGTGGCTCAGTATCATGCTGAGGTTGCAGCTGCATCTCCATCTGGCCATCCTCGTTCTCTACAACTATCGGATTCGGTATGTCCTTTTCGGTGAGGTATGCTTTCACGGCGTTTGCATTCACGATCAGGTCTTCCGAAGCCAGAGAAGCCGTCAGACGCATTCCGTGGTTGACGACCAGATGTTCGATTTGATCTCTCCACAGGATGTTCTCGCTCCAGAAGAAATGACGTCCGATAGTATGGGCAATTTGAGGATCCTTTGATGCAAAATACCACAGCATCCACTCATTTGCGCGGACGGGGTGGCGGATAGTAAAGTTGTAGGCCACATCGGGCATATGTAGTAACATCGAGATTGGGTCGGCTAAAAGCGAACCAGAGACGCGACGAGACAGACTTGCATCATTGAGAATATGGGTGGCCAAGATCGTGCCGTAGGAATGAGCCGCAAGAACGAAACGACCTTGGCCGAAGTGTTGGTCCAGAATTGTCGTGATCTCTGACAGAAACACCTTTCGTGTCGGTATCGCGGTAGTGAGTCGTGAAGAGATCTGTAGAATCTCAATTGCTATGATGCCAACTTGATCGTTTTCTGGGCGACCATTATTGAGAGCGTGGTCCAGATCCGACAGATATCGTATCGAAGGTAAGATGCCAATTCCAATACCATGAATGTAGAGGATGGGAAGTCGTGTCTTCGACGTGTGCTTGCGATGGAAATAGCTGTAGTTGGGAGCACAAGAGGTGTGGCGCGTGAAGAATGCCGCCGGTCGGGGAGGGAAAACAGCCAGCGTGCTGAGAATGCTTCTCCTGTGAAAGTCGAATCCCTTCGCCATGAGCGAGATCAAGGCTATAGTATCCGCAAGACCCATGAGCCCATACCAAAACAAGGTCCTTGCCTCTATGATGATCGGATCGAGAGTCAACCGCAGACTTTGCATCTTGCCCTTGCCTTCTTGAAATGGTTCGGGCATCATTATTTCGATCTTCTGAATATACTCTTCAATCTCTCTTGCATCGCCATTCTTCTCTCCCTGTCCTGCTCTTCCCTCCCAAAATGCCCAGTCCACGAATCTCTTCAGCTCTTCGCGACCAATATCTTTCGGGTCTGCTCCTCGGAACCAGCCAGAGAGGAAGCTGACGGGATCGAAAATCTCGCTTCGCACTTTGTTGAACAGCGCCAATCTCTCATCTTGTGTGCGTTTCGGTGGGTGAACTGCCTCTTGCTGAATATAGTGCTGGTAGAACACGAAGAACATGCAAAATGCGGCTTCTGGAGCCCATAAGCACCAGAGAACTGTGTTGTTTAAGAACCACTCATAACCAAGACCAAGAAGAGGATATCGTTGCGCAAGTAGACTCCATGCTGTATAGCCGACACAGAAAGGCGCATACGACTGCAGCGCCCAAATAACAATTCGAATCGCGGCTCTGTTGGTGACAGAATCCTTCAACATTTTTGCCATGCAAGAAGAATTAGCTGCCCTTTGCGACTGGGTAGACGCGGGCGCAGCTTGCGCGCAGTGTATTTGAGGAAATCAAGAAGAACATCGCGAAGAAGGAGCGTCACCAACAACGCGAGAGTTGGATGTATCTATTTCCGCGCCATGCCGATTTCTGCTCAAGTTTGATTGCGAAGAAACTGTCGCAAAGAGGCCCCTGCTGTCGGCCAATGCCAATCTGCCCTCGGGTGCTTCGGAGTGAGGTCATGCTTCCAGAGAAGAAGGATGTTCTCTTCTCTCACCAGCATCCCAACATTCACTCACCGAGATTTCGCATTTGCTGTATCAGAGGCAGTGTCGATCAAGGTCTTTTCAGTCGTCAGGATGCACGACTTGCTATCATGCGATATGTGCTGTATGCTTCAAGACATTCACGTGCCGTAGGATCACATCCTTGCTTGGCTCGCAGTACTGTTTCTCGGTGCCTGAAGGATAAACATTCAAGGTAAACAAGAAAAGACTCTCATAACATTCGCAAAATATCCTCTTGAAGATTGCAACAACTCAAAGCGCCCTCATCAGGTCACGGAAAGGAAACCCAAAAAATGGCAGAAGACCTTCCGAGAAGCATATCCAGCATCAATTCATCCAACAACAACCGACCTGCAACCATTCCACCAGAAACAGCAGAAGACGAAGCAAAAGAATTCAAACCCTTCCCCTTCCTCTCCCTCCCCCCAGAAGTCCGCAACAGAATCTACGAATGTTGTCTCTGTCCCACTCAAATCCTCTCCCTAACCCGCACAAAGTCCTCCAGATATGCGACCTCCCCAACCCGCATCCCCCAATTATTGTGCACCAACAAAAAGATCTACTCCGAATGCGGCCAGCAACAATCCTACCTCTTCACCAACGAAATTTGTCTCTCTTTAGACGCACACGATACATCATGGCCTATAATCAGCGAAACACGTTTACCACAACACGTCCTCGAACGTCTAGAGAAAGTCTGTATGATTTTTGATGTGACGGGGAATTTTCGAGCGACTTATAAAGAAGATGTAGATTTTGATGCTTTGACTGCTTTGACGAACCTCAAGATGTTGAGATTGGGAGTGGTGTTTGATGAGAGTAGTGGGTATCCGGAGGAGTTCTTGGGGGAGTTGATGGAAGAGATTCTGGTGAGGTTGCCGAGGGACGTTGAGGTTGTGTGTGGGATTGAAGTAGGGAGTGAGCAGGGGGAGTTTTTGGAGGGAGTTTTGGAGAGGAGGAGGGTGGGGCGGAGGATACCTGAAGCTGTTAACGCTATGGAGAAAGAGAAGCTAGAGGCTGCTGTGGCTGGGGTGGAAGGAAGTATGAGGGGAAGCAAGAATGGTGGTGTGCAAGACGTATTTGCTGCATATCGTATGGAACCATCGAGTGTGGGCAGACGATTTCAGAGGCAATCGGACTTTGCTGTGTAGGATTGGAAACGCCGATATCAAGAACATGCAGACAGCTTAATTCTTATTGAGCCTGGTAGAGGAGGAGACAGGAGGCCGTGCTCATGGATTTGTTAAACTGCATGAAGCAATTAGCAGCTATGGCAAAAACACTCTGCGTGCTATGCTATCCCTCATCGATATCTCTCAGCTTTTGGACCACCACCTCTTTCTGAATGCACGTGTGAGGAGACCTCACTAGTTAAGAAGGCTCTCCCGTGACGACCAGTCCTCCTGAAACTTGGCCAGAGACTTTCCGGAACCATTTCGAAGCTTGCCATTCCACTTCTTGCGACCATTGCCGATGTCCTTCTCTGTCATCGAGTGCTCCTCATATGCACCATCCAGGCCGAAAGTGAGCTTGCTGGTCGCGTCACCCAAATCAAGCAGCTCACCCTCTGACTCAGAGCCTGTGCGTTGAGCCTTGGAGTTGTAGGCGGCTTTGGCCTTCTTGACGCGCTCCTCCTCGCTCGAAGCCCAAGAGTTCCAAGAGTTGGCATCAGACACAGAGCCGCGAGAAGGAGTGCCTGGCTCACCGGCGTCCTGACCATTTGAGATGTCCTTGAGAGCCAAAGGGAACTCCGTGTCGGTCGGCTTTGGAGTGCGGCAAGTGTCACAAGAGACGTGGTCGTGGGAAAAGGGGTGGCAAGTGACTGGGCAAGGGTGACCGCAGGAGAGAACCTCTCCACAAGGAAGCTCACATCCACCCACGAACTTCTCCCAATCCTCAGGCTCCTTGATGTCGGTCGCTTTGTTGTGCTTGTGGCAGCGGACTGGGAGTTTTTGATCGAAGCGTGCAGATTCAAGTTGCGGCACCTCAGAAGCTTGACCAGAACCAGCCATGATTGTGATGACTTGAGTCCAGGTCTTGGGCTTGGCAGGAACGACGATCTTACGCACGGTTCCATCTGGTCCAGCCTGCTTCTTCTTGGTCTTCTTGTACTGCGTCTCGGCATCATACAGCAGCTTGCCGTTGCCGAAGATGTAGAAGCCGCATTGAGCACGAGACAAGGCCACGCAGACCCGATTGTCAACGCCCAGAAAACCAATCTGCTTGCTGTCGTTTGAGCGCGCGAGGCTCAGGATCACCACCTTATTCTCTTCGCCTTGGTATGAGTCGACGGTGACGACGTTGAAGATGCGGCCTCCGAGTGCTGGGCGTTGGCGGAGTTCGGACAGGATGCGCTTCCGCTGTCCATTGTAGAATGTAAGGACGGTAATGTCTTCCGTCTCCATGCCATTGTAGACAAGGTATTCAACAAAGCCAACAATCATGCCTGACTCCATAGGATTGAAGCAGGACATGAGATCATCTCGCTGTTCAGCCCACTGGTGGGTGAACCACCACGAATTGACGCCGCCCATGCCAGGCACATCTGGTCGATGTTCCTTGTCCGCGACCGATGAGTGGTCTTTGATGAGATTGCCATAGATGGGATGGAGGATGCGACGGATCTCTGGGATCATGCGACGCTGCTTGGTGAGGGTACTGAACTCGACACCATTGTTGACCATGCGCTCGAAGAGTGAGACATTGAGAAAGAATGGCTCGTTCTCGTGGGATGGCACATGAGTGTGTGGTCGAAGCTGCTTGTGGTCGCCGACGAGGACGAGGTGCTGAACGGAAGGCATGCATCCGACAGTGACCGGAGCTTCAAGAGTCTCGGCAGCCTCCTCGATGAGAACGATGCGAGGCTGCAGCGCTGAGATCAGGCCGCGGTACTTGCTGAGACCGGTAGTGGTCATGCCGATGATCTTCTGCTTCTTGAGGATGTTTTCGTCGCACTCCCACATGCCAATCTTACGCTTCTTGGCTTCCTCATCAAATTTCTTGACCTTCTCTCGCACCGCAATGGTGATGCAGCGCTTCATCTCAGCTTGCAGATAGCGGTAGACTGACGGTCTGCTAGCTTCTGGGATCTTCCACATGTCTTGCTCCTTGAGGAAGTCCTTGGCCTTGGAGTTCATGCCAGGTGTTGGGCGGCAGGTGAAGTTGTCGGCAAGAGGCAGGTAAGGACCTCGAAGAGTGTCGAAGTCTTCGTCATCTTTGGCGGCATTCTCAGCTTCCAATTCTTTGAGCTGTTCAAATTCAAGATCGGCCTCTTCAAAATCAAAGCCAAACTCTTCTGCTGGTTGCTTGACAGGAACAGGCCTAAGCTTGTCGGCGAGCCAGATTGTGAATGGCGACCGAGCTTGATTCGGGTTGGTCTTCTTGTCTTGCACCCATCTCGACGCGCCAGACTCGAGAGAGTCTGCCTGCTTCTTGGTGAGGATCTTGAATTCTTGAAGCACGCGGAAGTCCATGGGCTTTGGGCCAGGCTGGAGTGGAGAGAGCATTACGCTAATCTCCTTCTGCAAGTCCGACATTCTCTTCTTGGCCCAACCTTGGAGGCACCCGGAAGGAGGATTCTCTGAAGTCTCATAGCGAAGGGCGTAGAGAGTCCGCTTCTTGACGACATCCTTGTCCTTGCTGTGACCACCAAGACGTGCGAATTCTTCCTCAAATTCAGCGATGTGACGCAGAAACTGGTCGATAGCGTGATTCGTCTGACAAGCGATGATGATTGGTGGATCGCCCTTCTGCCAATTCTTGAGCATTAATTTGACAGCTTGTACAGAGACATGAGTCTTGCCAGTACCGGGTGGGCCTTGCACAATGGCAAGCCGCTTCGTCAGTATACGATGAAGCGCTTCCAATTGAGAAGCATCGAGAGTACTGTTGGGCTTAGAAGGCCAGTGCTTGACAATGTCGACATTTTCGAAGCTCTCGTCAGATTTATTGAGCAAGACTGAGCTGAGGTCTCGCTTCGGCTGTGCCTTGACGTACTCAGGCACTGAAACGCGACGCTGTACGCCAACAAAATGCTCTGCCAATGGAAATGGCTCGCGCATCATGCGCTGAATGCCGACCAAGGTGTGCCGATTGGCTTCAAAGAGTCCGCCACGGTCTTCCACCATAACATATTCCATTGCAGGGTCGAGCTCCAACTCCTCAGGACGGGCGAAGGCAAGATCAAGCTCAGGTGGATTCTGCTGAAGTCCATCGAGTGGTCGAGCCGCGACAGTGGCGACAATGGCGCGAGACCGGAACATGTCGCTCTTTGGTGTAAGGACAACCAAGCTGCCGCTGATTAGGCGCTTTGACTGCTCCCACAGGACCTTGCTGCCAGTACGAAACAGACTAAAGGTCACCCGGACGGCAAAGCCGCGTGTAGATAGAGTGGCGCCACATATGTGAACCTACTCTGGTCAGCATGTGATGGCCATTCGATAAAGGTGATGCGAAACTGACCTTATCATAAATGCCGACTTTGCCTGCAAACGCGCCTTCGGCGGCGTGTGGAGTGCAGCGAGTCATCGAGACTGCTTCGCGGAGGCCGCGGAGGGCATCTTCGCGATACAACTCGTAGAGAGTGCTCAAGTATTGCTCTTTTGACTGCCACGGGCCGACTGGTCTGTTGGGTTCCAGTTCAATTACATCAGAAGAGCTTGAGCTGACGGTGTCAAGGTCAAGTACTTCCGCTGATGTTGGAATCTCAGGCTTAGAGAGCCAGGCGCCACCCTCAACCTCGGCGGGCTCGAAGTACTCTCGGACTTTTGGGTTGAGTTTGGGTGGTAGAAGCCAGACTTTGGCTGTGTCTCCTTCATGGCGTACAGCTTGTCGCGAGCGGCCGAAGCGCTCCTGAAGGCCTTCGTTCATGATGGCGCTGGTGGAAAATGCGATGTTAATGTATGTGCGAGAGTGCAGCGTTGAAGATGGAATTTGAGGTGTCAAAGTGAAGTCAAAAGATGACGGGCAGAATGGCGGCGGCGAGCGTGTTGAGGTCAAGTTCACAGACCGACAACAAGTAAGACGTACCTTCAATCCTACCAGCTCGTCGGCCACTCCGTAGGTGGAACTCGCTAGAGGTGATGCAAATACCACGGCAGTGGTGTTGGTGCCGAGTCGAAGTTGAAGTTGCTGAAGTGAGCTTGCAGAATGTGGAGGCAGCAATTCTGGAAATCGAAAACACGTCGCGTTCAGCGGCTTCCCGCAGAGCAAGAGGCAAGCGCGTCGTCCGCAACGGTGCAGCAGGCCCACATGCTAAGAAATGCAAGAGCAATACCAGTTCCTAATGGCACCGCACCGCATGTGTTGGCCAACCGTGCCAGGTGAGAACATCAATAGGACTTTATTCACTAACAATGCTTGTATACTGAGGACGGTCAGATGTTGGATGCACAGAGGGTCTGCCGTGAAGGAAGCTGTCTGTTTGCGTTTGTGATTGCATGCGGTTTGCTGCATGATTCACCCATGCCAGCGGCGGTCGCTATCCGTTCGCTCTGCGCAAGAAACGAGGTCGTGGTGCCGAGCTCGGATCTATACTCGTGCAGAGTTGGGTCGAAGGACGAAACGCTAACGTGTGAAGTGGCGAGTCTTGGTGAAGTCTCTGACCGACATTATGCTATAAGTTGAGCTTGATATCGGTGGTGGATCTCCGTCGAACAGCGCCTCAATCAGAATCATTGATCCTGTTCTTAGCCACGCCGCTGTTCACCCATGTCAGGTCCATTGCAGCTCTGCCATCCTGATATTGCTACGCTTCCACCCTCTCATCTTGGCTTTCGTGTCCGATGGATCTGCTCGAAGCACGCTGGGAATGATTTACTTCTCGTAGTACGCACAAAAGCTATGGGTCTTACAGGTCCATTTGACTCCGGACCAGAAGCCGGTCTGCTTTCTCCTCTATCAGCTCTTTGCATGCCCTCCTCGTGCAGCCTATAGCGTGAGCGTCATTCTCTGGCGTTCTTGCGCAGGCACGTTGTCGGAGGAATGTCCGCTGCAGCATCTTTTACACGTGATTCCATGGCGCCATGAGAGTACACGGTGTAGAGTAGCAGATTGACAAGTTGCCGTCGTCGATGTAGAGATGAAGTGTGAAAGTCGAGAGGAAGCTTGCCGCCCCTGAAGCCAAGCAAAGGCGGCTCTGCGGAGTGAGGCCCGCGGTCTGTGGAGAGTAACATGAGCTCGCGTGCATTGTACTTTAGATCTACACTCTCTACTGTGAGCGATAATGCTGTGAAGCGGCCTAGAGGTCTGCCATTCTCCGCTATACACCTGTCGTCAATGCAGCTTTGGATCTGGCAAAGAAGACGTAGAGAAAGAGCAAAGACTTAACCAGAAACTGCGAAGCCGAAGCTTTGAATATCAACTTCAACATCGCTACATAATTGCCATACACAACTTCATTGCCACTGTCGCCGCCATTGCTATACATGACTGGGTTGAGAAGCGCTCGTGTATTGATCTCAGAAGTTGGCAGGCTCCGACAGTAAAGCACAGGCCCAGGTTTCACGCGGTGTATACACGACGTTCGCAAAGGAAGCTCGCTTGCGACAATGGCCTCCTATGACGATGACAACGACCCAACCGCTGGCTCGCAAGACGAGGATGAGAATGAGGATGAAGAGATGGAAGATGTGAACGAGGCAGATCAAGATGCAGACCAGGATATGGACGGCGGCGGAGATGACGATGAGGATGACGCTGGAGACGACGATGAGGACGATGACAATGACAATGATGACGAAGAGGGTGATGATCAAGACAATACAGACTCGCCGACGCGTCGTGCAAGTCAGACTACACATACAGCGAGCAAAGACCAGCAGAACCCGGCGGTGGTCTTGACTTCTCCCTCTCCTCGAGTGTCCGCAGCGCGATCTCCTGGCGCGGGCATTGTCCAGTCATACATACCGCCCACGAGGGCAGAAGCTCTGACTGCGCAAGCTTACGACATTGTTCCAACCATGGCTGCGCCTCAAAGCACCTCTATCAATGCGATTGCCGCAACGCCAGACATGAAATGGGTCTTTTCGGGAGGCACCGATGGATACGTGCGCATGTTCAATTGGGTAGAAACGGCAAATGGCAAGGTGCCACTGACAGTGGCGCAAAAGCACCCATTCGTGGATAGCGTCATGAAAGCTGGGTCGCTTTTAACATACTGGGAAAACGAAGAGGCGTTATTGCATACACCCCCGAAGAACACGGACGAGGGCAAGTGGACAAGCCCAGTCTACTCGTTGGCAGTACATCACCAGGCATTGTGGCTACTCTCTGGTCTAGAATCTGGCGGCATCAACTTACAGACCTGCCGACACCAAGCTGGCACTCGCATCACAACCCTGAAGGAGCACACCAGTGCAGTTTCTGTCTTGCAGCTATCGCAAGATGAGACGCAATTGCTTTCTGGTAGCTGGGACAAGAACATTCTAGACTGGGATCTACAGACGGGGAAGGTGAAGCGGTCGTTCAAAGGCTCTGGCAGTCAGATCAGCTCCATCGAAACGAGGCCTATTAGTGATTTACCGATACCCGAGGTGACTGAGATCAAGCCTGAGAGCCTGACTTTCTCCAGCAATAACGCAGATAAGGCGGGTCTGAACGGCTTCTCCAACGGGCCAAGCAGGCGACCATCGGGCATGGGCGGCGATGAAGACGCAATAGGCTCTCCTGATGGCAGTCTTTTTGGTGAAGGCGATCACGGCTCGCTTTTTGGCGATGATACGGGCGGTGGAGGCGGAGGCGGTGGTGCTGGCTTCGACGATGACGATGATCTTACTCGAGCATTGGAAAGCGAAATGGCTGATCCGGGCCAAGACGCACCTGAAGACAGTGCGGCAGATGCCGACATGAGTGGCATGGGGAGTGGAGGTCCAGTACAGCCCGTCGAAGATGTCGACCCTTCGAATCCTGCACCAGAGCTTGCTGAAGCCGCCAAGACTGCTGAGCGAAGTAACAGCCCGCATGCAGGCTCCGGCGAAGACTCCAAGCAAGAGCAGAAAGGAGACGATCAACCAGATCCAATCGTGACAAACGGCCTACCACACTCCGACGAGCCTCTCACAGCGCCCCCAACAAACGACGAAACCAAACCCGACCTACCACCACAATCAGAATCAACATTCCTCGACACAGCAATCGACGGCACGATCCGCATCTGGGACCGCCGCATGGCCGCCCCAGTCGCCACAGTCTCACCATGGAACAACACCCCACCCTGGGCCACCGGAGCCTGCTGGAGCCCCGACGGAAACTCCTTCTACGTAGGCCGCAGAAACTGCACAGTAGACGAATACTCAATCCACCACCTCGGTTCCAAACGCAGCGAACCAAACCGCACATTCCGCTTCCAACAAGGCAGCGGACCAGTCTACGCAGTTCGCAGCATGCCGAATCGAAAACATTTGGTTTGTGCTTCTCAAGATATTTTAAGGATTTATGATTTGACGCAACCGGAGAATACGAAACATAGTCGTGTGCCTTTTACGATTGTCCCGGGGCATAGGGGTGGGGTCATTAGTGCTATACATGTTGATCCTACTTGTAGGTTTATGCTTTCTGCTGCGGGGAATCGAGGGTGGGAGGGGAGTGGGACGGAGGTTTTGTTGGGGTATGAGATTGGGGTGCAGGATGAGAAGGGGATTTGGCATAAATGAGCATTGCGTAGGGAATGGTGATGGTGTTTGGCATTGTTGAGATACCCAGTTGTTGTATGGAGATGTCAATGAGGCATTTTCATTGTTGATCTCGAATGTGTCCTTTTTGGTTCTTTCCGATTTCTTCCGTCGCACAGGTTTTTGAGACGAGAATGTGAAGTGCTGGGTGAAGAGAAAGCATGCAAAATTCCAGAGCGGCGACCACAAGGCTGGGAATCAAGACAAGTAGCACAGAGCACGCCAAATTTCTAGCGCTCTTCGGGTCGATTTGAGAGAGTTGTGCAATGGCGACGAGCAGGCAGATCATGATCAACGCTGCATTTCCTGCTCCGCACAAAGCTATCTGGAGGTCCAGAATCGCAAGGCTGGTGCTGCGTCGGAAACCTTTGCCCTGCGTTCGGCAGATAGCTGTCACGAGAACGAGAATGAACGCAAGGCTGGCAATGCGACATGCAGCTGTCACTAAGTCTGTGCTGGCAGTCACGAAAACGAACGCAAGGCTGGGGAGTCGGCAGGCATGCACGAGAATTTCTAGAAGTCTGTTCATGTCTGTGCTGGCTGTCACGAGAACGAACGCAAGGCTGGGAAGCCGGCAGTCCATGTTTACGCACAGTATCTTCGAGAAGTCTGACTTGCAGCTGTCGACGTCTGTGCTGGACCAGCCAAAATCGCGCCATTATTTCGTGTTTGCGCTCGTTGCTAGGCGGTGTGGCTATCGACATGTATCCGAAGCAGCGAGATCCCTGCGGGAGAATTGTTGATAGAACTCCACCTTCACGCCTCGTGAATACGGACGCAAACGTTGTTCGTGAGGAATTGCTTTGTTACTCGCGGGCGGTGCGAAGCCACCTGCAACTCTACTGTATTCATAGTAGTTCTCCTCCAGAAGCTGTAAGCTACGCTATAGTGGTTGCCAAGAATGATGTTAGCCTTGCGTTATTCACGGTCAGCTCATGGAAATGATGATGGCCGGTATTGTGGTCTTCGCTTCCATCGCCGGGCACCAGCACGGACTAGTCTTTTGATGAATGGCGTACTACTGTCGTTCGGCGCCAGTTGCATCACTCAAGCGCCATTTCTTCGCGTGGCTGCCAAAGTGCTTCACAAGCAGCGATAACCTTGCCAAGTTTTGAGTTTGGCAGCTGTCAACACCGACCTTCTCTAGAGATGGTGGACTTCTGAACCGACAGTATTCTCATCTCGTAGGATAGGTGGTCTGGTGCGTCGAGATTGAGACACGGATGTTGTGCTCGTCGTCCGAGCTCAGCAGACTTTCGCATGTCGCTTGCTCATGTCTGTCGCCGGCTCATCGTAGCAAAGACTTGAATGCTTCCAGCACCTTATTCCAATCGCTACGCTGGGTGGCACTCCACTCTTTTGCAGCTTCTACTCCAGCCAGGTCTTCTACCATGTTACTGGTATTCTTCGTACCATTCAGTATCCGCACGTTGCCAAGACCAAGCACCAGGCTGTAGAGAGCCACAGGTCTGCTCACGTTCACATTCTCCGCAACGAACGCAACGGGCTTCGATTTCAGCAATCGCGGATTTGCTGTCAGGGTCCAGAAGCTTTGGTATATAACTCCTTTTTCGTTGCAGAAGGCTCTGATGTCAGTGTCGTAGCCAGTATCGGCATAGAATCGATTTTGAACCACAGAAGGTTTCGCAGTAGCCGATTCATACAGTGCCTGTAACACTGGCAGATCATAGCAGTTCGAGATACCGAGCGTTCTGATAGCGTGAGGAACATGTGTCTCCATCGCCTTCCATGCCTCCTGAGTCCTAGCCATCGTAGACAGCGGAGAGTGGAGAACAAGACAGTCGAGGTAAGCTTTTTTCGATCCGTCCTCGGTATGTCGAAGGTTATGCAGGGAGCTTGCCACCGACGCATTCACCTGATCAGTGATACTGCTTTTTGGATCGTACGGCATCTTTCTGGGATCTTGACCCGAGACAGAAGTGTACTTTGTCTGCAGGTAAAGATCTTCACGGCTGATCTTTCCAGCTTCGATAGCATCACGGATCCCTGCACCTACCATATCTTCTTGATAGTGCTTTGGCTGTGCTGCAGTATCGATACCGCGAAAGCCATTTGCGATGGATTGCTTAACGAGCTCTCTCGTTCCTTCTGCTTTCCATGCTGTGCCATAGATCAAGCTCGGCATTCGAGCAGCTTTGACAGCCGCCATGATGTTGATGTGACGTCTGATACGAGTCGATGCTCGTGGAAGACGATGATCTTCTTGAGACAAGTCAAGGCTACCCTTTGTAACAGGGTGTTGTTGTTGCTGTTGTGAGTGACGTAGCTCCAAGTTTTCCAATTGCGAGGCGAATTGAACAGGCTTTGAACAGGCTCCAACAAAAATCGATGGAGATCACTGCGGCTGCTCCCGCCTAGCTCCTGCTTCCTCCTCTCGCGCTTCCAACTTTCTTTTCGCCTGTTCTGTGTTTATGCATTGCATGAGTCGTAAACATGAGCGTCTCCTGTCTCAAACACTGAGTTAATTAGACTCTTACAAGATCATCCTGTCTTCTTTTCGGTCTGTATCACGACTCCTCGCAACCACTCTCCGAGCTGAGGTCGTTTCCAGCCTTGTGGCGCGTAACTCTGGTCGTAACAACAAGAACTCCATCCGGGCGACGGATTTCGTGTGTCCCGTATACGCGATGACAATTCGGTGGATCCGACAGCATGCGAACGTCTCGAGAGGACAAGCATACCGTGTCGAGAATATATGTAAACGCTCCGCCGAACTCCTCGCCAGCCACGTCTGAAGGAACCTGTCATAACCCATGCCGGCATCTTGTTATAGGCAGCCAGGCCCCGGCACTTCCTATCAGCGGCCAAGCAGACTAGTGGGTGCCCGCAGTCGTCATTCCATCGCGTGTCGCAATCGCAGACCAGGAAATGGTTGGATCCTCCACTCAATGCGCTACTTGTCCTGGTGTTCAGCTCGCTAAATTTCAGGAATACCTGGTAAACCCCTGCTCAAGCCCGACCTGCAGGGGCGCAAGGCTGTGTTGACAAGGCCTACCTGGTAATGTCGACTCGATCTCTAACTCTGGGCTCGAGATCGAGCGGATACGGCTGGACAAGATGGCTGATTGCGCGATACTTTTCTGAGCCTGCAAACTTCAGGGCAAATTGCAGCATGCTCGATGGCGGGTATCGAATCAAGTGGATCAAGTCGGTAAGGTTGTAGCAGAAAACGCCTTTTGTAGGTCCAATGACCCGCCAGCCATCGCTTGGCCATCGTTTTTTCTTTCCGTCGGTACCATCCAGATACGTATAACTTTCATAGGCCTGCTACTGGTTTCACGTCGCTCACATGTTCTCCGATCACGACATCACAGCAGCCTCTACTCGGTCTTCAGAAGTACTACCTGATCTGCCCGACTTTGCAAGCTATCGACTTGGACCTGTTCGCAACCCACCACGACACATTGATCCTCCGAGATCACAACCTGCCGACATGGCAACTCCGCAGCCTCTCTTTGAGCAGCCCGCGGGAGCAGCTGCAGCTGCAGCTCACAATCCGGATCTAGAGGCTCAGACTCCTACTCCGGAGGCTCATCCCTCGGACAACAAGCAGTTTCAAGGTGTGCCTCAAGTTGGAGCAACTCCACCCAGACATCAATCTATGGCGCGATCAAGAAAACCAAGCAATGCCTCACATATGGAAGGCTCACAGTTCCCTCGTCTAGAATTCGACTTCGGCGACGATAACCAGAGCCAAGCTCCTCCACCTCAGCGGCATCCTTCTCGGCAGCAGGTTATGAGATGGGGACCACCTCCACCCACCGAGTACGACGAATACGAGCGTCCTTATTATCCTCGTCCTCCCTATGAATACGGCCGACCTATGCGGACGAATACCATGCGATCCGGCCGAACCACGGGTGCTGGCGATTACTGGGGCGAAGATGCCGACTACTACAATCGACCATACCGACGGATGGGTTCTTTGAGAGAGTCAGATGAGTGGAGGTCTCAGGGTGGTGGTGGTGGTGGTGGTGGACGTGGTCCTCCGAGTCGACGAGGACCTCCTTACTCAGAATACGATGACGATCCTGATGATGACGAGCGGCCGCTTCGACGACGAGCCTACCGGAAGCCACCGAGTGAGAAGAGCTCAAGTCCACCTCCTGAGATCATCTATCGACTGCCGTTCACCGAATGGATGAATAAATCCGTAAAAGCCCGTAAGTCGAATTGCTCCGAGTTGTAGGCAAGAGGACCTTTGGCTGATTACGCGCAGACTTTGTCGCTACACTTGGTGAATTTATGGGAACGACCATGTTCTTGTTCTTTGCATTTGCGGGTACACAAGTCGCCAACATCGGATCCAGCGGGAACCAAGATCAGACCACTACGAACGCCTCGACCGGTTTCAGTCCCATAGTGCTGCTCTACATCTCGCTATCATTCGGCTTCAGTCTGATGGTTAATGTTTGGGTATTCTTCCGCATTTCAGGTGGACTGTAAGTTGCTGTTCTGGCTTTAGGTTGGAACTTTTGCTAAGAGCGCTACAGATTTAATCCTGCCGTCACGCTCGCCATGGTTATTGTTCAGGGTGTCGGCGTTGTACGAGCAATTTTGCTGGTCGGCGCGCAAATTTGTGGTGCCATCTTCAGCTCGTACATCGTGTCTGTCCTTTTTCCAACGACGTTCAACGTGCGAACCACGCTTTCAGACGGCACATCGGTCGTACGAGGTGTCTTTGTGAGTATTGTCACAATCGCTCATACCGCAGTGCATTGCTAACCAGATCCTAGATCGAAGCACTCCTCACCGCCGAGTTGGTGTTCACAATTTACATGTTGGCAAACGAAAAGCACAAAGCCACCTTCATGGCGCCAATCGGCATCGGTCTTGCACTCTTCATCGCCGAAATGGTCGGTGTCTACTACACTGGTGGCAGTCTGAACCCGGCTAGATCGTTCGGTCCTTGTGTCATCTCCGGCGTTTGGGACTCAGAACACTGGATCTACTGTAAGCTTCTACCCTACGTTTCGCATCTTTGGTCGTTTCAACTAACATTGACTTTTACAGGGATCGGACCTTGCGCAGGCGCCTTCATCGCCTTCGGCTTCTATCGCTTCATCAAGATGCTGGAATACGAGATGGCAAACCCAGGCCAAGAGAGTGCAAGTAAAGAGGAGGCTGCTGCAGAAGCTGCAGAAATGACACCTAAGAAGGAGAGTGTGTAATGTTTTCGCATGCACCCATGATAATGATAATGTCGATATTGTATCTATTAGGGAAGGTTTGGCGTGGACGTCGTGATGGGCGCCATTTGCGATGCCACTGGAAAGCGCGTATGGGAAGCGACTCGGAATTTGGTATGCATAGCGGATCAGGCAATATTGCAGCGCTACAACGAAAAAAGCTCGACATCTGTCTTATGCTTGAACGCCGCAACTACTTCGCACAATACCTTACTCCCTCCGTAACGCCACCTTCACCCTCTACTAAAGCTCCGCACCAGCTAGATCCTGTTCTGTTCTCCGTAATCCAAGTCGTATCTTTCTCGTGCTGGTATTCGCCATATCTGCTATTTGTGCACTATAGAAGCAGATTAGAAATGACCTTGGGAATAAAGCTTGACTACTGACACAGAATGTATGCAAGCCTGCCTTTTCGCATTCATCGTTGCCTTCGGTGCCACGATTACACCATTTGGCATTGGTGGCGGTGAAGAAGAGTGTAGTGAAGAGGATGAATGGGAGCTGCATTTCGAGTGTTGCTGTAGGCTTGGGCCCCAGTGGCGACTTACTTCCTGTGCGTTGGAACGCGACTCGCTCGTCTTAAGAACATCATGCTGAACGGCAACACGAGTTAGTTGGAAGAAGTCCAAGGAGCCAAGGCTGCGTCTTCGTTTTGAGTGAGTATCTAGATGATAGTAGTCTTGAAACCAATCATTCCGCCACAGATCAGTAGAAGTTGGCCCGAGTAGCTAGTTCCAATCTGGCCGAGAATCCATTTGCTGTTGGCTCAAGCATGCAAATTGTGTTGGAGTTTTCTTCGGTCATCAAGTTTGTGGCTGCCAGTCTGGATCCGCCATGTAACTCTAGTAAGATACTCCAGAGCCACTGTGCTTCTCCTGCCATATCTTCTCAATTCCGAAAATCATATCATGGAAGAGTCGAAGGCCGCTTCTACGAGGCTGAGTCTGACCAGCCAAGGCTCTAGAGATGTCGCTGTCTCACCAAGCAGTCGGCCTCACTCGGTCAGCGTACATTCCTGCTCATTGGTGCATTGATCGACAGTGATCTCACTCTCAAGAAGACTTTGAGACATTTTTGTTGACAGTGAATGTGTGAGTCGCAGAACACCGGCACAAAGTGGATTTCAAGAGACTTGCTGAAGACTGCCAGGTGGATAGAGAGCCGAAGCGTCTTGGCGGGATCGATCCTGCCAGCCTCTCTCCTCCACCCCACGTCCATACTCGCTTTGCACGAGGTCATTCTTAATGTCGCCATACACCTCGCACCCTTTTCCGCTACGCCGCAAACGAGTGTCGTATGCGGTACATACCCAGCTCCCGGCTGTCCTGGTCGAACTCGGCACAAGCGAGAGCACGCTGGGCCAGGACTTCAGCGATTCTAGAAGCAAAAGAGGCGACATGAAGACGTAGGAAAGATCTCAGACCTTGACTGTACAGAGAGAAAAGGCAGATACGCCATGAGGCTGTCTAGTCATGCCGTAGAAGACTCCCGTCCAGAAGAGCGCGATACAATATACGTTCCGGACATGTGGCAGACTTGAGAACCAGCGTCCTGCTCCCGAAATGGCTGTGGAAAGTGCTGCCTCTGTCACGGAGTGGTCCAAGGCCGTGTCGAACGCGCAACCTCTCTCCAGCGCCGCCTGTGTGGCCGTGCGGATGAAAGTGAAATTGCTTCCAGCATCGGCAAGTCACTTCGGCATAAGCAGGCATGTCGCGGAATGGAATTGAGCAAGACTCGTCTTACGTCTGCGCACCAGTCGAAAAGACATGGCGACTCGTGGGCAACGAGAAAGTTTGCAAGAGCTGTGCTGCCAAGACAATTCCGAAAGATTCGACCACGAGCTACCACGAATCACCTCGAGAACCTCACCGGCGGCATAGAGCGAATACACTGGCAATTGAGCCATATTCTGGACGTTCGCATATAGCCCTCGAAGACATGCGGCACATGTTACAACAATGAGGCGCGGGCAGCAGCAACACCCTGCTTCTGGTCTCACTCGCCGGCAGATCACCGGTATCTGTGCAGCACAACCGTTATATACCAGAATTTACTCTCAGCCAATTAGCTGTAATGGCTGGCTAGCATGGCTAAGCGGTGCCTGTGTGCATCCTCGCTGGTATGTTTCTGAGTGGTCCGCCCACTCGAGCTCCCAGTAAATTGTGTGCGCGCCCACTCCGACACGCCTAACGACTTTAGGTCTAGAGATACTATTCCCGGCCGGACCATACTGTACGTCAGCTTGATCGCTCAGGTGTAAGTCGCTTTCTTCTTTCTGCGCTGCCCTCTACGTGGAATCAGCTTGCGTATGTCCGAGGTTCGCTCAGCGATCCACAGCCGCCCTTTGCCTTGACTGAAGGGGTATGGAGTACTTGGCAGAGCTCTCCACGGTGAGAATCCGCAACAACCATGAATCAATGCCAATCAATCGTAAGTCAGGTCCCACCACTGAACTTGATTCAGTGAGGGTCTGAACTCGATGAAATGAAACCAAGCGCGTTGCCACTGGCACCAAGCCGAGTTTCGATAGGACCCGATTGAGAATCAGCCCAACAGCGATCAAGAAGATCTGAGGGTGTGGTCGAATCTTTTGGATCCTAGTTTCCAAAAAGAACGTGTCTTCTTTTTCGCCATATACGAAAGACTGAAGAACTCCGGCTTCTGCCAACTTCTGACGCATTCCACTGTAGTTCAACTCTTCACGCTGACGCCTGTGGCAGTTCATTGCATACTGCGTCAGGGACAACAAGACAGCAACTCGTATTACACAGCAAGTTCGTGCCTCCTTTGAACGAGAAAACTAACCTGTCCAGGAGCCAGTGCGGAATTTGTAGACACGCTGTGGGTTGCAACTAACTCCAAACTTACGGACTATAACCTAGTGAGAAGTGACCGACCTCAGTGACCAAAGACAACACCTTCGAAAGCACTCAAGACGATCTTCTCGCCCGGCATTGCCGCTTTCGATGGCAGATCCTTCGAATCGGTGCCCTGTAGCGCAAAGTATTCCGGCAAGATTCCATCGTGCTTCGCCAGATCTGGAATGGGTGGCATTTCAAAGGTAACGCCATCGCCCGGCGTGAGATTAAGGACCTAAAATCAACGCCAAGAATCAGCAGGTATCTCGAAAGATTGGCGCACTTTAAGTCGGACGGCTGAGATTAGACCATCGTCTGCGATACAGAGGCCTTGGACGCCTTGCAGCGGGTATCCTGATGCGACTTCTGCGACTGGATTGCACTTACAACAAGGACATCACGATCGCCTTCTTGCTGTACACCTCGCGCTTTTCGCGTCCAGTCAATTAGTGGCTTGCGCCAGTACGCAAATACTGGACCATCATCCATCGTGCTAGGCACAGCTTCGAAATTGCCAAAAACTAACGTCTCCGCATACTGATTACGTAGCTGAATGCGCTTGCGCCAGAAGCTGAGGACTGACAGCGGATCAGAGTCTTGCTGCGCAATATTGCAGACATCGCTGTCCGTGTTCATTGGACTCCAGATCTTGCCTCTGCTTTCCGAGAACCCGGCATGTGGCGCTTCCGTAGCTGAGGTCCAGGGCAGAGGTGTCCGAGCATGATCGCGAGCTTTGATCCGGACCTCTTCTGCTACATCTGTCATGTCAGGCTCGTTGTCATCTGGCATTGCCGCGTTTCGCTGCTGGAATATGGCATCCCACGTCCTCTGAGTTTCGACATCCGGGTAGTCCTTGATCGGTATATCTGCTGTCAGAGCCTTGAGACCAAGCTCTTGACCTTGATATACGAACAAGGTGCCTCCGAGGGTAGACTCCAGCAGAGCGAGTAACTTTGCTGCCTTGAAGCGATTTGCTTCAGTGCGATCTCCAAAGCGTGTAACGCTCCGGCCAGTATCGTGACTTTCGAGCCAGACAGTCGGCCAGCCGCCATTCGAATACGAGAGCGCACTCTGCCACTTCGCGATCAAGCTTTTGAACTCGCTCAATTTCCACTCGCGAGCAGAGAACTTGCCAGTCTTGCCACAATCGATATCGAAGAGGTCATACTGGTATATCATATTCAACTCTCGACGCTCAGGGCGAACAAAGTCCTGAACAATGCTCGGCGAGGACGTAATGATGACTTCTCCGACAGTCATAGATCCAGGATAATGATCCAGCACTTCTCTCCTCATCTCTTGCAAATACTCGTGAACTCTTGGACCATTACAATACAACCCGGAACCAAACTGCTCGTATCGATCCGGATCAACGATTGGAGCGTCAGGGTATCCTTCAGCTTTGCTGATGAGATTGATGACATCCATTCTAAACCCTGCGACACCTTTGTCAAGCCAGAAACGCATGTCATCGTAGACAGCTTTTCTCAAGTCCGCATTCTCCCAGTTCAGGTCTGGTTGCTGCTTTGCGAAGATTCGGAGGTAGTACTCATCTGTCGCTTCGTCGTGTTCCCATGCAGAGCCTTGGAAAATACTGGCCCAGTTGCTTGGTGGATATCGTTTGCCGTCGATCACGCGGCCTTTACGCCACACGTACCAGTCTCGCTTGGGATTGTTGAGACTGCTTCGGCTTTCTTTGAACCATGCGTGTTCGGAACTTGTGTGGTTAACGACGAGGTCCTGGAAGTGATCGCATTTAGCACGAGATCAACGTATATCCGAAAGCTACCGCCGCGTCTATACTGATGTTGGAACTCACCATAATCAACCTAACACCACTCTTCCCCAACTCCCTAATCAAAACCTCGATATCCTCCACAGTCCCATACTGAGGATCAATATCTCGATAATCCACAACATCATATCCCATGTCAATGCCACCCGACTTATAACACGCAGCCAACCAAACAGCATCGATGCCAAGTTTTACAAGATATGGGATTTTCTCGATGATGCCTGGAATGTCGCCGATACCATCAGCATTGGAGTCTTTGAAGGAACTTGGGTATAGTTCGTAGATTGTGGCTGTGTGCCACCATTCTCGAGTTGAGAGGGGCATTGTGGTGATGGACTTGAGTGGATGCGGTTGACTGGGTATTCAACCTGTGGTAGTACTGTATCTCTCTGTCAACCTACGATTGAGTCGAGGAAAGCGGCGATATTTGAGCACTTCAGAGATACGGCACATGCTGTGTGACCTCGCCACGTCGCTTGCTGACTACGAATGTGAGAGCTGTTTGGTTGTGACCTTTGATCTTCTGAAGCTGTTCAATCGTCATTCACGAAGATCATAGGCGGCAAGGAAACGTGAGTTCCACGTTTGCTTCAGAGTTGCAGTTGCCACGAGGCTGCCGAGATCGGGTTCGAGCCAAATTTACAGCAGTTTCGGCGACCAGATGATCTTGTGATGGACTTCCTTGGGTGTGTCAGGCTTCAATGACAATCAAGTGTGAACTTTTGGGGTTGGTATGTGCTTGGGTCGAGCTTGTTGCAAATGCTTACTTCCGATACCAAAAAGTAGGAAGGATGCACACCATTTTATCATGCTTCAAAATTGTCACGGTCAATTCCAGTATATACATCTCACCTTCCAATGGCCATAACACCAGGACAAAAACACTAATTCAACCCACCCGCCGCCCTCCTAATAGCCTCAGCCGTCTCCTTCGGCTTCCCTATAAAAGGACTATGTCCAGCCTCCACACTCTCCGTACTAATATTCACCCCTTTCGCAATCTCCTCAACCATCATCTTCTGAATCTGAAGCGGAATAGCATTATCCAACGTACAATACAAATACGTACTCGGAACATCCCTCCAAGCCGCATAAGTAACAGGAGAATGCATAACCTGATAACTCTGAGGCGCCAACTTCGCCACCGCAGCATCTTGTTCTTCTTTTGAAAGATCATTATAACAAATTTCCGCTGCACCTTCAGGCCAGACTTCCATTTTATCTTCTGAGACTCTAAACCAAGGGAGATCGTTGCCACCGAAAGCTGAGATTAGGGTTTGGCCTTCGGGGATGATGAAGGCTGCGCAGAAGAAGAGGTGTGTGACACCGCCAGGTTTCCCAGCCGCTTGGCGGGTTTTCAGGTCGAGGCCTTTGATTGCTTCTGAAGAGGGAATACTGCCGTAGCTGTGGCCTACTACTACGACATTTTGTCCTGCTTCGGCTGCTTTTTCGATATTTTTTCGGATTTCTTGGACGTCGGCGTCCATGTTGGGGAGATGCTTTGGTGGGCCGACGGAAGGAAGGTCGATGAGGACGATGTTGTAGCCTGCATCTTCTAGGAGTTTGGTTGTTGGGAGGAAGACTTGTGGTCGATGCCAAGCACCAGGTACGAAGATGATGGTTGTCTGATCAGCGGCCATGATGTTGTTCGAATGATTATCGACGTGTACGTTCTGGTTGGAATGCCGTTCTTGCTTCGTGCAGAGGTGAGGTTGCTAGATTTATGTTTTGGAAACGCCACTACCCGGCTCGGAAGCAGCAATTTCGGCTCGGATGGTGGTACAAAGCTACGAAAACGGAATGGTATACAGTACCCTTATGAGCGATGGCCGAGCAGCAAGAAGTAGTCGACCACGCAGGGAAAAGCCCTGTCGACAAAGCGGAGAAAGTTTTGTGGAGTGCGTGGAGCGCAGAAAAATTGTTGTCCGTGCTTGTTCTTCTTGTAGCCGACGCTGAACCGGGAGAGAAACACGGCCCAGCTTTCAATGTCATGGTTCCGGCTCTACCTCTATCAACTAAAGAATTGCGATGATCGATTGCATGCATAATGCTGTGAACTTCCTTGTAAGCTTCAGAAGAATCTACACGGTGTGTTGCTTGACCTTTGCAGATTGCAGAGCTTTTTAGACAGCCACATTGCCGAGGAAGGTGCAATACTGGCACCTACTCTTGTCTTTGCCATGTTACTATTAAGAAAGACTTTCAAGCTTCCTTTAGCAGTGGTCCACGCTTGAAAGGCTCAATTGCCTCAAACTCCTGGTTCTTTGGAACTGCGTCCTGATTCCAGTAAATCATTCCGTGTCGCAGCCAGTGGGCGTAGGTACCAGGAACGAAGTCTGCGCCTGGATTGCTTCTCCACAAAGACCCAAGAGTTGGGCCGATGACTCTAAGGATGAGGCCATGAGCAAGCTTGAAGCCAAAACTTCTCGACAGACACCCTTCGACGATGTCGCGTGCTTTCTTCTGGTCCTCGCTCTCTCCCTCGCCATCTTTCGGAAGATGTAGTGACATGAGGCGAAAGGCTTCAGGTCCATCCCAATTAGTGTATGGGTTGATCAGCTGGGAGCCTTCCATGAATTCGAGGGCGTAGACGTGCTTCTTGGTGTACTCTGGGCCATTCCATTGATCCTCCTCATCGACCAGACCCATGACCAATGACAAGACCTGACCTTGAATGATGTAGTCTGTAAGCATTTCAGACACTTCCTGCTCACTGTATGTCTTGCCTTCCTCGGTGAAAGAGCGACCAACGTTCAAGAGTGGAACGCCTTTGAGCAAAGGACAGGCGTGCATTCCATCTGTGCTGACCTTGCCGCCATCTGCAGCCCAGAGCTTAAGAAACAGTTTCTGGCATCGAGCAAAGAGAGGATTGTTTGGCTTAGAACAGAGGAAATAGTTCGTAAGAGCGTACTCTTTGCTGGAGCCCATGTTGTAAGAGAGAATCTCCCAGCCTGCAATTGGCGTTAGTAGACGTTCCGCTCAAGAAAGACCTCTGGCGTTTGGTAAGGCTCCAACGTACCTGACGATGAATCTCCAACAGTCTGACTCCACAACCGATCAAGGTCGCCAATCTGCATCAAGCCCACGTCCGCATAGACGCCACCATATTTGAGAAGTAGTGGCCATCGAACAAGGTCGCTGGTGTGCTGTGGAGCGTAGTCGCCGCCGATTGTACCATCGATGAAAGCCTTCGGGAAAGTATTCGGGTCGTGAAGATCGAGAAAGTTGGCCACGTTCAGAGGCGAGTCTGGCAGACGGTTGATGACCCGGACTACCCACCCGTATTTTGAGAAGCGTCTATGCCAAGCGCGAATGTTGCGTTGCGTGTAGCCGTGCATGTTTTGAAAGCCAGCGTGCCAGAAGAACCAGATGTTCTTTGGGCCAGATACAGGCTTCGGATTGAGAAGATCTTGGTCAATTGTGGCGTCCGGTCTTAGGTCGAGAAGGTGTTGCGGAATGGCATGAAGGCCAGTCGGTATAGTGTAGTCGCTCTCCATGTCGTCGCTTGTGATGGCCGTTCTGTGGCCGAGTATGAGATGTTGCTTGAGTGTCGTTGCAAAGTAGCTCCGGAAGGATCTGGCCTTTTATGGGATTTGTTGCAATGTCTTTGTTTGTGTAGGTAGGAACACAGCTCAAGCTTTTGTGGGTCTGCAGCATGAGCGACCAATCATTGCAGTTCACTCACTATGAGCCATCGACACTGAAGTTGTATCAGTATCATGATCGCTGCCCAATGCGACACCGCTCTCTCGATGCCCCGATTCGACGAAGCCGGTGAGCAGTCGCGTGGCTCAGGACATTGTCGGGAAACGCAATGGCGAGCTAGGGAACTTGAGGTCAACACATGTGAGAAGGGCACTGCGATGAAGGTCCGCTGCGAGATGGCCGTTCCTCCCTGAGCATGCGATGAAACTGATAAGCCAGTCCCATCTGGCTCGACGTGAACAGCAGCATAATTGAGCACCACGAAGCAGATGTCGTTCGGAGAACGTGAAGACTGTTCTCTGCAGGTAATATATACCCCTGTCCAAACACCTGGCCTGTGCTCAATTCTCGGCAGTGACGCGCATCGCGTCTGCTTCGCGAGCTGTACCCTCAGCACCATCTTTTCCTCTCACATACTCAGCAATACTGCCCCCCAAGACAAGGCCTCAAAAGATGGCAACCGTCGACCCACCCTCCATAATAAGCACAACAACAATCCTCTCCCTCCTCTCAACCGTCTTAATCCTCGGCCTAGCCTACACAACCTCCCTCCTCTTCCTCCCAAAACACACCACAACCACAAAACTCCGCCTCCTCTTCATCTGGCACGCTTTCGACGCCCTAATCCACTTCATCCTCGAAGGCGGCTACCTCTACAACTGCTTCTTCAGCTACCGCTCCCTTTCCGGTCTCTGGTCAAAAGACGGCCTCCTAGCCTCCGCCTACTTACCTCCAAACATCTACTTCCTAGGCCATAACGATAGATTATATGGTTCGGAATATGGAACAAACCCCCTCGCGAAATTATGGATGGAGTATGCGAAAGCAGATGCAAGGTGGGGAGGAAGTGATTTGACGATTATATCTTTAGAGATTTTGACGGTGTTTGTTATGGCTCCGTTGTCGGTGTATATTTGTGATTTATTGAGGAGAGGAAGGAAGGATGCGTATTTTTGGATGATTGTGGTTGCGACGGGAGAACTGTATGGTGGGTTTATGACTTTTGCGCCGGAGTGGTTGACTGGAAATCCGAATTTGGATGCGAGTAATTGGATGTACCTCTGGTTGTATTTGGTTTTCTTTAATGCCGCGCTGTGGGTGTTGATACCGCTTTGGGTTCTTTATGAGGCGCATGGGCAGCTGGGTGGGAAGGCGCAGGTTGGGGTGGGGAAGAAGGTCAAATAGTTCTGCCATGGACGACGTGGTTGGCTTCTACACTACGATCGATTCTGTAATTAGGTCCTCTTCAACGCACGAAAAACTTCTTCTCGAGATCCCATTCAATGCTTTTCTCATCTCCAACGAGCGAAGCCTCACTCTTCAAATAATCAGCTGAGTACCAAGTCTGACCAGGTAGAATTCCCCCTCCAACGCAACATTGCTGCACCCGAGAAAGCCGTACAACCACACATCCTTCTCCAGCAAAGTTGATCCCAGGCAATGCCTTTCGCATGGCATTTAGCTGATGTTTTCGGTATGCTTTCCGTGAGTTGCGCTGAATCAAGAATCGTTTCCGCTCTTCCTCGTCCTCTGGCAAAACGTCTTCTTGTTGGTTTGTGAATCCAATGATCTCGATGTTGGCTGCGACGCCTGGACGCCTTGTATGCGAAGGCAGCAAGAAAGCTTGCACGAGGTCGTACATCAGCCCAAACGTGAGATGCGCTTGCTCGGAATTTGAGTTCTTATCGAAGCAGAGAATCTTAACAGTCCCTTGTTTTCCTCCTCTGCCCTCCAAAGACTCAACGAGCTGAAGTTCTTTCGGAGCGGGCTGGCAAGGTAGCATGCAGCGCCAGCTTGCCTCTGGTCTTGAGAAGGCGTCATCGTTGTATGCCACTGCGGTTCTCGGGCTATCGCCCTCGGTGCGACTCAGTCGGTGGAAGTCTGATGAGGCCAACGGCCCAATGCATGTTCTGCTGCCTAGATGGGTTCCATCCGTATAGAAGCCCGGAAAACGTTCCATGAGCAGTTCATTTGGTAATACCTTGTCGTTTTCGGCTGGATTGTCGTCCGGTGCGAAGAAGAGGGCCTGTTGTAAGGAGTTGGACTTCTTGATGAGGCGTCGCCATTCCAGGCATACTCGTTGCGCCAGTAGTAAATCTTTGATTGGCAGGTGTAGGAGTATGAGACGAAGAATTAACGGATTTGATACAGCATCCTCGATGATAGTCATGGTCTCTGATGTTTTGAAGATCGAACTGCTGTGTTGCAAGTCGCCAGATTGATAAAGCCTGTTGAGATGTGCGTAGGCAGCTGGCAGCCACAAGCTACGAAGCTTGAGCTCCATTCAGCCACTTCTGAGTCATTCCTTACATGTTCCGGGAAATGGCCTAGGAGGCTTCATTCTGCGGTGCGAAATCACAGAGTCCATCGACTGAGGCCATAATGGTATGCTTTGATGACTCTTCGAACCTGAACCAGAAATTCGCCTCGTTGTGACTGCTGTTCTGTCGTGACGTGAGACTTCCAGCTCGTTTGTGGTCTCACGCATAGCTCAGGCTACAAAGCGATCACGGAATCATTCGCGATCCTGATACTGAGCATTTGTGCTGGAGTGGCTCAGAGCGCCCGTATGATTTGTGTAGTGCTTGCAGCATGTTCTCAATCGGCATCACTCATCTCCTCATCACTCTGTCCTCGATCATCACTGCTCTTGCTTCGCCTATCGTCGGAAGCATGTCTACCATTCCCGTTGACTTCAACGATCTCGCCCTCGCTACCCTCTTCCTCGTTCTCATCATCTTGATCTAGCTCGTCCAACTCTTCTCCCAGCGCACTCTCCCGCGGCTCAATGCGGTCCTCGTCTTCGAGCCATAATCTGGGGTTGATCTTGGGTAGAGTGGTGGCGCAAACTCTGCTCTTTGTAAGAAGGTCATCGATGAATTCATCCACATGTGTGAGCGCCCAGCCTTCTCTCGTCCTCCGCTTCAACTTTCTCGAATCTGCAAGATACGGCTCAAGCGTAGTGTAGACCTCCTCATGCTTTTCCCATGCAATACGGATGTAGAATGCCGCGAGCGCTCGCAAGTATTTGTACTCGTCTCCTCCCTTCTCCAAGTAAAATGTGATGATTTCTCGTTCTGGTGTGAGCTGGAGCAATTTGAAGGCCAGGCAAAGAAATGGCGTTGGCTTTTGCGCCACTCCATATGTACCACCGATGAAGGTGAGCTCGACGGCGCGGTCAAGCAATGTTGCTGCGTTGAGACCGAAGCATTGTTCTTTCCAGTAGTAGGAGTCGACGATGCGGTCGCGGACAGGCTTTTCGAAGAGTTTGAGTGGATTGTCGCCGCGTATGAGAACGCCATGGTAGCCGCGATCATCAAGCGCTCGTTTGGCGTCGGCTTGATGCGCCATGTCGGACGTGCTGTGTTGTGGTGTAGGTGGGTAAAGATCTGTGAGAGCTGCGAAGAAATGTGACCAGGATCAGGCTTGCACATGAAGCTTGGCACCGATAAGTGATTGTTGCTTGGACAACGAGCCATCGCGTCTCAGCCCTACAATTCCAAGAATCTCGAATTAATTGCACGTCATGCAGCCAACCGCGAGAATGACATCCACATTCATCACTACAGGCAGCATTCCTCATACCGAAATCGACATGCCGATATGCGACTATTGCTAACGCAGTCACAAGTTTCTGTGGCACTTTCTTCCAGCGTTGTTGTCTTCTTCACGCTTCTACTCTTCTTGTCCGGATATGTTCTACAGCAAAGGACGGTGAAAGGGCTGCAAGATGCCGTTAGACCTCGAATACCCCAGCGGCCGCGCGGCAGCGATGCACAAGAGCCAGAGATTGTGGAGCTCTCAAGATCGAGACTGTTTGGGGAGAATGGAGGGGAGAGGATTGTCAGGACAGACTTCGATCGTGAAGTACACAGCTCAGCGGCAGGTCAGAGGCTGGACTGGAACCGACTTGCACACATCCAGCTCGTGCGAAATCACCACGATGTGTGTTCGGCGATCATGATATTGGCAGAACTACACAAGCAGAAAAGCCCTGCCAGAAGAGTACTGCTGTTTCCGAAAGCATGGGCAGAGCAGAAGAAGGCAGAGAAAGGAGAGACAGAGGATCCATATGTGCAAAGCACGCGCAGATTGATGAGACTCGCGGCGAGGAGGTACCATGTCGAGCTACACCCAATCGCGCCGATCAAGACAGTGAAAGATAAGGACGGAGAGGATGTCGAGACATACAGCTTAGCAAGCGTGTATGCTCTGCAGAACGACTTCGATCGCCTCCTGACGATCGAGACTCCGGGCATGCTGCTCGACGCTGAGCCACTGGACGCCATTCTGGGTTTCACCGAAGCAGCACCATTTGTGATGCTGCATGACACAGTCAAGAACGACAACGTCCATTCGGAAGATATGTTCCTGCTGCAGCCTTCGAAGGCACTTTACAAGACTTTGACCAAGACTCTCGAAGAAGATGCGTACTCTGGGTTCAACGACACATATTTGGCATCCTTGTTTCCGGAACCGGTCCTCCTGGCATCTTCGTCAGAGAGTAGTGCTTTGATCCGTTCGGTCGGCACTCTGCACCATGCAGGCCATGACTTCAACCAGACAGCGTTTCTGGACAATGTTGCATACATACGATTCTCGGACCCAAAACTACCAGGTCCCGAATATGATGTGCCCTGGGCAGACAAGGTTGCAGCAAGACCGAAGAATAAGGACGCTGATTGGACTTGGACCAAGCTGTATGGTGAGTTCGCACAAATGAGAATGGAGATTTGTGGTTTGGATCTGGAAAGCTGGAGACCATAGACGAGTGATTGAAGACATGCATATGGGTATTAGAGCGATGATACCAGGTCAATTGGTGTTTGGAGTTATGCTTTGACTGGGACAGCATTGCAGGTGCAATTGTAAGGATAAAAATCTTGTTCACGTGCTTCCAAACGGCGGCTCACGGAACTGTCATGAAATAAGCCTCGATCGGCCGGTTGAGGCTGAACTCTATGAACGCCTCCATGTTGACGTTCTGTACGTCATCTATCAACCATTTGGAAGATTTCTCGCACTTCAGCGACTCATTATCAATCAATTCACATTCCAGAAAAGCAGAAAGCTAGAGTATCGCCCATGGATCTACATCAGAGCACAATCGTGCTATAAAGTGGCGGATACGGTCATTCGGACGAAGACAAATTGCGACCTGATGCACGAAGATCGACCTGCTAAACGGACCTCTTCCCGCCGCGGCCCATCTCCTAACGTCCTGCATTGCCCATTGGCTTTCGAATGAAATGTCGTCACCATATTTGTGCGGCTCATCGAGATATTGCAGCAGTTTTCTCCAAGCCAAACATAGCGGCATGGTTAGACGGTAGGTGAGAACGGTACGTAATGCGTGGTCATTTCTCATCAAAGAAGCATGTCTTGGTTGCTTGTCCATAGCTAGTCGTTACGACCATATCCTATCGCATTGCACTTTCGAATTGAAACCTGGCAAGGTCCGCTGCTCCTCCAACCATGCTGGACTCATCGCACCCTTTCGCGGTGTCGAATATGTCCACAACACCAAACGGCCAGAGCATAAGTCGAGGTGATAGCGGCGTGCCACTCACTGGAGCAGATGGCCAAGTTCAATGGCTTCGACCATCTCAAGAAAATAATAGAGCTCCATCGCAGACACTACTACCAGAAAAGATATCCGAGGAAAGTCTGGACGAGAACAGAAAGTCAGACATGTCGCAAGCCAATACACTACACCATAAATCAAGCAATCACGACCTTCAACGACAGTTCACGAATGATGAGAAAGATAAAGACTCTGACGTCGCAGCAGAAGCAGGCATCCCACCTCTGGCAGAGTCAAATGACTACGACGTGGACGTAGAAAAGCAACAACACATCCAAGACCACAACCAAACACCAGAAGACCAATTAGGCGGAAAGAAAGACGAGGAAGACGAGCAAGACCCCAATGTTGTTGGCTGGGATGGACCCGATGACCCAAAGAATCCGATGAACTGGTCTCCATATCGCAAATGGGCAATAGCAGTCAACATGGGCCTCATGACCTTCGTCGTAACATTCGCATCTTCAGTCCTCAGCAGCGCTGTAACACCAACAAGCATGGAATTCGGCGTCAGTGAAGAAGTCATGGTCCTGATGGTCAGTCTATTCGTCTTAGGATTCGCATTTGGACCAGTCTTCTGGGGTCCAATTTCTGAACTCTATGGACGAAAGATACCTCTCTTCTCTGGATACTTGATATTCGCGATCTTTCAGGTTCCTGTGGCTGTCGCACAAAATTTGCAAACAATCATGATTTGTAGATTTTTTGGAGGCTTCTTTGCAAGCGCGCCTTTGGCTATTGTTGGTGGAGCGCTGGCGGATTTCTTCGATCCGGTGAATCGTGGTGTTGCACTTTCGCTGTTTGGTGCTGCTACTTTCATTGGACCTACCATGGGACCCATTCTTGGAGGATTCATCACTATGTCACATCTAGGATGGCGCTGGACCCAATGGATCACGATGATCATGGCCGGACTGTTCGGTGGCATTGGCGTCTTCGTCATTCCAGAAACCTTCGAGCCTCGCTTGCTTCAACTTAAAGCTAAGAAGCTGAAGTATCAGACTCGAAATTGGGCACTCCACGCACCTGCCGACGAGAAGGAAGTCAATCTCGAGGAAATTGCAGAAAAGTACATCCTTCGACCTTTCAAGATGTTGATGCTGGAACCAATCTTGGTCCTCATCACGCTCTACGTCTCCCTCATCTACGGTAGGTACCCCAAATCCATCATCACCACCTCCAGCCACCTACTAATCCTCCAAAACAGGAATCATCTACCTCTTCTTCGAATCCTTCCCAATATCCTTCCAACAAGAACGAGGCTACAACCTCGGCGTCGGCGCGCTCCCCTTCCTCGCCGTCCTCGTCGGCGTAGTCTTTGGCTGCTTAACAATAACTGGCATAACCTATACCCGCACAGCCCGCATCTTCCGCGAAGCACAAACCATCGTCCCCGAAGAACGTTTAATCCCCATGATAATCGGCGGTTGTGTTTTACCAATCGGAATGTTCTGGTTCGGCTGGACTTCTTCAAACCATATCTCCCCTTGGCCGCAAATCATCAGCAGTATCCCTATTGGTATGGGCGTGATATTGATATTTTTGCAAGGATTGAATTATATTATCGATGTTTACAAGATCAACGCGAATTCTGCGATTGCTGCGAATACGTTTTTTAGGAGTTGGGTTGGAGCTGGGTTTCCGATGTTTGCGACTCCGATGTTTAAAAATTTGGGGGTTCCGTGGGCGATGAGCTTGTTAGGGTTTCTGTGTGTTGCAATGATCCCGGTGCCGATTTTGTATTATATTTATGGAGAGAGGATTAGGAAGTTGTCGAGGTATTCGCCGGACTAGATGGGAAGAGGGAGAGGTAGAGAGGAGTTGTATGATGAGATGGCGAGACGGTTGTTAATGATAGAATAGATGTATTTAATGGACTTACAGCAAGCGAATTGACCTTTGTGCTCCTGGCATCTCACGATACTTCTGTTAAGACCTTTGCCTTCATGCTGCTGCTTCCAGACTCAAGCTGTCTGGATTTTTTCAGCGGTGTTGTTGACCGAATGGATAGGAGATTGATCAAAGGCGTGGTACCATTGTTCTACCTTGCGTGATAGGTTTCATCGCAAGGTTTTAGAAGTGTGCCACAAGCATCGAAGGAGATCTTGTTGCTGATCTCCGGACTCAAATAATGGAGCATGTTGGTCGGGCTTGGCTGTTCCTGGGACATTGAAAGCCGAAAGCAGGAGTATCCCAGCTAGTTCGATAAGGCTGGGGGAGCGAAGACCGACAGCTCGATGGAGCACAACGCCTACGTGAAGGTCCTCCGTAGTCCTGCTGATATATTTTTGATCGAATTCGCACTGGATCCGAGATATCCTTGTGTTCATGTTGTCAGTTCACGGGCATCGTTCCAAGTATCGTCGATGCCCTACACGGGTTAATCAAACTCCCTTGTTGACGATGCTTGCAAACTCCCTATAAGCTCCCCTGCCAGCGAAGCTAAATGACAATGATGTTATATACCGAGAATGAACCCTCGGAAGGGGCGGTTGACCACCACGTGGTTCAAGAAAGGCTAAGTACCCTCTGTCTTTCTGACGATGCACTTCGATCGATGATGCTCAGATGGAACAGAGGTTCTTCAGTCGGAAAGTGTCGCTAGGATGGGTGTTCTGTCTGGTTGCTGCGACGGTCTTGGCCACTGTGCTATATCTCGGCAATTGGTCGCAAAGGAGAGATGCCTGGAGAATAGGAGGTCAAGGTCCAATCGAGGAGCAGGCAGTTCACCTGCAACATGATCCGGAATGTGTTCATATGCCTGGAGCCGACGAGGTGCTGGTCATCCTCAAAACTGGAGCAACAGAAGCATATGAGAAGCTGCCAATCCACTTGGTGACGACTTTGAAGTGCATCTCCAACTACATCGTGGTCTCCGATCTGGAAACAAAGGTTGCGGACACTCCGGTTTATGACGCTCTGAGGGAGGTCACTATGGAATCTCACGATCAATTTGAAGACTTCGACTTTTATAGGGACATCCAGAGGTGGAATCAAGAAGGCCAAGACGTCCGAGAGTTTCCAAGCGATGCCGCGTGGAATCTAGATAAATGGAAGTTTCTGCCGATGCTCCACCATGCGTTCGAAAGTGCTTCGGACAGCACCAAATGGTTCGTATTTATCGAAGCGGACACCAGCTTGTCCTGGCTAAACCTGCTGCATTGGCTCGAGAGGCAGGATCCTCACAAAGCCTCGTACTTTGGCGGGCCAGCACCATACATTCCTGTGCCAGGCTTCTTTTTCGCTCATGGAGGAACTGGAATCGTGATTTCTCGCCCAGCTCTCGAACACCTGGAGCATGCTAGAGCACGTGAGGAGGGTGGACCAGAGGCATATGACCGTCGGTGGGAGGTAGCGACGAATGAGACATGCTGTGGCGATGTTATAGTTGGGCAAGCCCTAGAAGAAGTCGGAGTTGAGGTGACCAGTGTACGCCCAATGTTCAATGGCGAGAATCCTCGGACCATGGTATGGGATTCAGAGAACTGGTGTGTTCCTGCGATTACCTGGCACCACGTCAATGCAATGGAGGTGGACCGTCTTTGGCAATTCGAAATTGACTGGATCAAAGAAAATGGAGTCGCCCGGCCGTACTTCTTCCACGACGTTTTTGAGGAGATGATTGAACCTTTTGTGTCTGTGAACCAAAGTTTTTGGAACAACATGTCACCAAAGTCGCGAGGTACAGGCTTTGTTGCTCACAGTCCGGACTTTGACCAATTGGAGCCATATGAGCAGGAGGCCACTCGATCCAAAGAAGGCTGTGCGTCTTTGTGCAAGCGCAAGCCGAGGAAAGAATGCGTACAATGGAAGTGGACTGAAGGAAAGTGCCAGCTCGCGCGGACCTTCGTTTTCGGAACGAGTGATGAGCTGGAAGACCAGCATTGGGAGAGCGGATGGCTGCTTGATCGTTTCCGGTCGGAGTTGAAGCCATGCAGGTAGAGAGTCGTGATAGATTCAGCCCTGTACAGCAGATGTATATACTAGAGTTGAGCTGGCATCAGAGTTATGTTGTTCAAAATGTCGGGTCAAGAAGCTGACAGTCTTCCAGCCAGCTGCCATGCAACTGCGTCCAAAGCACTATGACCAGGTTCATTGTGATTGCTGGTCCTCAAGAAGGCTGACTTGAAGTGATGTCGAAGGATGACCAGGCGTGTGTCTGATTGAAGAGAGAGCAGGAACATCGAAGGCGGCATGGGGCAAAGTGGCGGCTGAACCTCGGCTGCAGGTCCATCGCGATCATCTCAGAGAAAGAGCCATCTTCCGCAAGACCACGAACATCGACCTCACAAGTCATCGCCATCATGTCGACACAAGCCCGCGCCCGCTCCCTCTATCGTCGCCTTCTTCGCGAGCTTCCTGCCCGGTCGCCCTCAATGCTCGCCAACCCATCGCCAATGCAGAAGCATATTCGATCCGATTTTGCCAATGCAACAGATTCTGCATCGCTTCAACATCAGTCATCCAAGCCGGCAGACCGTAGACTGGACGAGGCCGAGCAATATGTGCAGTATCTTGCGTCGCAGCGAGTCTATACAACGCTTCTTGAAAGATACAATCCGGGAATGAACATGACCGAGGAGGATCGAGTACGCTTGACAGCTAGGAGGGTGGGCATGGATCTGCCCATTGACTTGATGCGCGGAAGCATTGGCAAGAGTCAGAAATGAGATTATTGAGTTCAGTTTGGCGGAGGAAACACGCGACGTGTCGGCAATTCCGTATGGAAAGCTCCAGCTGGCAGCTGGCCGCACCATCCCCAAGATCGTCCGTCTGGTCTGCATAGCGGAGTTGAGCATGCATACACCATGGACACAAGAACTCTCAGCCTCATTACTCAAGAGCTGTCAACACTCCGAATACGGCGATTGGCGACCTTTGTCAGCCTACCAGCAGAGATCCGCAACGAGATCGTCTCACTGGTCTTGTCGGAATATTCTGGACACGTAAATCTACACGCAAAAGATGGATGCCAATCAGGAAATGAGCATAGCCGCGCTCTGGGACCTCTTGCCCTACTACTAGTCTCACGTCGACTGAAGTCAGAGATTCACGCAATGGTTATGGGGAGCTACGCTATCCATTTCCCGCCGAGACTGCCACCTAAGCCCGCTCACAATCACTTGTTCCACAGCGTCAAATCCGCAACCATCAAGCTAGACACTTCAAGTGGCAATGGACGGATCCTGCATGAGCTCGGCAAGTTTGAACAGCTGGTATCCCTAGAACTGCGCTATCACCGCTCGATCTTCGGCACGCTAGAACGCAGCTTGCATTTTTCTCCACAGTTCCAGAGCCTGAGAAGTTTGAAGCTCGTGGATCTGAAGAAGCTCGGGAGAAGCGAGATTTACTCTTCGAGAAGACCGATCTCGGAAGATAATTATGTGATCGAGTTATCCACACGAATCATCGTCTTCGGTATGGCAGAGTCTGGCATGCAACATGATGCGATCAACCTGGAGAAAGAAGCGAAGAAATTGCGAGATCGCATCCAGCAATGGACGCCGGAAAGAAACCTGGACATATCTGTCTGGCCCACCAAGAAAATGGTACGCCGAGCACTTTGGCGCGCGAACGAATGTCGGGTTGAGTTATACACAAGGGATCTGAGCATCCAGGAAGGTCACGAGAGGTCTTACGGCACAAAAGGATTGATGATCTGAGCTGTCAGTGAGGAGGCCTCGATATAGGGTGTCCACATGCATCTGCTGCGCACACCATACGATATGAGACCTAAAATCAACGAGCTTCATCTAAACTCTTCCCGCCAACACTAAATCCCGGTCTCCCATCAACGTCCTTCTCATTCAACCCCCAAGCCGTCGGACTCCCATCATGAACCGTCGTCCTCCTCAAATCTCTCGCAAACTTCCCCTCATAACTGCCCCCAGCAGCTCGATGCATAACAGCCGTATTATCCCAAATAATCAAATCATTCACATTTTTCCACTCCACACTCACAATATTTTCCGGTCTCGTCGCCCACCCCATCAATGACCAAATCAATTCAAAATTCTCCGCCTCACCCAACTTCTCCCCATTCGAATTTTCAATATGATGTAAATGACTCCCAATATACAAATTTTTTCGTCCAGAAAGTTCATGAATTTGACAAATCTTATGTCGATGCATAGGAAACTCTTCTGGATTCAAATCTTGAAAAAATTCTGGACTTCCTCGTTTTCGTGAATGATGGAGGGAATGCACACCTACATAATCGTCCTTCAACAATCTCTCCTTCATCCCCTCCGGCAATGTCTCGAATGCAGCCCTCGTATCCGCGAATTCTGTATTCCCTCCTGTATTAGGAGGTGGGATTGCGACTGCACGTAAGAGAGAGTAGGATGCTCGACGAGGATTGAATGAGCTATCGACATGGAAGAAGCCGTTTCCTTTCCCATAATGCGTCCTAGGGCTGTCTGATGCTAGGACCTGGCCATTCTCGTCTACATTTCCTGCGTCGAAGAGTTCGAGGAAGTCATATCGGGGTTTTCTACCATTCGTAATATAGGGACGGATGTCGTCTAATTCTCCGAAACGACGGGAGAATGAGATGTGAGTGGCGTCTGTTAGGTTTGTGGAGCGGAGGACTAGGAAGCCATACTAAGGCAATGAATATGGTTAGGAGAATAGGTTTGAGTGAGGAGGGGATTGGCGGGTGCGTACTTTTGTTACTGCGGAGTGAAGTTGTTGGAAGAGGGAGTCGGAGATGTTGCTTAGGTCTAGATTTGAGATTTCTGCGCCAAAGGTTGGGTGGAGTTTTTTGATGTTGAAGGGTTGAGAGGAGGATGTTTCTTCGATGATACCAGGCATGATGGTTAGCTACTTTAACTCGGAAGAAGAGCGTGAGGCAAGCAATTCATTTCTGGTTGCATCCCCATCTCTACATGTATATTTCTTGCAGTCCTGAGCTCGCTTATGCTTGTTACGCGGGGTGCATGAGATGTACTATTCTCTTCTCCTTCCAGAGCTGCGTGTCCCGAGAAGCTCTCGCATATCGGCAGTTGACTGACTGTCCTTGCCGGAAATATGTGGAGATGTCCAGCTAGAGTAGCTTTTCAATACGCTCGGATCCGTATATTTTGACACTGTGTCGTTGAAAATGATGGCGAGCTTATAGGTCTTGAGTGAGGTCGGCCATGAGAGTTGGAGATGAGTCGTGCGCTATTCCACTTTAGGCTAGCCTGAGAGCCTCGGAGGTGTGTGAGCAGCTTCTGCTTCCCGCTCTATGACGTCCGCGGAAACTCGCATATCACTTGCGATCAGCACTTTTTCGATACGCTCTCAATACTATGGCCCATCAAACATCGATCTTTACCCATACGACTCCAAATGTGACTACCTAGTTCTTCGCTCAACCGAGGAGCAGGAGTCGCAGCACCTGGGCAACGCGACGCGACGCTACTCCCACTCACCTGATATGGAAGCACAAGTCCCTGCACGAAAGAGCTTCGGGAGAAAGACGAGTACATGGGAAGATCAGATCTTGTCTATGGAAGCGCAAGACCGCGATCTGCGCAAATTTGACGAGGTATTTCGACGTACGTGTTGTGAGATTTTGCATTGTGACCAAGATATGACCTTTTTGTGGTAAACATCTTCCCCTGGCGAGGCTGCGTGGCACTGGTATACGAGTGCTCGAAGTATGACGGCATCAAAGGTACCAACTGAACTGGTGACAAGGCACTGGAAACGTGAAGCAGTCCTCCATCCGGACGCGACATGAAGTAAAGCAATCGCTTGCTGGCCATTTCCAGACTGTCACGCGGACACCAGGGCGTGCTTCAGCCTCCGGACTATCATTAGCTTCTGGCATAATCTGGCATAGTCACAATCCCATTGCTCGATCGAAAGATGCATTCACAGAGCCGTGGAGAATAGAAGAGCTCGACTCGAAAATGCTCCGTACGACGAATCTAGCCACGAAGCGTAATGCGATACGATAGGCTCGCACATAGACACCGGAGCTACACAAGCTATGTATGCTGTGCTGCTTTATCATCGCTTAGGGCGCTGGAAGCCTTGCCAGGCCTAGACTTCGGTCCTGCAGATCGCTCTCATTGTTATCATATGGTCGTTCGACTGTGACCAAGAAAAGTCCCAAGCTATACGTGGCGCGGAGAGCACGAATCAGGGCCTTGAAATACTGCTTGTTTGTGCTTGATCGCGGTCCCATAATTACTTATCTATCGCGACCTCTGAGATCGTCCATTGACTCCGAAGAAAGCACAGCACTTGTGCTTCACCGGCGACAATCAATGCTTGGGCTGTTCACGCAGTTAATGCGACTTTTGTCTTAAGCTCAAGGATGCTGACACGTGAGCGATTGGCAAATTTATATATCTTGAGACTCACATCACAGTCAGAGAGCTGGATCGAGTAGCAAGTCTGCAAATCTGTGCCATTTTGTCAGAGCTGACATTAAGCAGACAGCAATTTGCAGGGTCGTTATGCGCCAAGACAGCCGGAGCCACGCAAAGTGCACATTGATACATTAGCGAGCTGAAGAGCTCGGGAACACTCGCGTTACGATTGGCAACGAGACACCACGATTCTTCACTCTACCTGGATGTTCTATCAATGTCACTCCATCCTGGCTGCAAAGTCGTCCAATCGGTCCGGGTGTTGATCTTGCTGATCAAAGACCTCGCTTTAGCAACATAAGGCTGACATCCTGAGAGCTGATTTGGTGTTGTTCTCTTTCTGTAGTCTCTTTGACCGGAAGCAACAACCATGCACGACTCATTCAACATACTTATAGCGACGCTTGTTGGCCTCGGGAGCATCGCAGTATTGCTCGCAGTCAGGAAAACCTTTCGGCCAAAATCAGAAGCTCAGAAATACCCTCTGCCGCCAGGGCCCAAGCCATTGCCTCTTCTTGGAAACCTGAGGGATCTTCCAAAACCAGGACAGCGGGAATGGGAACACTGGACTCGTTTCCAGGAAGAATATGGTGCGATAAGTGCTCAGGCTCGAAACGCATGTCAGCTAACCACGACTACTAGGACCTATCGCCTCTCTGAATGTTCTTGGCAACATCATAATCATCCTTAATGATGCGAAGCTTGCGGTCGAGCTCCTGGACAAGCGTGCAAACCTGCACTCCTCTCGTCCGAAGATGGTCTTCTCAGAGGAGCTTTGCGGCTGGAGCAATTTGATGATATTTCAGTCTCCAAGTCAATTGCGTGCTTCGCGCAAACAATTCCACAGCATAGTTGGAACGCAGTCTGCTCTATCACGCTTCTCTGAATTGCAAGAAATCGAAACCGACAGATTTCTGCTGCGAGTCCTTGAAAGCCCAGATGATCTTCTGCAGCACGTTCGGACCGAAGCCGGTGCCATTATCTTGAAAGTCGCTTATGGGTACAGCATTATACCTCGCGGACCGGACCCCATGGTGGCGCAGGTGAATGAAGTGATGGAGCAGTTCTCCCTCGCTACTGCTGCTGGCGCTTGGCTTGTTGATGTGATCCCTGCCTGTGAGCACAACTACCCCTTACAAAACTGCCAATTTGCGCTGACCAGCTTTTGCAGTGAAATACCTTCCTGATTGGTTTCCAGGAACGCAGTTCAAGAAGACTGCCCGCAAGTGGAAAGCGTGTCTAGTCGAAATGGCCGAAAGGCCTGTCCGCTTCGTGAAGCAGCAAATGGCCCAGCAATCTTACGAGCCTTCGTTTGTCTCAAACGTCTACGACAGAGCTGAGATGAAGATGTCAGCTGAAGAAGAGCACATCACCAAGTACACTGCAGCTTCAATGTATGCTGGAGGTGCCGATACAGTAAGCGCTAACGTTTTTTTTCGTGTGCAGCACTGACACTTCGCAGTCGGTCAGCTCCATGCAGACCTTCTTCTTAGCGATGATGCTCCATCCTGAAGTGCAGCAAAAAGCACGCGAGGAGATAGAGCAAGTGATCGGCAGCGAAAGACTGCCGTCCTTAGCAGATCGCCCGCATCTCCCGTACATCGAAGCTGTCGTCCAAGAAGTCTTCCGCTGGCACGCCATAGCTCCCTTAGGCCTCCCACACGCCACCATCGCCGACGACGTCTGCAATGGCTACCTCATCCCCAAAGGCGCCACACTCATGGCAAATATCTGGTGGTTCACCCACGATCCTCAAACTTACTCAAATCCTAGCACTTTTCACCCAGAACGATTCCTAGGCAGCAACCCAGAAAAAGATCCTCGGGACTATATCTTCGGCTTCGGACGCCGCGTATGTCCTGGCAAACTTCTGGCCGATTCGAGCGTTTGGTTGACAGTGGCCAAATCTCTTGCTGCTTTGGAGATTCGGAAGCCAGTGAATCAAAATGGAAAAGAGATTGAAGTTGAAGCGAAGTTTGACCCTGGAACTATCAGTCATCCTGCACCTTTCAAAGCGAGGATCATTCCGAGGAGTGAGAAGTATGTGGAGTTGATTAAGGACATTGAGAGGACGCATCCTTGGGATTCTTCGCATGCTGAGGCTCTGAAGGATCTTTGAAGGCACTCAGCTATTGTCCTCTATGGTGATCAATTCTCTCAGGATTGAATGGCAGTCGAAGAATGGACCAAGATGCTACCTTGCTGGGCATGGTCGTACCACAATGGCTGTGCTGAATCCCAAGCCCATATCACTCGCTTGGGGATGGGCCCCTTTGTCACCAAATACTAGTCGTACGTTTCATGGCTGGTCGAACTTGACTCTGAGACTTCCACACATGTCTGTCATTGTATTGTCGTGACAATTGTATGCTCGGCAACCTTGCCGAGAAGTCATTCACCGACCAGTAGCCGGAACTTCCTTTCCTGGCTAGATCGGCACACTTGCCGCATCTTTATCCTTTATGGTGAGTGGGGAAGCAGGGCGAGCTCGGGGGTTCCACACCCGCATACCGACTACTGACCATCAAACATCTGGTCGGTAGAGCTGCAGCCAAGATATGTTGTGCATATATTAGATGTTTGCTTCGTCCTCTCCATAGCAGCTGCCACTCACCAACCCAACTCAGGGACCCTGACGATGGCTGCTCTTGGACGTCTTGCCAACAAAGTCGCAATAATAACAGGAGCCGCCTCCGGTATTGGCAGAGCAACAGCTTTCGCATATCACAAAGAAGGAGCAAAAATCATATGTGCCGATATTCGAGAAAAGACTCGCTATACTGGAAGCAAAGAGGAAGACGGAACAACGCATGATCGGATCAAAGATCTAGGCGGCCAGGCTTTTTTCCATCAAGTCGATGTCAGCAAGCCAGACTCCGTTGAAGACCTCGTAAAAGCTGCAGCATCCAAATACGGTCGTCTCGATGTAATGGTTAACCACGCCGGAGGTGAGTGTGCCCTGGCATATAAAGCATGACTCCGAGCGAACGTGCCAGCGGTGTCAGAGATGGCAGTATTGTCTCAGCGCGATGTCTCGGAGCGCTTGTCGATTGAAGCATTGCTGACCCTTATACTCATTGCTGTCAGTATCTCTCGAAGCCAAGAATTTCCGTCCCGTATGGGAAATCAAACAAGACATCTGGGATGGAACTCAAGCTGTGAATTCCACAGGCGTATTCCTCGGGACGAAATTCGCTATTCAGCAGATGTTAAGACAAGATCCCCATCCAAGTGGTAACAGAGGTTGGATCATCAATACTTCTTCGATTCTAGGTTATGTTGGAGCAGATCACACCGCTGCGTATTGTGCTTCGAAGGGTGCTGTTTTGAATTTCACGAGAGCTGCTGCTTTGGACTGTGCGCCGCATAGGATTCATGTTAATGGGATTGCTCCGGGGTATACGCAAAGCGCTATGACTGGTCCGTTGTGGGAAGATGATACTGCGAAGGCGAAATTGATGGGGAAGCATCCGTTTAGAGGACTTGGTCAGCCGCAGGATATTGCTAAGGCTTGTGTGTTTTTGGCGAGTGAGGATGCGCAATGGGTGACTGGTCATACTCTGCCTGTGGAAGGAGGATACTTGGCTCAGTAGTCACATTGCATAGTCGTCAAGGTCTGTACAGATTAGCACATATATACACAGAAGCTAGTACTCACGAGCATCTTAGATCAAAGCTTCGGCTTTCCTGCAGTCTCTTTCTTGACTCTGTCCTTCAGCACCCGTCTCAAAATCTTGCCACTTGCGCTCTTAGGGATTTCATCAATGAATCTGATTCCGCCACGCAGTCTCTTATGGTTTGCAACCTTGTCTGCCACCCACTGCACGATCTCATCTGCATCCTTCTGGGCGTCGGCACTCGGAACACCAGTCTCTGCGTCGCCAGCATCTTTGCCTTGCTTGGCATGAACGATGTACGCCCGAGGTACTTCGGTATGATTCTCCTTGTCCTCGATACCAATGACTGCCACATCATTGACAAGTGGATGGTCCATGAGCTTGCCCTCTAGCTCTGCTGGCGCAACTTGGAACCCCTTGTACTTGATCAGCTCTTTCACTCGATCTGTGATGTAAAAGTTGTGCTTCTCATCCTGAAATCCGACATCGCCGGTCTTGAACCATCTCATGCCATCAATTGTCTGTAAAGCCTCTTTCGAAGCTTCTTCGTTCTTCCAGTAGCCTTGGAACACGTTTGGTCCTGCCATCCATAGCTCTCCCACTTCTCCAGGCCCAAGTTCTTTCCCATCAGGATCGACGTATCGAGCATACATGTTTGGGAAGATTTTACCAACACTGCCGACAGACGAATACCATTCGTCCCATGGTTGGGTATGGGTCATCGGGCTGGTCTCGCTCAGTCCATATGCTTGGTTGATCTTGATCTTGTACTTCCTGTGCACTGTGTCGACTAGCTCTTGAGTGAGCGGAGCTGCGCCAGATGTGATCATCTTCACCGAGCTGAGATCGTAATTTGATACGGTCTCATCTCGAGCCAAACGGACTATGACCGGAGGTGCCACATAGATGAAGGTGATTTTATGTTTTTGAATTGTTTCGAGGAAGAGCTTGAGATCAAATGCCGGCATTACCACAAGCTCGACACCGCGATGCAGTGGCTGATGAACCAGTCCGGTGAGCCCATAAATGTGGAAGAAGGGCAGCACTCCAAGAATCTTGTCCTGGCCAGATGAGTACCATTTTCCCATAGCGCCATTGATCTGGCTCAGGTCAGACACTATATTGCTATGGCTAAGCATTACACCCTTGGGAAGTCCCGTCGTCCCGGAAGAGTAGACAAGGAAGGCGAGATCCTCACTGGGATCCTTTACCTTCCTCCTTCGATACCGTAAGGCGCCAGATGTCTTCCTGATATTGGTCCAGTGTTTGAAGCGGCGGGTATCATCCTTTGTCTCACCTAAAAGCAAGATACGATCGGTTGGAATACCAGCCTTCTCGGCGGCCTTCTGAGCTGCAGGCAGGAATGCCTTGGTAGTCACAATAGCTTTGCTGCCCGAGTTCGTCAACTGAAATGCTAGCTCATCAGGAGAGTAACCAGGGTTTGCTGGAGAAATAATGCCACCAGCGAAGAAGACTCCAAAAATGATAGGGCCAACATCGATATCATTTGGAGCGTAGATGTTCAGCACATCTCCTCGTTGCCAGTCCCATAAGTTGCAGAGTCCCTCTCCGAATGTTGTCGCCGCTGCTTTGACTTCGTTGAATGTGTACTTGCGATCTGAGTTGCATGACCGATATATTACTAGTCATCATTAGCAAGATCTCGGAATGGAGTCAAGATGCGTCAACCTTGATCGTCTGAGAAGTCACGATTCTTTCGGTCAAAGATAAATGCCCACAGATCGACATTTGGGATCTCTATGTCCGGGAAGGACGACTTTGTCGGCATTGTTAAGAATGCTCTCGCAAGAACGACTTAGAATCCCTGCAGTCCTTTCGATTGCCTCCTGGAGATACCAGAGGGTGTGTGAATGTACCAGTCTTGATGACCTCTTATTTGAATATAACACGCGACACAGAATAGCACAATGTCCGAGCGATGTCCTTGAAGACTCCGCCGCCATGATGCTGTCTAGGCCAGCCACTGGAGATGTATTAGCCGAGGAGAGATGGATGATGACAGAGACGTGCTGTGATTGGCTTTTGAGACCCGACGAGATAGACTTTCTTGGCTCAAAACAGACCTTCTGCTGGAGATGTACAGCTTGATTTCATCTTCTCACCACGTCCGTCGCTTTTGCCTCAGCGCAGACGTTACAGAGGATCATCCACAATGCGCGTCTCAAGCAGCAACATTCGGGATTTGAAGAAGAGCGGCGACTGGCGCTTGCACTTGCCGCGTGCACCAAAGCAGCATTCTGCCGACAGTGATGCAATGCTCTGCGTCGGCACATCTTCGTGGAGACCTCATATACTTATACTTGCAACCCCTTGATCCCGGGACAGTTCAGGTTTGACGGCAGGAGACCTACAGGCTCAGTCAATGAGTTCTTCAGGACCGCACTCAGCACGGCTGGAGCTAGTCGACCGGGATTTCTGTCTCGTGTATTCAATGACCAGGCCAACGAGTGTCCGCCGCAGGCAATGCTAAGCGCCGATATGGTCTGACGTTGTCAATGTAGCACAACCCACAGCTCTCCATATTCGTCTCCAGCGTAGACATGGATGCCATGTGGGATCTCCAGACCGAGCATCATCCAGTCCGAAGACCGCATATATAACGGATGGCCCCGAAAAGATGGTATTATCCTTTTGTGCGGATGCTGCTCAGGTCACACCATATATACTCCAGCAATGCCTCTGTCAGGACGACTCCTCAACTGGGCCATCACGGCCGTGGCCGGCTCTGGTTTCTTGCTGTTCGGGTACGACCAGGGAGTGATGTCTGGCTTGCTAACAGGCACTGCATTTACGAAACAGTTTCCCGAGATCGACACGACTGATAGCGGCAATGGCAGCTCATCTTTACAAGGCACGGTGGTAGCAATCTACGAGATCGGATGTTTTTTCGGAAGCATCTTCTGTCTCTTTGCAGGTGAACGACTGGGGCGCAGGAAATGCATATGGCTTGGCTGTATTGTCTTGAGCATAGGCGCAGCGCTCCAAGCTTCTGCGTACGGAATCCCACAGATGATCGTTGGTAGGATAGTAGCAGGCCTCGGAAACGGCATCAACACGAGCACTATCCCGGTGTGGCACTCCGAACTTATGAAAGCCGAGAAGCGTGGCAAAGGACTCTCGATCGAGCTAGCCATCAACATCTTTGGAGTCATGACCGCATACTGGGTCGATTATGGGATGAGTTTTGTGGATAACGAAGCTCAGTTTCGGTTCCCACTGGCCTTGCAGATCTTGTTTGCCGTGGTGACTTTTACTGGCCTGCTTTTCTTGCCAGAATCGCCGCGATGGCTTATCGCACACGATCGCTTCGAAGAAGCAAGAGACGTTCTCTCACGAATCCGGATCACATCTGATGCTGAAGACAGCGTAAGTGCTGATCTGGCACAGATACACCACGCCATCGAGGAGGAACGTGCCGCTGCGGCCGGCAACAACTTCCGAGCTCTGATCAAGGACGGCGGACAACGCTTCAGATATCGCACGCTGCTTGGTATTGGTGGCCAGTTTATGCAGCAACTTAGCGGCATTAACCTAATCACTTACTACGCTCCGGTAATCTTCCAGCAGTCGGTAGGCCTGTCACACTCCTTGTCACTACTGCTGGCCGGCTTTAATGGAGTGGCATACTTCTTCTCTTCTCTGCCACCGATCTGGATCCTGGATCGACTTGGTCGCCGTAAGCTCATGCTCTTCGCGTGTACTGGCCAAGCATGCTGCATGGCTATCTTGGCAGGAACAGTCTACGCCAATGATACAGCGCCCGGAATCGTTGCGACAGTCATGCTCTTTCTATTCAACTTCTTCTTCGCCGTAGGACTTCTCGCAATTCCATGGCTGTTACCTGCTGAATATGCTCCTCTGGCCATCAGAACGAAAGCGGCCAGTCTCGCCAGCGCCAGTAACTGGATCTTCACATTTCTGGTTGTCGAGATTACTCCGGTTAGTATCTCTTCGATCGGGTATAAGACCTACATCTACTTCGCCATCTTCAACGCCTGTTTTCTGCCGCTGATATATCTGTTCTATCCGGAGACCAGAAATCTAAGCTTGGAACAGATTGATCGACTCTTCACTGGGCCAAAAGTTGTTATGCATATCCGAGATGCGGTAGGCGGCGTAGATGAGGTTGTGTTGGAAAAGGCCGCGATGGAGCAGCAAGACGGAAAGGAGGCAGTAGTCGACCGAGTCGATCGCGTTTGATACAATCCTTGGAGCAGAAGACACGCATGGAAACCAGGTGTTCTGCAATTGTATTCAAGCCACGAGCACTGTCGTTGCTGGATCCAGGCCAAGAGCTTTCCGCGCGGTGGCAAGGAGATAGGATGGCGCAGAGGCGTCAAGCTATTCTTATGGTGAGGTCAGATACCTGCCTCTATGTCGGCAGTTGAATCATGTGAGAACGCCGAGACCTGAATTGACGCAACCATCTTCCACGCGATTCATTTCATGACAGACTTGTGGATACGCGCCTTGTGGGTAAGCGGCTCCAATCCGGCGAATGCCGAAAACTGCAACGAAAAACATCGACCTTCTTGCAAGAACACTTCTGCAACCTTGTCAGCAATAGGAACTTCTAAAGAGTTCCCTACCGCGTTCACAATGGCTTCAATGTCTCTCCTTATTATGAACGGAACGATATCAAGCTAGAATTTTCCTCACATGCATCTAGGCACGGGCCGCTACTGGACTCCAATTTTATAGCCCAAGCAGGAAGCTGTGGAGATCACAGCACGTGCTAGCTCGTGGCCCCAAACGCCGGGGCCATGTTCGCTTGGAGTACACTCGGTTTTTGTACTTCAGTCCGATCCAATGCTCTGGGTGTTCCTGCATTGAATCTTCACCTTGCCCAGAACTTACACATGTTCAACCGGCATGGTGCCGTTTTTGGAACCCTCGATAGGTGGGTCAAAAGAATTCTCGCCCTTTAAGGAGGAAAGTGGAATGTTCTTAGCATGAGCATATACAGAGGCACCCTGGTCTCGATCGAGATTGGGGGCCATCAGTTCTTGTCTGCATTCATTTGCACCTACTCAATCTCTTTCACGACCAGACACACAGAATGGTTGTACCAGCAAGATAACCTCATCAGGTTCGCCACGGCAGTCTCTCGAAACGGATTCCCCTCGGGCTGAGAGCAGACATCGTGCTCCTGCGCAGACGCTTTGCCAGAAAGTCGACAGCCAGTCCGATCAAAATCCGAACTTCCGCCATATCACAGCGCTCTGTTCGATATGACTACTCTCGAAAGCAGAGCAACGCTTGGTGTCGCCATCGCCTTCTTCGTTCTATCATGGATATCCGTTGGGCTGAGAATCCTCGTGCGAGCCGGCATGCTGCGGAACTTTGGCGCCGATGACTGGACAATGTTAGCAACGCAGCTGCTGTTCAGCGCATATCTCATCGCTCAGCTCATTGGAGTGGCATACGGCACTGGACAACACCTGGACGACCTGATACCTTGGCGAGCCGAGAAGGCACTGAAGGCGTGGTACTTCTGCGAGATCTTCTACGTCTGCTCGACATCCTTTCTCAAGGTATCGATTGGCCTCTTCTTGCTACGAGTGGCCACAAATAAGATACATATCTGGATCGTTCGAATGATTATGATACTGGCGGCAGTCTTTGGCTTTGCGTTCCTCTTCGTCATCATATTCCAGTGCTGGCCGATCAGTGACTGGTGGAGCCTGGATCCGACTCAGAAGCATTGTATCAAGCCGGATATCGTTATCGGTCTGACTTATGGTGTATCTGGATTGAATGTGATTGCAGACTGGACGCTGGGTATTCTTCCTGCTTTCATCGTCAAGGACCTACAGATGTCAGTGAGGCAGAAGCGACTTGTTGCGATCATCCTCTCCTTCGCAGCCGTGGGATCTACAGCCACGATCGTGAGACTGCCATATGTTGGTAGTCTGGCGCAAAGCTTTGATGGCTCCAATGGGGACTTCTTATGTGAGTCTCGGATGAGGACCAATCGTTTGGAGTATTTTGCTGACCTCCCTTACAGATACTACCGTTGGTGTCGCCATCTGGACTACGGTCGAAATAGGCGTCGGCATCACGGCAGGATGCATGGCCACACTCCGGCCGCTGATTCGCTTGGCTTTCGACAAGTTGGGTCTCAGCAGTAGCAGCGGAGTACGCAAGTCTTCTGGGTTCCGCGTGCCTCAATACTCCAGAGGTCGTGCTACACCGCTCGACGAGTTTGTGATTGTCTCGCCAAAGCATGGCAAGACTGTGACAACAATCACGGGCAATTTTGATGGAGAGGAGAGATCGAGTAGCAGCAGCCAAGAAGGACTGTCAAGGCCGCATGAACCACACACCATAACGAAGCACTTCGTCGTTGAGTATGACGATGCAAAGCCCGATCATGAGTACGAACAAGGCTTCACGTCGCTGCCGAAGCGAAGCTGACAATAGTCGCTTGTGTATGAATGTTATACTGCCAGACAGCACCTGGCTGCTCTTCCAGCTCATCTCTCCTGTTTCTGTTCTCATCTTCTACTTTTTCGTCTCTTGCAGAATTCGGGATATTTTAGACGATGTGGCTCGGATCTTTCGCCCAGTCGCATGATGGCCCATTCGACGGAAGGCTTATCTGATCTGGTAGCCCGTACAGGATCGTCGAGGTATGGATTGTAAGGGATGGTAGTATGTCAATGGTGGAGGAAGTGTGCCTCGTGCCGCAGTCGCAACCCTTGCCCGCCTGGAACCTGCCAAGATTGTAATCTTCTTTCTTTTCCTCGAACTGCAGCTATATGCATGAGTACTCCTCGCCAAAGCGAGTGAGAGCTGCACGTCCACTCAAAGCAGGTGATGTCGTCCTCTATGATCGAGCTTCGAGCTTCAAGCTTCAGCCATGGAAAGCTGCAGTATCTGCTGCGACAGCTTTCGCCCTGCTCACACCCGCATACACGTCCAGCTTGCGATGCCGCCATGAACTGCCCGAAGTCCTTATCGCAAAACGTCTGGACGACGAGAGATGAGGAGAAAAAGATGACTTGGCGATCTGGCAACAAAAAGCTTCGATCGAACTTCCATTCGCCCTTCCATATTTCTTTGGACGAGGAGAAAGCATGGTTTCACGGGGACTGATAAGGGCGCGAGCTCAGAAATGGGGTTAGGATTTGGTACCTCCGTATACAGCTCCGCTCGGAGTACAAAGATGAGCTATATGGGTCTGCATCCTTGCGCAAGGGCCGCAACTGGCGAGAGAGCTGAAAAGCCGAAACGACCTTGCGCTGTGGATCTGGATCACAATGGCTGGAAAGGTTGTCGCTGCGGCCGTGCATTCCGCACCGGTGTTCATGAACAAGGAAAAGACACTTGAGAAGGTGATCAGTCTCATAGCACAGGCAAAGGAAGAAGATATAGAGCTTCTTGGCTTTCCTGAGACCTATGTGCCAGGGTATCCGGTACTGCTTGTCCATCTTTGGTAAGCTATGGAAACATGTTGACATGCAGTAGTACTTCATCGAATGCTACCCGCCTCTCAAGCAGGTCGCAGCCCTAGCGCAGTATGCCGAAGAAAGCGTTGTCGTCTCGAGAGATCTTGAAGGAGTACAAGCTGCATGTCGACAACACAGCATCGCCATCGTGCTTGGTATTTCTGAGCGAGTCGCCGATGGTCACACTCTTTTCAACTCACAGGTCTACATCTCTGCCAATGGTGCCATCATCGGTGTTCATCGTAAGCTGCAACCGACCTATGTCGAGCGCATCGTTTGGGCACAAGGCGGCGGCCATACGCTCAGGACATATACTGAACTCGGCCCTTACAAGATCGGCGGCTTATGCTGTTGGGAGAATACCATGAATGGAGCTCGACAAGCACTTATCGAAGATGGCCAAAATATACATGTCGGCGCTTGGCCAGCACTCAGCACAATGGCCGGCTTCGAGTCAGCAGCAGATGCACAGATCGAAGCTTTGATGAAGAACCATGCCCTTACTGCACAAGTCTTCGTCCTCTGCGCGAGCAACTATATTGACGATACATGTCTGGACTGGATGACCAACAGTCTTGGCCCACAAGACATGGTCAAGCAAGGCGGCGGCTTCACGGGTGTAATTCATCCTTTCTGCATTTACCTGGCTGGACCTCATACTGGAGCAGAAGAGAAGCTCGTGAAGGCGGACATCGATCTGAATCAGTTGGGTATGGTCAAAGTATGGATCGATTCGGCAGGCCATTACAAGCGACCAGAGATCGTCAACTTTTCCATCAATCGCGATCCGATCTGGACAGACGACGTACGCAGTGCAAGCTGGCCACCTGTTGTAGCACAGAAAGAGAGAAACGGCTCAATTGAGAAGGTTGCAGGAAAGGTCGCTGATAACGATCCCAGCAAACTCAATGGGCATACCTAGTAGGTGACCGGACCGAGCGCCGGAATGTATACCTCGGCTAAGGTGGCATGGTTCTTCAATCAAAGATTATGCATAGGAAAGACCTCTGTACGTACAAATGTGTCAGTCTGTAGCTAATGTATCATGGCAAAGGTATCGAAGACTCCGGAATTGAAGCGTAGCCTTTTCGATACCACGATAGAAGATCCGTTGCTTCGTGTTCAAAGCTACTTGGATGGCTACGGACATGACAAAACTTACAATGTGAGACTAACCATCGATCTTGGGATGAGTATGACCCGGGATACTGATGCTCTATCGCAGGGCCCGGATCGGCTAATCTTTCAGCACATCAAAGTGGTCTCCGCTAAGCGAACTGAAGCAGAACAAGAAGGCATGGAGGCGCACGTCGTCTTCGAGATGAAAGTCTTTCCAGAAATATGCAACGGCATGAATAACATGCATGGAGGTGCTGTCGCAATGCTCGTCGACAACACAACGACTGCCGCGGCATGTCCGATAGCAGAAGACGGCTTCTGGAATTTCGGTGGTGTCTCAAGAACACTGCAAGTGACTTACCTTCGACCAATGCCTATGGGCACGACAGTTGTGATCGAGAACATGGTTCGCAGTGTTGGGAAAAGTCTTGGTAAGTGATGCAGACTGCCAGTTTGGCAAGTGACTTGAACTGACGCGGTTGTAGCTGCAATACAATGCATCATTCGAGACAAAGAGAGTGGAAAGATAGCCGCTCTTGGGGAACATGGGAAGGCTGCTCTTGAACCGCAAGTGAAGAGGAAGAGATCTGGAGTGCTGTGAAGACAGCTTCTGACTTCAGATTTGTCCTCTGCGAGCCAGCGCAACACGCCATTTGCATGTTCACAAACCACTACTTGCACTTAACCGTCTTGCCATGAAGCCTGGGGATCCTCGTTGTCGTGAGCGCAAATAATTTGGTCCACGGCCGAGTGAACAAAGGCGCTAGACCGAATTGTCACCCGAGGCGGAGGCAAGCGATTCTCGGCCGATAGACAAGGCGGCGCAGCTTCAGCTCATTGTCGCCAATGCTCAATGCCTCACACCTCCTGGGTCTATTTTGTGGATACCACCGGCAGCAATTGAAAAGGCAAGTCGTCGATTACCAAGCTCTCATGGTTTCTCGAAAAGTCGGCTGCTAGATGGAGCGAACATATTAAGTCAGGTTCATCCGCTCTGCAACTCGGCAGTACAGAACCTCAACACACAGCCTTCAGCGAACATATCTGACCGAGTCAATCTGCTCTCCAACTCGGGAATAGAGAAGCTCACCACGCAGCCTGCAAGATGTCCACCTATCTGATTACCGGCACATCGCGAGGAATTGGCCTTGAGCTAGTCAAGCAATTAATCGCCCTGCCAGCAGCACAAGTCGCCAAGATATTCGCGGTAACTCGGTCTCCAAGCGAAGGACTTCAGCAACTCATCGTCAAATCAGAAGGTCGTGTTGTCAATATCATCATCGATGACATCTCCAAGGAATCAAGTGCGGAGAAGGGAGTCGCGGAAGTGAAGCGCCACGGAGCAGAATCAATTGATGTGTTGGTGAACAACGCTGGAATTATGCCTTTTGCGCCTAGCATTCGGGACATGAGCGGCGACTCATTGCGAGATACACTGAATGTCAATCTTGTCAGTGCTCACGTTATGACCTTAGCATTCTTCCCACTGCTACAGAAAGGTCGAGAGAAGAAGGTCATCAACATGTAAGTGCTGGAAGTTCAACGATATCAATGGTGATGGCTGACCACTTCCAACAGATCGACGACAATGGGATCGATTGCTATGACCAGAGACTACTCGTTTGCTCCTACACAGGCGTACAAGATCTCGAAGGCTGGTATGAACATGCTGAATGCTCAATGGGCTATGGAGTTTGAGAAGGAAGGATTCACATTTCTCGCAGTCTCTCCTGGTGTCAGTATTGTCTCTGAGGTACACTTTTGGTTCCTCGCTGACTTGATCGCAGTGGCTGCAAACCGACTTGGGCTCACAGAATGCGGATCTGCCGGTGAGCACCGGCGTGGAAAGTGTCAAAGACATCATCCTCAGCAGTACGCCTGCGCAAAATGGCAAGTTCGTCACTATCAAGGTCCCTGGATGGGAGAATGCCCAGGGGCCGAACAAATATCACGGCGGCGAGAACCCATTGTGAGGACCTATACGCAGTATGCTACACATTGGCCGTGCCAAGCCTCGGGAGGGCCCGGCTTGGCCCACTCTAGGCCATTCTAGCTTTTATAGCTCCTTCGTACTCTCTCCTTTCCCTTCCTTATCGATTCGAGTATCTTATACTTAGGATAGTTTAGTCTATATATTATAACCTACTCTTATATACGAATCGATCTTCTAATATATAACGAACTATTTAATAATAGCTCCTATCTCGAGAAAGACTAGTAAATAAACTACTTAATCTAGAGATAAGCTAGAAGGCTTAGTAATACTAGATACTATCTCTAAGAAAGAGGGGATAATATATCTATAGAAGATAATAAAGATAAAGAATTAGTTCTATCTAATAAGGATAGATCTATAGAGAACTAGAAAGGGCCGATCGATAACTAATCTAGCTTAGATAACGATAACCTAAAGTAATAGATCCTCGTAGCCGAGAAAGAGACTAAGAAGATAGAATAACGAGCTAAACTAGCTAAAATTAAGGCTAGGACTACTATAGCGAATATAATAATTATAGAACTAGTAGCTAGAAGACCGCTAGCTATTATTAGTCGGCCTATCTTAGACTATACTATACTAACCTCGACTATAATCCTTAAGGCTTATAATCTAATAGTCTTTATAGATAAGAGCCGAGTAGAATAGTAGTAATAGGCTAACTTAGTAGAGAGAATCTTCTATAGAAATCTAACTATCTATATTACTAAGCTTACTAAAGTAGACTTTAGCGAGGAATAGGTCGATTACGAATACTAGTCGAAATAGAAGCGCTATACTAAGTCGCTTAGGATAACCTAATCTATATAGGAAGAAATAAAGGTATATATACTAGACTCGATAGAATCTATAGAGGAAAGAGCTTAATAGACCTATATACGACTTCGTTATACTAAATAAGGCTTCTAAGATCTATTAGAGCTTATAGACTATATAAAGATCTAGTAGGACGAGATCGATAAGGATAGATAGTCCTAATAGATATATACTTTTATAGTAGTACTATACGACGATCTCTAGAAGAGACTAAGTCTTATTAAGCTACTACTAGCTATTCTAATAGAGATAGAGAATAGAGTATATAAATAATAGAGATATATAAAACTAGTAGAAGATAGTAGGGCGAAGGGAAAGGATCGCCTACGCTCCGATACGACCTATAGTAATATAGATAAGGATATACTAGACTATAAACGACTATCTAGATCCTAATAGTAGCCTAATAGCCTATCGAGGCCTAATTCGGACCGCGGACTATTCTAGAGGGCTAACGATAACTAGATTTATTACTACTACTACTAAGAGATAGGCTATAAGCGACTAGAATATCCGGCTCTAAAGTAGAAGAGATCGGAAAATAATAGCCCTATACTATAGAACGCCTCGTTATAGCTAGAAAAGTTTCGTATATAGAGGAGTAGAGACAATCTATAGAGCTAGGCTCTAAGATATTAAAGCCTTATAAAGAGCTAATTAGGCTCGATCTAGAGTTTACTAGACTAGATAGATCTAGGAAGGTAAAGGGCTTACTCGATTATAGTATCTAAGGTAACTTTATTAGTAATATACTAGCTAAAGAGCTCGGTTTATATCTAGAGTATAAGCCTAATACTCGATATAGGATTCTTAATAGTTAGAGCCTATCTATTAATAGCTACTATTATATAAAGTTTCTAGCGCTAGATATAAATAGTATAGCGAAAGGATATATAGACGATTTTACTATAGATAGGATTTATAGTTTCGATATAGTCCTAGATATACTCTAGTTATCCTAATAGAATCCTACTATTAATTTCTACTACTATATAGCGGTATAGAGAAAACGAAATAGCCGAAAATAGTATAAGTTAGCCCTTATTACCGTAGTAACTATACTATAAGATATATTAGACCTCTCGACTATACTATATATAGGATCGCTAGAGCTAAATAACCCTTTATTAATAAAGGTTATCCTAGAGCGGTATAAGAAGTACTCGAAGATCTTCTCTAACGAGGATATATTACTATTACTAGATTATAGGCTATACGAATTAAGTATCGATCTCGTAGATAGTAAGTTATCTCTATAGGGCCTATTATATATAACCTTTTAGAAGTAGAGCTAGAGATTCTATAGAAGTATCTAGAAGAGTATTTCGAGAAGGGCTAGATTAGATCTTTAAGATTACTAGCCGGTATAGATATCCTCTTCGCGAAGAAGAAAGATAGTAGTCTATACTTATATATTAACTATTAGGCCTTAAACGCTATTACTATTAAGAATCGCTATCCTCTTCTATTTATCTAGAAGTCCTTAGATAGATTAGCGGGCTCGAATATATATACTAAGCTCGATATATATAATACCTACTATAGGCTTCGTATTAAGGATAGTAATAAATAGAAAATAGCCTTTAAGACCTATTATAGCCTCTTTAAGTATATAGTTATTCTATTTAGACTTACGAATACTCTAGGAACCTTCTAGATATATATTAATAGTACCTTATTAGATCTAATTAACGTATTCTACGTCGTATATCTCGATAATATACTAATCTTCTCTAAAAATAAAAAGGAATACGAGTAATATATCTTAGTAGTCCTTAAGTATCTAGAACGATATAAGCTCTACTATAAACCGTCTAAATACGAGTTCTATATAGATTCGGTATCCTTCCTTAGATATAAGGTTAGCTTATAAGGGATAGAGATAGAGCTAGAATAGGTTAATACTATATAAGATTAGCTAGTACCTAAATTAGTATATAATATCCGTATATTTATTAGCTTTATAAACTACTACTATCGCTTTATTAAGGGATTCTCTCGTATCGCGGCGCTACTAAACTATTTAACGGAGAGGAGGCCTAATATAGCCTATAGTAGTTATAAGTAATAGAAAGAGGAATCTCGGGAAATCTATATTCCGTCTAATACGCTTAAGTCGTTCTAAGATCTAAAGAAGGCGTTCTACTCGGTATCTATATTAAAATACTTCGATCTAGAAAGGCCTATATAGATCGAAACTAATATATTAGGATATATAGTATTAGATATCCTATACTAATAGTACGAGTTTAAGGCTAAGATATAGTAGTTCCCGGTTATATACTTCTTAAGAAAGATAAATATAGTAGAGCGGAACTACGATATATATAATATTAAGCTACTAGCTATAGTCGAGATATTTAAGTACTATCGATACTATCTTAAAGGCGCGAGATATTAGATAGAGCTAATATCGGACTATAATAATCTATAATAGTTTATAACTACTAAGTCCCTATTAAGGCGCTAAGTAAGATAGATAGAATAGCTCTCTATATTTAACTTTATAATTACGTATATCCTAGGTAAGCTTAATAGTATAGTAGATATAGCGAATAGAAGGCCGGACTATATAGATATCGACTATTCTAGCCGCTAGATAGCCTAAGAAGACTCTAAACCGGTTCTAAAAGCCTTATAGGCCTAGTTAGGGCTAGGAGGCCTAATAATAGATAGAGGTATTACTACTAACGTTATAAAGATAGTAGCGAAGCTAGAGGGATCCTTTAAGTACGTCTCGATAGTATAGATAGAGGTAGAAGATAAGACTAATATCCTTTAGAGAATTTAAGTAGCCTAGTAGGAAGATCCGATAGTCTAATAGATCTATAAAGCGATCGAGGATCGGTAGAAAGATCTTTAGCTAATAAGATAGGAGGATAGGAGTAGTATACTATAGCTTAATAAGCGTATCTATATACTAGTAGGTCTATATAGACTTAAGATACTCCGAATCTACTACGATAATCCTCTTATAGACTACTTTAGGTTTAAAAGAACTATTAAGCTAGTATAGAGAGTATACGACTAGCTAGATATCCGACGATATATTAAGGACTATACTAAGAGCTATAAAGCTTATAGTAGAGCGAAGCCTAGATACTATAAGCTATATAGTAAACTCTATATAGAAGCCCTACTAGAGATATCCTAGAAGGATCTAATACTAGACTTCGTTATAGATCTCCTACTAAGTATATATCTAGACTAGATATACGACTTAATCCTTATAATAGTAGATAGGTTTTCTAAGATAGCCTATTATATCCTAGTAAGGAAGGATATCTTAGCTAAAGGCCTTATAGATATATTCCTAAGGGAAGTTATATATCTATATAGAATACTAAAGTTAATTACCTCCGATAGAGAGCTAATTCTAATATCTAAGTACTAGAGCTCCTTTTACTACTACCTTAGGATATATAAAGCCCTTAGTACGGTCTACTATCCTTAGACTAATAGCTAGACCGAGCGTTAGAACTAGATAATAGAGTAATACCTATAGATATACTATTACTATAAATAGGATAACTAGGTAAAGCTACTTAGTATAGCGGAGTTCGTATATAACGACTTAAGTTACTCCTCTACTAGGGCTACTCTATTCTAGATATATTAGGTATAAGACCTACTAAGCGCGAGATAGCTCGAAATAGCCTAGAAGAGTAGTAACTCGACCGATATAGAGTAGCTCGCTAAATAAATAGTCGAAACGTAGCTTTCCCTTAAGTAGAGGCTACTAAAAGCTAAAGAAGACTAAGCGAAGTACTATAACCGCTACTATATACTAAAGAAGTACGTAATAGGGAATATAGTATATCTATCTATCCGAAACCTAGCTACCGATAGAGCCTCGAAGAAGTTAGACTATAAGTATATTAGCCTATACTAGATTTCGAAGATTATTAGTAACGTAGTATATATCCTAGAGCTACTAAAAACGATATTAATCTACCTAACGTTCTATATCTTACTACTCGAGCTATATAAGGAGATAGATAAAGCTATAAGGACTTAGGATAACCTAGAAGAGCCTATCCTAGATAACCTAGATATCTATATAGTTAAGAAGATAAAGGGATAGAATCGCGATAAGAATAGAAGGTAGATTTATAGAATATCTTAGTAGGGATATAATTCTAAGAAAGATATCTAGGAATATATTAAGAATATTAGTAGATCGGTAATATATATCTATAAAAGGTCGATTAGATAAGATATAAAAAGATACTAAAGGCGTTAATAGGCTAAGATAGATCTAAATAGGCTAGTATAGATAGATAGAGATATCCTTTAGATATAGAGGGACTTCTATAGGAAAAAAAAAAGAAAAACTTAGAAAAGGGATTAGAAGTCTTATTAGATATATTTATATACTATTAACTAGAATATCTTCCTAAATACTATACTAAAGAGGCTAAGAAGAGGGCTAAAATAGGCTAGAATAGCCCTATAGAGCCTATATAATATATAAATAAACTAAACTAGTCCTCCTCGATATTAATCTCGTTAGAAGAGACTATAATATTATCTAATAGGCTAGAGAGGGCGCGAGAAAGGATAGTAGCCCTAGTCTAGGCCGTAATAGTAGTCTTAATAGTATAGAGGACGATACCGAGGATCTTAATATACTAGAATAGGTTAGAATAGGCTAAACTAGGATAAGGTAGACTAAGCTTACCTTATAGAGAGTAGTAGTATCTATAGCGCTATCTACTATACTAGAAGTAGATATTAGGCGCTTCTTTCTATTCGAACTAGCCGAAGTTAGGGGAGTACTCTCCTTATTATCGTCTACTTTATACTATAATAGGATTAGCTAGGCTAAACTAGGCTAAAATAGGCTTATATATCTTAAAGCTATAGTCGTTATAGATATATTTAGCTATAAGTAGACTAGTCTCGAAGGGCGTAGAGGCGCCTATATATAAGTATAGACTATCCTTACTAGCGAAGAAGGGCTTATTACTAGAAATATATTAGTATAGACTAGAATAGGCTAAGCTAGATATATATACTATCTAATTATATTATAGAGCTCTATAGTAGCCTCTTATATAGCCTTAAGGATATCTTCGTTAGTATTTAGAGCGATAGCGGTATAGCGAGCGATATTAAAGGCGTTAATATAGCCTTAATAGGACTCGGGGAACTAAAATAGGTTAGAATAGGCTAAAATAGAATATTTTAGGGCGGCGCTATACCTAGAGCTACTTAACTATAGTAATATTAGCCGGAGCGACGTAGTTAATATATAGATTACTATTATAGGCGCTAGCGTTAGCCTATTCCTTATACTACTTAGCCGCTATAGTATAGATCGGTACGGAATAGGCTAAAATAGATCTAGATAGGCTAAGAGAAGCGTACGATAGCGGCGGAGAGGACTTACTATACTAAGTTAGTATATACTAGTCTAGAATAGGCTAGTATAGGTATCTCTATCTATACTACTAAAAATAGTATTTCTAGCTTATCTTATTTATTAAGGTTATAGAAAGGAATTTAGATTAGTAGAAGAACTAATCGTATCCCTTACTTCCGCGATTAGTATTTAAATCTATACTATACTAAAAAATATAGTAGCCTAGATTATATATAAAAAATCTAGAAAGTAAGAGTATATAGAAACTTAGGATCTTAAGGATAACGATCCCTAAAAGGGAGATAGTTATAAGGACCTATATATAGTATACTATATATTAGCCGTACTAAGCCTTAGGAGGGCCTAGCTTAGCCTACTCTAGGCTATTCTAGCTTTTATAGCTCCTTTATACTCTCTCCTTTCCCTTTCTTATCGATTCGAATATCTTATACTTAGGATAGTTTAGCCTATATACTATAACCTATTCTTATATCTATAGTAGATATACTTCGGTTAAGTATATATATCGTAGAGTATATAATAGACTAGTACTAATATCGTAACTAAGCTAAACCCTATATCTCTTTAGTAGAGATAGGGAATTAATTAGTACTCTTATTACTAGTATATTCCTACTAATTTTAGAGTAGAGATTCCGACCGTTCCTCCTAATACTAAGAAATACGTTTTTACTATTAGTATATTAGTTATAAGCCTAGAGCTCTTTATATACGTATATACGTAAATATAGGCTATATTATAAGCGCTTAACCTAATTCGCCGATCTAGAAAGGCCCGTCGTACTAGTCTATATTAGTACGTTTTAGTATTAATAATACCTCTTTATAGAATCGACGAATCTACTAATAATTAGATATTATATCGACTACTAAGGCTACTACTATAGTCGCTATTAAGAAGAAAATTACTAAGACTAAAGAATATAATAACTAGTATAAGTAAACTATTAAGAAGTTTACTACTATAAATATCTAGAAGTACTATAAGAAGGATAGCTTTAAGCTAGAGTCTATATAGAAGGAAGAACTACTAGTACTAGAAGATAATACTAAGCTAGAAGTTCTATAGTCTTATAATCTTTATTCTAAGATTATTACTTAATATAATAATACTATCTTCTATCTATTTAAAGCTAAGCGAATTAGGGTAATCGAATACTTTAACTATATTATAAATAATCTTAGCTACTCTTAAATAGCTAAGAAGATAATACTTAAGTAAAAGCTAAATACTCTTAAAACTACTTTTACTTCTACTAACCTTCTATAACTTAACTTCTACTTTATTAAATTATAGTAACTCTAACGCGGACCTACTAGTAAGTCTTATAAGTAATAGTTCTACTACTAGATCTATTTATATAAGCGAATAAAGGATATTAGTTATAAGTAAGCTCTATTTATATATAAGAACTTTCTTAGTACTATCTCTAAGAAGGTATTAGAGAGTATTAGCTAGATACTATATAGCTAAGCGAATAGTAGCGATATACTATAGAGTTTTAAGAAGATTATACGTAATTTTAATAATTATATAAGAGACCTACTTCTACTAGAATAAGGAGGCCGTACTTACTAATCTTACGCTACTTAATTAGATAATAATACCTCTAGCTAATAGAATATAGGCTTAGGCTTAGCTAATATATTACGCTAATATAATAAGTTAGCCTCTAGTAAGAATAAATAGCGACTAGATTATATATATATTACTAGTAAATCTAAGTTAGAAGCCTATAAGATATTAGTATAGTATAATATTATTAATCTAAGTAAGTAACTAGTAACTAATAAGCGTACTTTAGAATAGAAGAAGTATATAAGGAACTTTATTACTAAGTATCTTAACGACGAAGAGTTCTATACTTATATCTAAGGCCGTTACTAAGATAACGAGCGAGATAATATATATAACTAGCGAGCTAATACTATCTCTAACTAATAGTTAGCTAATTTAATACCTACTACTAAATCTAGTATAAGTAGAGGTAAGAAGATACTTATCTTAGTAGTATTTATTATCTCTTTAGTCTAATATAGTTACGATATAATAGATCGATAGCTTCTTAATAACTATTTAGAATACTATATAATTAATTACTATCTAAAGGCTAGTTTCCGATCTACTAAGATATATAATAATTTAGTAATTAAGACTAGAATAATAATCTTCGTAATTTAGATCTTTAGAATAGCTAGACTAGATCTTAGCTAATATAAACTTAAGCTTACGAATATTACTTATATACCTAGCTTTTATTCTAATATCGTCTCGTACTATCGTATTTAAAACGATACCGACTTATAGTAGTATAGATATAATAATATTCTTTATTAAAGGCTTAATAGATAAGATTATTTAGTATACTAGCTTATTACTCTAACTAATATCCTATTCTATTAGAATATATAGTCTAGTTAGTAACCTAGTAGGAGATACTAAGATAGGCTAAATTATATAATAATAATTATATAACTTATATAAGCTAATATCTTTTAGGTTTAGCTCTAACCTATAGAAGAATAATATACTTACTATTCCTACTTTAGTCCCTACTATTCCTTATAGCTTCTATTATAGTTTATAATCTATTTATATCTATTAGCCCTCCTTAGCTCGATAGATTATAAGCCTAGATTTATAACTATAAGATAGAAAGACTAAAGTAGTATAGGTTACTCTTAAACCTATAAGTCTAGCTCTAGAAGGAAGAGGCAAAATAGAAGAGGGAGACTTAAAGTAGATCTATATATATTATATAAAGAAGCCCTATATATATAAGCTATAAAAGAACCTAGTAAGGTATACTTAGAAAGTATAAAGGGAATAGATAAGCCTAAGTTTTAAGTACCTTTTAATAAGCCTTAGTTTAAGTATCTAGTACTACTAATATTCTAATCTATAGATTATAATAGTTAGGAAGGACTTAAGGAAGTTATTAGCCCTATAGAGTAGGAATCTATATTAAGTTTTTAGTAACCTTTAAAACTAATAGGCCTAGTAGAGCTAGGGATCTATAACTAAGGAAGATAGCTATCTAGAAACTATTATTTTTAGACTAAAGAAAGAGCTTATTTCTAGAGTTTATTTAGGTTTAATTTATAGAAGAAATTATAGATTAAGAAGGTAGAATTAGTAAGAGAAGGGCTATACTAATCTTAATAAGAAAGAATTATAAATTATAGTTTAAGATAATTAGGATATATCTAATAAAGCTAAAGATTAAATAGGTACTAGATAAAGTAGTCCTTAGTATCCTAGTATCTATACTATCTAAGTATATCTTAATAATATTATTAGAATTACTAGACTAGTTAATTAGAAGAGTAAGTTATAAGGTTTATAATATAATAGTATTATATAAAATATTTATCTATATTTTAGAAGATAACTAGGATAAATATTAAGAGCTTAAATATATAAGATATCTATAGATATAGATAAAAGGAAAATATAAGAGGAAGCTTTAAGTAATAGGAAGAAGCTTACTCTAATAATATACTAATTTTAGTATAAAAGAAGGCTAAATAGTTAATAAAGTATAGTAAAGTCTAAGTAGTATAGCTAAAAAGATAGTATTAATCTCTCTATAGTTTAAGGAAATTAAGACTAAGAAGAGAAGGATTTAATAGCTTCTAGTAGCCCTTCTAGAATTATTTAGTACTATTAGGGATAGAATAGATCTAAGGTAAGACCTAAGCCTATAAGATATTCTTAGTATTCTAAGAGAAAAATAGGAATAGATAATAAGCTAGAAGATAGCTATATTTACTAAGAAGAGAAATTAGATAGATAGAGATTTATTATACTTCTTATATAAAGGAAAGTACTAGATTAGAGAATATCCTAACTTAGATAAAATAAAAGTAGCTATTAAGCTAAAGTAAAGCTATAGGATAGTAAAGAAATAATCTCTATCTAGAGCTAAGAGGGAATCTTTACTAAGTAAGAAGTAACTTAAAGAAATAGTAAAGAAGCTAAGCTTAAAGATATAATCCTTAGAGAAGAAGACTAGGAAACTATCTTCTAAGAAAGCCTATATAGTAAAAGATATAGAGGTATCCTCTAAGTTATCTCTTCCTTCTAAGGAAGAAAATATAGATAAGATAGCTTATTTAACTATTAAAGTAAAAGATAAGTATAAGCTATCTAAATAGCTACTTAATTCTTATACTTCTACCTATATAACTAATTAAGAATTACTCTTTAGAGATATAAAGCCTCTTAAAAGGAAGAAGTAGATTAAGGTTAGAGATAGCTACTTAATAGCTATATATATTAGAAGTATAGTTATAGATAGAAGGAAGGGAAAATAGATTATATTAAAAGGTATTCTCTTTATATCTAAGCTTAGAATTAATCTTATTTCTTAGAACTAATTTAGTAAGTAGTTTAGTATTTAACTACTAAAATTTATACTTTATTTACCTAATAGAAAGCTAGTTATCTAGATAAGGCTTTTAAGAGGAATACTATTTATTAAAAAAATTAGCTAAGATCTAGATAAACTTATATACTAGTATATTTCCTAGGACTTAATAAATAATAATATCTATATCTTTATAGTCTAGACTAATTAGGATTAATAGGAGCTATAATATAGAAGAGTTAGATACTTTAGAAAAGGACTTCTAAGAGATCTTTATAAAGTTACTAATCTAAAGGAAAAAATTCCTATCTCTATAAAATACTAGCCTTATAGAGTATATTCTTTAGCTAAGATAAAGAAATATAGAAGAAAGGAGACTAAGAGAAAGCCTACTAGACTTTCCCTTATCTTAATTAATATCTATAGACTACTACCTATATTAAGGCTAGGTTTTAAATAGTAGTTTAAGATTATTAATAACTTTTCTAGAAAGAAGTAGGTATTCCTATTAAAGTTAAAAGAAGATATAGTAGATATACTATAGAAATAGAAAAGAAAAGCTAAACTATAATTAAGAAATTAGTTTTAGGTAGTAAGAAATAATAGGATAAGAGAATTACTTATATTACTTAAGTAGTAGAAGAAGGAATCTAGAATCTCCTACTATATAACTAAAGTATATAACTTAATCTAAAATAGAGTTATAGAAAGGTCTATCTAGATATCTAAGGAATATATTAAAGTAATACTTAAAGAGTTAAATATACTAGTTAAATTCTAGCTAGAAGTATTAAATATCTATACTATTATAAGAAATACCCTTCTAAATAGGCTAGATATTAATAGATTTAAAGTTTTACTTAATAAAGCTTTTACTAGAAAGAGACCTTCTATATTATACTTTAAGGTTTAGGGATATAGAGTAGTTATATATATAGATACTAAATCTTAGCTAGTTAGAATAAGATTAAATAAGCTAATAAATAAAAAGAAAGATACTATATTTATTAGCTATATATCTAATATATCTAAAATATAGTTATTCTAGGAGCCTAATATAAAGACTATAAGAGCTTATAATAATACTATCTAGTTTAAGAATAAGAAAGGAGGGGATATAACTTTAAATATCCCTAGACTTAACTAGCTAAGCTAAGCTCTAGTTAGAAACCTAGTTAGTAGGCTAGTAAGAAAGGAGAAACTAGATCTAAAACTACTATAAGTTTAGCTACCTCTACTACTAAAGGATAAGGACTAATATTAGATAATAGATAATCTAGAAGAAGAAAAAGAAAATTATAAATAGTAAGCTCTAAATTAGAGCTAAGAGGAATCTTAGTAAAATAACTAGAATATCTATATTTAAAAGAAGAATTTAAAGAGAAGAAGATTAATCTCTAATAAAAAGTTAAGACAAGAAAGAGTTTATAATATAATTATAAAATTAACTATATAGAAGAGACTAAGAGAATTAGAAAATAATAATTTCTCTAAAGCTAAATATTATAGAGCCTTTATCTACTTAATAAAAGATCTAAATCTAAATATAGATTAGATAGATAAACTTCTAGAGTATATTTATAAAGTTATATTCCCTACTTTTATACTAGAGATTATATAAAAATAGGAGGTTCTAATTCTAAGAACCTACTAAGAGGTAATATAAGATCTAAAATAGGATTATATATAAAAAGAGATAATCTAGAAAAAACTAATTATACTTAAGAGTAACTATACTTAGGATTAAATAGTCCTATTAAAGGAAGTAAACCTAGTTATCTTAAAATAGATATTTAATATAAAGAGACTAATTAGTAGAGTAATTAATAAGTTTAAGGTAAGACTAGTTATAAGAGGGTTTTTCTAGAAGTTTATAATAGATTTCTAAGAGATATTTATACTAATAGTTAAATATAATATATTTAGGATATTTATAGCTACTATATATAAAAAGGATCTAGAATTATACTAGATAGATATAAATAATATATTTATTAAAAGTACCCTATAAGAAGATATCTTTATAATTCCTCTACTAAGAGTAGAAATTCTAAAAGATATAGCCTTAAAAATTCTAAGAAGCTTATATAGCCTAAAATAAGTAGTAAGAGACTAGAATAAGCTATATATCTTAAAGCTAGAGAGAATAGGATTCTATTAGTTAGAAGTAGATCTATATTTACTTATCTATAAAGGGAGAAACCTAATAGTTTTAACTTATATAGATAATATTCCTATTATAGTACTAAAGCTAGAAGATATTCTTTAGTTTAAGAAGGAACTAGATAAGATATTTAAAATTAAAGACCTAGATAAATTAACTAAAATTCTTAGAATAAAGCTTACTAGAGATAGAAAGAATAGTACTCTAAAGCTAAACTAAGAATACTATATCTAGAAAAACCTTATAAAGTTTAGAATAACTAAAGAAATAGCTTACCTAACCTTATTACTACTTAATAGCTATAAGAGCTTAAGAAAGTCTAACTTAAGTAAAGAAAAGTATAATAAGACTAAGTACTAAAGTTAGAATAGTATATAGATATAGCTAATAACTATAATAAGACCTAATATTACTTTTACTCTTAGGAGACTTAGATTATATATATTAGATCTATCTAAGAGATATTTAAAAGTACTTAGGAAACTAGCTAGATACCTAAGATTATTCCTAAGTTTAGGCTTAATATTTAGGAAGGGAGGAGGAAAGCTAATAGGATATTTAGACTCTAATTATATAATAGATAAAGCTAATAGAGTCTTAATCCTTAGAAGTATCTTCTTTCTTTATAAATTACTAGTTTCTTAGATAAGTAAGAAGTAAAAGTTAGTTACTATATTAACTATAGAAGCTAAGTATATAGTTATAAATATATATATAAAGTAATCTTAATTCCTTATAGTACTCTTAAGGGAGATAGACTATATATAGTTAGTAGGAGAATATTTATTCTAGCTACTAATTAAAGGAAATTCTTATATAGTAAATAAAATTAGACCTATTTAGATTATAAGAGATAACTAGATATCTTTAATCCTAGTTAAAGATACTTATATCTATAAGAGATTAAAATATATTAATGTTAGCTTTAATAAGGTTAGAAATCTTTAGTAGTAAAGAAAAATTATAGTAGAATATACTCTAATAAAAGAGATAGTAGCTAATAGCCTAACTAAGCTAAAGATAGAGCTATAGTTCTAGGAATTTATTAGATAACTATAGCTTATATAGTAAAAGGAGAATATATAGAGAATAGAGTATTCCTTTATATCCTCTAATACTAGATCTAGGAATTCAATCTAGTAGATTAGATATACTATACTAACCTAGAAGCTATTATATCTAATTAGCTAGTTAAAATTCTTAATTAATCTTATATCTTTAATTAGATTTAAGGACTAACTATCCTAAGTAGGAGTATTAGAATATATAGTCTAGTTAGTAATCTAGTAGGAGATACTAAGATAGGCTAAATTATATAATAATAATTATATAACTTATCTAAGCTAATATATTTTAGGTTTAGCTCTAACCTATAGAAGAATAATATACTTACTATTCCTACTTTAGCCCCTACTATTCCTTATAGCTTCTATTATAGTTTATAATCTATTTATATCTATCGGCCCTCCTTAGTTCGATATACTCTTCTTTAATATTATTATACCTATATATAAAGATATTCTAGTATCTCTTTATATATATATAAGTACTCTTAGCCTTAATAAGCGCTTACCTAATACTAATAGTAACGATCTAGTTAATAAGCTTCCTTCTAAATACCTATACTTCGTAACGCTTAATCGATACTCGAATAGTACTAAGAAGCCTATTAATCCTAGAGCTACTATTTTATTACGTAAGCTACGCTAAGATCGATACCTTACTATATACTAATAGTATATAATCCTTAGATATATTACTATCGACTAAATTAACTATATTAAGAAGTATCTTCGTAGTACTAAGATTAATAAGACTAATTTAGAAGAAGATAAAGTACTAAGAGTTATTAAATATAAGGTATATACTATAGTAAAGGTAATATAAGTTATCTTATACCGCTTATATAAGTAAGTAGATACGCCGCTTAGGTACTTTACTATAGATATTATCTTTATAAATAAAGTACTTAATAGAAGTTAGTATATTCTTTATATAAACGACCTAAGTACTAGCTTTAACTTTATTAAATATATACTTAATAAGGTATTAGAAACTATATATACCTTTATCGTAGATCTAGTCTAGTTTATAAGCTATATAGATCGAGTCCTTATATAGCTTACTACCGATTAAGACTCTATACTTATAATATCTAGTAGGTTATTATTAAATAACTTCTATACTATCCTATATAATAATAATATTACCTAGATACCTACCGCTACCTATACGTAACGCTAAGACCTAGCTAAACGTTATAGCGCTATACTAATTATTATAGTATACTACCTTTAAATATAAGCTAAACTATTTAAGAACCTATAGCCTAAGACGATCTACGCTACTACTTACCTAATAAACTATATACTATTAAAGCGCTTTAGATATCGTATAGTATAGGAAGTTATAATAGAAGTTAAGCTACTTATTAATTACTTAGGAGTATATAGCGATAAAGTATATACCTGTAAGCTTAGTAAGTAATAACTAGAAAGGCTATAGAAGCTAGAGCTAAGAGTATATATTAGCTACTTAGTTAGTTACTATAGTAATAATATCTACTATATTTAGGTACTATCTATTAAAGAAGTTATTATTACCTCCGACGTTATATTTAATAAGCGGACCTTCTATAAGTCTAGCGATCTAGATATTAGTATCTACGATTTAGCTATTATTAAGCTTATTTATATAAAGAAGCTAGTAATAGACTTATATAAGTTATAGTTTAGTAAACTATATAACGACTATATAGCTATATAGGCTAATAATAATATAGCTATTAAGTTACCTACTAACGAGATACTAGCCGAACTTCTAGTAACTAAGTAATTAATATAGCTCTTAAATACCGACTTTACTATAGTTAACGATAATAATGCTATAGTAGAAGAAGCTAACTTCTATCGTTATATAAAGAGGCGGAAGCTAATATATAGCTATATCGATATCGACTCTTCTATAGAGTCTATACTAGTTCTAGCTACTATAGGATATTCTAAGCGCTAAGCTAATAAGGTTTATTAGGCTAACGCTATACTATTTAAAGTACTTTCTTAAGGGATAGAAGAGATATACGACTTTAAGAAGTTCTATAAAGAGGTTACTACTAGTACTAATATTAGTTAGTCTATATAGGGCGATCTTATAAACTTCGAATATAACTACTTATTAATAATAACGCCTAAGTAACGCTTAGTATTATATACTATAATTAGTAGTATAGTATTTACTAGTATTATTAAAGTATAGCTTAATAAACGACCTTACTATAATAATTTAGTACTAGAGCCTTATTACTAGAGGAAGATAAGGAAGTACTTATACTATTAATAATTTAGTATAGCTACTAATAAGGAGTTTACTAAGATACTAAAGATAAAGATCTTCGAATAGATCGACGTTACCGATATTCTATTATATAAGTATAGTAACCCTTTACTATTAATATAGGTCTTTAAATATAAATTTAACGAATATAGTAAGTTTATTAAATATAAGGTAAGACTATATATAAGGAGTAATCTTTAGTTAACTCTATACGATATATTTATAATAACTATTATAGCTAAGGTCTTCCGCTTCTACTATACTATAGTAGCTATCTTTAACCTAGAAACTAAGTAGTTTAATATTATAAATATCTTCCTTAACTTAGACCTACTCTACTAGATATATCTCTATCTACTAGAGGGATATTATTAGTAAGATAAGTTATTACTTTTAAAGAAGGTACTTTATAGTCTAAAGAAGGCTCTAATACTATAGTAAGCTAACCTTTCTATAATCCTCGAAGAGCTTAGTATAGTACTAGTACTAGACTATCCTTACTTATATTATATAAATAGAATACTTATCTTCTTCTATATCGACGATATCGTCTTTATATATTATAAGGATAAGAAGGAGGCTACTAAGTAGTTTAAAGAATAGCTATTTAGCTAATACGAGATAATCTTACTAGATCTACTAAGCTAGTTTCTTAGTATTTAGATTATCTATAATCGCTCGAAGAGGCTTATCTAGCTATCTTAATTATAATATATAATAAAGATAGCTTATTACTTTTAAGTAAAAGCTAAGAATAAGTATAAGAGGTCGCTATTACTAGCTAATATCGATCTCTTAGTATCTAAAGGTTATTAAATAATAGCTAAAGAGATAGAAGCCTATTAGTAGTATATAGGCTCTATTAATTAGTATACTATTAAAATATAATCTAACGTTATAAAGACGATATTATTACTATTATAGTATCTCGTTAACCTAACGATATAATACCTCGAGGCTACTAATTACTATATAGCCTAGTATCTCTTAGTAATATACGACCGCTTACTAATATATAGTTCTTCTAAAGATTATAAGGCCTATATCTATAAGGACGAAGTAAACGACTTACTACTATATATATAATCTAGCTTTATAGATATAGTAGATACTTCCTTTACCGACTATAAGGATTATAAGTCTAGTAAAGACTAGATCTTCTTTACTTATAATAGATCTACTAACTAGAAGGCCGCTAAGTAGTCTATAGTTACTAAATCGACTACTAAGACCGAGCTTACTATACTATTATATACTAGCTTAGAACTTATATAATAGAAGAAGTTATTTAGTTAACTAGCGCTAAAGTTTAATCTAGTACTATATAGCGATAATCTTTAAATAGTTAGGCTATCGACTAAAGAAGGATATATTAATAGTAAGCTTAAGTATATTAATATTTATAAATATTAGCTATACTAAGAATATATAAAGAGCTCTATTAATATTAAGTAGACCGATATATATTTAATACTAGCTAATAGATTAATAAAGATCCTTCTACTATAGAAGTATAGATCCTTTATTTATCTACTAAACCTATAGCTAGTCGGTAAGAACGGATAAGATAAGCTAAGTAATAAGGTTAAAAATACGTAAGGACCTAAGTTAATAGACTAGGCTAGTATAGAGCCTTAATTATTACTATAAGAAGGACTTAATTCTTCTTAAATTAACTTCTTCTATAACGATAATCTTAGCCTTATATATAGTAGTAGCTCCGCCGCCGCTAGTATAGTAATTTATACTAGAATATAATAAGTCTATATAATAGTAGTAACGGCGTATTCTACGGAAGTTTAAGAGGCTTTATCTATACTAATAATTACTAAGCTATAGTATATTTATTTACTTACTAAGATAAAAATATATAAAGCTAAGAGCTAGTAAGTTAGCGAGTAATTAGCCTTAATTATTACTATAAGAGGGTCTTAATTCTTCGAAGATTAATACTCTATAACTATTAATCGTCTTAGTCGTACTATTAGTAGTCTCTACTACTAGGGCTCGATAAATTAATAACTACGACGTAGTATTAAATATAGCTAAATATAATAGCTCTATATAATACTAGAAGCTATACGTTCTATAGAAGTTTAAGAGTTATCTTCTATAGTAATATATATAGAAGAGCCTTACTAGGGCTATAAAAGATTACCTTCTAATCTATTAATAATACCCTTACTATCTACTAAGGATTTAACTTATTATATACCGCTAGTAATAGTAATATTACGTAGACTAAATATATCTCTAGTAGAGAGATATTATATAGACTAAGTATACTACTAGTAGTAGCTATCCTTAGTAATACTTAATTAAGTAAATAAATCTTTAACTCTATAAGATTACTAGAGCTAAGCCGCTCGCTAAAGTACTAAGTATTTAACTATATATAACTTAGCGCGAGATAGCGCTAGAGATACTATATTTATTTACGTTACCCTTTATATACTTTCTCTCTTTTTCTAATAACTATTAAGATAGTATAGATCGCTAATAGCCTATAGGTACTACTACTATACTATAGATTCAACTCGTTATATAATAATAACGTTAATATATAGAGCTCTTAGAAGTCCTTATTATCGTATTAAGTACTTTTACTAGCGCTATTTACTAGAAATATACTTAATCGACTTAATTTAAGTTATTACTACTACGAACCTTCCTACTATCTAAGATCTATCTACTACTAGACTAATAGTAAATATATAAGTATTATCGTTACTATAATATTAAATATAGATATAGGGTATATAGTCTAGTAGTACGACGTCTTATAGTTAGTACTAACTACTAGAAGAGCCTAGGTTTAATTCCTAGTATATTTACTAAAACTACGTAAACTTCTATTTCTATAGTTAGATATACTTCCTAGAAGGACGAGGTTATATATAGTTTCTAGCTTTTTATCTTTTTAATATATAATTATATAAAGATTAATATACTAGAATAAAAGTTATTTAGATATTAATTAGTTACTAGTTATATAGTCTAACTAGTAAGACAACCTATTTATATAGATAGATCTAGGTTTAATCCCTAGTACGATTACTAAACTAGGCGAACTTCTATTTCTATAGTTAGATATACTTTCTAGAAGGACGAAATATTACCTAGTTTCTACTTTTTACTATTTTAAGATATAATTATATAAAGATTAATATATTAGGATAAATATTATTTAGATATTAATTAATTATTAGTTATATAGTCTAACTAGTAAGGCAACTTATTTATTTAAATAGATCTAGATTTAACTCCTAGTATAGTCTTAGAACTATATAAATTTCTATTTCTAATATTAGGTAGACTTTAAAGGAGGTAGAGTTTATATAGTTTATACTTTTTCTACTTTACTTTACTTATAAATTATCTATTTTTATAATACTAAAAGCGAATTAATAATTAAATTAATAAGAATAATTTAATTTTTAAATAATCTAATTAGATTAGGTTTATTTAGTTTTTAATAGAATTAGATAGCTTATTATTTATCTAGATAGTTATTATATAATAAGCTAAAGGGGTATATCGTGACTAAGCTAAACCCTATACTCCCTTAGTAGAGATAGAGGGTTAATTAGCGCTCTTATTACTAGTATATCTCTACTAATTTTAGAGTAGAGGTTCTAATCGTTCCTCCTTATATTAAGAAATACGTTTTTACTATTAGTATATTAGCTAAGCTACGTACACTAACAGTTAGTGAAGCTTATAATAGAATAATATTTGTGTTATCTAAAGCTTCTTAGTAGACCAACAATTGCTTCTATGCTTCTGCTTCCCTAGGAAGAATGCTCCGCTTTCCGAACAAGGCTAACAAACTCTCTAGGATCAGGCTGTACCAGGATATTAAGGAGAGATGACTTCATCATAATAACATATAGACACCAAGTGCGACCGTTCATACTAACATAGAAGACCGCATACATTGAACATCAATATGAGATCAATCTCATTCCTTCTGGTTGCGCTGGCCGCAATCAGTGCCGCAAAGCCCCAAGCTTCAGACCCAATCGACGTCGGACTCCATGTGATCTGGTCGTACCCTGGTCCTAAGATTCCTCAGGAACTGACAGACGCTGTTAAAGCTGGCAAAGTCGGAGGGGTGATATTCTACGACGAAAATATTAAAAATGCACAAGATTTTCCTGGTCAAGTCAAAGCACTCCAACAAGCTTATCAGCAATCATCCGGATATCAAGGCTTCCCACTCCTCATGGTGACAGATCAAGAAGGAGGCATAGTCAATCGCTTTCCTGGGGGGCCCGATTCAGCAAAAGTTGTTGGACAGGCCGGTGATCCTGCTGCGGCTGGTACGAAAGCAGGAGCTACCATTGCCAAGATCTTCGCAGCGAACAATATCAATGCTGACCTGGCTCCTGTGCTGGACGTTACACGCAAGGCTGGGGATTTTACAGATCGAGAGCAGCGCTCATTCGGATCTAATCCAGGTCTCGTCGCGAAAGCAGCAGGACCTTGGATCACAGCTCTCCAGTCAGCCGGCTATCCTGCGACTGCGAAGCATTTCCCGGGACTAGGAACTGCAGCTGCGGATGCCAATACCGACTTGAAGCCTGTCACACTCACGGTCTCTGCGGATGAGCTTCGACGAATAGACATGAAGCCGTACGAGACTGCGATTGCCAAACAGATCTCTATGGTCATGACTTCGTGGGCAATATACCCAGCATTGGACGATAAGAACCCCGCCGGTTTGAGTCGCACTATCGTCCAGCAGGAATTGCGTCAACGACTTGGATTCAAAGGCGTCACCATTACCGACGCTTTGGAAGCAGGGAGTCTCAAGGCATTTGGAAACACTGGAGAGTTGGCAGTGAAGGCTACTCAAGCTGGTATGGACATCCTTTTGGCCAGCGTTCGTGATGTGAAACAAGGGGACGAAACATACAGCGCTGTTCTGGAGGCACTGTCGAAAGGAATAATTGATCGAGGAGAGTTCAAGGAAGCGACGGAGCGGATCGTCCGCATGCGGAGCTCACTGAGAGGTTGAAAGAGAATTCCTGTAGAGCATTCATTGAGACCTTGTCGAGTCAAGGTCGTGTATATACATTATTAAATCGACATGTGTTGGTCATCAGCAACCTCTCAAGGTTGTCCTTCGTCGTCCCATCTGAAAGCCGAAGGCGTACAAGCTTCAGGAACGGCTCCAACGATAGGCGCTCCGAGACACGGCGCTGAGACGGTGCTGCCACCTCTGAGACTGCTGGCCCAGTCTTATTAGTCCGCTCGGAGTCCTGCCTTGGGCGGCATCATTTAAGAAGTCATATCGTGGAACTTCGAAGTGCTCTCGCTGTCCGAGATAATGCTTCCGACATCGCCTGGCACGATTCTCTTCGACAACTTCTCGCCCTTCCAGGCATTGAATCTAGCCATGAGAGAAGTTTCCTTCTTCCACAAACACTTTCCGGATGCTGTAGGGCAACCGGGCTCTCTCTTCCATGCAGCGTGCTTCTTGCCGTCAAGAAGGTCGGTCACGATGTTCTCGTCTCTCTGCTTCACGCCAACTGGCAACAAGTTTTTGGCCTCGAGAAGTTCCTCTACGATCTCTGGCTCGTCCCTCTTCACTCCGACAGGCAATAGATTCTTGGCTTCCAATAGCTCTTCGACAATCTCGGGCTCGTCCCTCTTCACCCCGACAGGCAATAAGTTTTTGGCCTCAAGAAGTTCCTCCACGATCTCAGGCTCATCTCTCTTGCGGAAGCCGACTGGGAGCCCATTCTTCAGCTCCAAAATCTCGGTCAACGGCTCCGGTGTAATGTCACGTTCGCTGAGTGTCTTGGCTTGAGTGAGACTCTGAGGGAGGGTCTCAATAGTTTCGAGTGGTGATGGGTCCTCGTAGATCGGCAGAGCAATAACAGTGGCTGACAGTGCCAGAATGGTACCGACGGAGAAGCGCATGGTTGCAAAAGTCGTTCCGGATCGAAATGAAGACCCAAGAAAAAGAGTGGACGGCACAAGAGTTTGGCCAACGGAGAAGTCTCACAAAGACTCTCGAATCTGGTTCATCGTTAACATTGGTTCCGGTATGTCTCACAAAGTGTTCTTACCGTTTGAAGAAGGCGACGACAGTGCTGAATGAAAGGGCGGATGAAGAGAGACTCCTACAAGCAGAAACGCAAGACCTGGATGTCAGCGACAGGAGACATCCTCTTAAGCAGATCTCATCCTGCTATCTGTCGCGTAAACATCGCGTGCATGTTGTCCCAGCTTCATCATCAAACTGTTCCCAAAAGCATCGACCGTTGGAGAGTCAGAATAGGCTTTTGCTCAGATCTTAGTCGAAACAAGCCGTAGGGTCGTGCAACGGTCAAGCCGCACTTCTTAGCCCGAAGCTGTAAATGACATAAGCTTCCACTGTGGTGTTGCACGTGAAGATCGATCTTGCTACTAGGATATTGGAGCTTTCTTCAACACACGCCATAAAGAATTGGTCGCTCACACATGCAGTCGATGTAAGTTGTCATGAACAGTGCCAGACATGTCTCTTCAAAGCTTTCAAGAGCTGCAAGAACACCAGATCCTAATAGGAGATGTCGTTGATCCTCTCAGCCGCATCGAAAGATTCAATTGGCCGAAACAGTGTCGAAACTCCACAAAGGATAAAGATCATCGCATAGAGTTCAAGCCTTTTGCAGATCAACCATATTTTGGGAGTTGCAATTCATGGGCACCGGTAGGAGCCCTTTGCAACATGAAACCACATTTCCACGATCCTTCGTATCGTTGTAGATCGTGGCGGATTTCAGCATTCTGCCACCGACATCATCCATCAAGCCAAGAACCATCCATCTACAGGAGAAGGAGAAGGAAACTCACAGCTTCTCATCAATCATGGTGGACTGAACTCACCATGAAGCGACGGGCCTCCGGAGACTGCGAAAGAAGACGAGAAGATGAAGTGGTTGAAAGCGGAGGGGGTTGATGTCGAGACTTCGGATTCGGAAAAAGAAGAAGACCGACTTCTCAATGGAAATCGCCTGGCAAAACCAAGACGAAATGCCAGCATCAGCATAATCTCAATCGCCAGCTACACCCTCCTCATCTCAATAATCCTAATTCAAGCAATTCTGTTGATCCAAGTACGAACAGAGCTTGCAGAGCGGCCTCCAAAAACCACCATCTTCGGACTCAAGACAGCTCGAAACATTCCTCGCACCAGTGGTTTGCTAAACAAGTATTGGCAAGGCGACGAACTCGAAGAACCGGATAAAGCCTGGGATGCGATCAACTCCGGCCATGGGGCCATTGTTGTGACACCGGAGTTCAAAGAACAGCACGGATTACCGGACTCGATTCGCCATCCTTTTCATCAGGATATGTATGCCTATGCTCTGGAAGCCTACCATATGATACATTGTATCCAAGTCCTTCGCAAGGATTTTCTTCTCATACGAGAAGGCAAGACTCCGACCAAGCCTTTGGAGCATGCTATGCATTGCTTTGATGCTTTGCGACAGAGCGTGATGTGTCAGGCCAGTGATGAACTGCTTGTGATTACTGGACGTGGTCATGCGAGTGGCTTCAATCAAATGAGAATGTGTCGGAACTGGGACGATTTGCGAGACCTTGCCACTGAGAAGACTGCTTGCTATTGGGATGACGACCTACCTCCCGAGAAAGAGGACACAAGGTGGGCCATGTGTGATGGAGGATATGACGGCTTACCTGTGGGCGCCATTCTGGAATGAGCTACGACTCCGCCGTGCAACTCGTGCGGCGGTCGGCATGTCGCAGACGGTGTTTCAGTGTCGAGCATCGGATACAGAGCGCGCATATCGACACTGAAGACTTTTGGTTGCTGGAGTCCGTCCTTGAGCTGTTGTCGCCGTTTCTGAGCGTGTATTAGCTCATCTCGTGCAAGGGCTGTGTAAGGAGATTCTGACTACGAGCGCGGACACCCCGTGTTTCTAGAATGAAGAGCTTCGGAAGGCTTCTTATGCATTATGAGTGGAGCTGTATTGGACTTCTGTTCTTGGAATTCTGCCCTCACTTTCACCGAGCTTTGTGCTCTATACCTTCGCAAATAACTTCCTGTTCCTCGAGAACCTTGCGCAGCCGAGGAATATGGCACCAACAACCAGCATTGCACCGGCAAAGCCGGACAACGCAAGATATCCCTGCTCCACGAGCTCACCTGCAATCGGTGTTCCAAAAAGTCCTGTTAGCGATACGGATGCCATAGCAAGCCCGACTGCTGCGCCTCTGGTCTTCTCGTCGGCCAATATCGTAGCACATGCCAGCTGGAGACTCATGATCGCGCCGGATGTGAAACCATAAGCAATGGACCACACAACCAGACCTGCGATACTGGTAGCCTTCGTCCAGCAGAAGACCACGATCGCGGAGAAGAATGCCGAACAAGTCAGGATGTTGAAGTGGCCGAAATTGTCCGCGAAGATGCCAGGCAGGATTCGTCCGAACAGCGATGCGCCGTTCAAGATCGATACGAGATAGAAAGCCAGATTTTCGGAGAATCCTAGATGAGTGGCGTAAACGGAAACGTAGAACAAGGGTGCAAAGAAGCCGAAGTATGCTGTGGCTAGGCCTAGGCACATGAAGATAAAAGCTGGCTGTTTCAGCTTGGAGAAGTCCTTCTTCGGCTTTGCCTTTTCTTCACTGCTGTTCTCCGCTCCCACATCTGCATTGCTGCTCTCAGTATCGGAGTCGACTTCAGTCTTCGTTGGTCTTCGCAGGCAAAGTAGTGCTAGAGCGAGGAGTGGAATCAGAACGAAGCCCACGATACGCATCGACCAGCCAAAGCTAATCCTGTCATGATTCAGCAGCTGATCCAGCGCAACTGGCCAAAGCACGCCTCCGAATGAGGAGCCTCCAATGGAAACACCTTGAGCAAGCCCTCGATTCCGAATGAAGTACTGAGGTACTATGGTCGAGGTTGAGATGGCGATGAAGGACATGCCGATGGGTAGAAGGACTCCTTGGGCCAAGAAAAACTGGTAGTACTCTCTGCAAAGCGAGACCATAAAGATGGCAAACACTTCAACGATTGATCCACAGAGGATTGGGATTGTGGGACCGAGGCGGTCGGCTATGATGCCTGCAGGCGCAGCAGCTCCAAAGAGCATGAAGGTCGAGAAAGACCCAATCCATGAGATCTGGAAGTTCGAGTATGTTGGCAAGTAGTGTGCGGTGTAGTACTGCTGGAAGACGCCGTATGCGTTCAGGAAGCCGACAGTGCAGAAGTATGCTAAAGCGCTGCCAGCTAAAGCGAGGATAGAGCGCAAGCTGTCAGACGGGTCAGCACCCTATATGTTCTTTCAACTCTCATTAAGGACCCTCCTTACTGCCATTCCGAAGGAAACGATTCTGATTGATTGTTCTGTTGCTCTGTCTGCTTGTCTTGACTTGAGGCATCTGGAGCTGCCGCCGTGGAGACATCGTGCCTGGCATTATCGCTCGAGACCATACTTGATGCTTTACTCATGGTTGTCGAGTGCTCTGCAATGCAGTGCAGGCCTCGAGAACAACTTACTATGAAGTATCCTCTGTTGTGGCCGGATGCTCCATGGCTTCACCCGCACGTCCGCGGACCGCCCGACGCTAAGAAGTGGGTCCATGGAGGTTCCGATGCGTCTTGCTTCTGCTCTCCAGAGCTCTTGCAGGAGCGCTAAAGGTATTCAGTATGATTGACAAATCGACCGCGCCCCGAAAAATACCTAACCGACCCGCATATCAAGGTCGCTAAGAAGCGCATCCCATTCTCGAGGGTTCAACATGGGTCCACTGTCCAGTAAATCCTGCCACATGCCATCAAATTCGAACTCGCCATTCAGGTCCTGCATTACAGGCATCGATGATGCGGGCTCATATCCACCATTTCCATTTATGGGCTGATTGGATCCGCCATCTGTCTGCATGGCTGATTCATTGCTTGTCAACTTGACATGATGCTTTCGAAGGACTGCCATCAGTGAGTCATAAAAGCGATTGCCCATCTGCGAGGTGTGTCGAGAATCTTCCATGACTTTCAAGGCGTATTTCACTTCTTCAATTTGAGCTTGATCATCTTGTCTGTTGACGCAAAGATTCATCACTAGAACCGCCGTCGCATAGAAGATGTGCTGAAGGATGCCTCCCAAGCGAAGAGCTCTGGCTCCCGTGAAAGTGGGTTCATCCTCCATCACGCGTCTTCTAGCTTCGAAGACTGCACGCGCGGATTGTAGTCCCATCATGTGCGAGAATTCGAATCGTGGGTTTTGCTTTGCCCGGACAAGGAAGGGCAGGTGCAACTTGCATCTACGTGTGTTGATCATGAGATTGGCCATGACCGACTGCATAGAGATCTGCGGGGTGTACATGTGCCCATATTCGCGGTGAAGCTGTTGTGTCGGAATGTCGAGACGCAAGAATCGTGGAAGCTCATTGAGCTGTCGTTCGAATTTGGCATCGAGCGTAGCCACTATGGTATAATCGATCGTCTCTGGCTCCAATATGTGGAAAGAGGACCATAAAGCATCTGCGACCTCACGACAAGTCATTCCAAGCTTGATCCGCTGGTGGTAGTATGACATGACTGTAGGCTCTTCAAGACCTCTGGAGAACTCTGCGCCTTTCGTGTTGAGATCCTCGGGGTTCAGGTTCCTCGGCAGCTTGACGCTCATATGGCTCGGGCTGATCGAGTACATGCCTTCCTGGGGCCCGCCTATGAACGACATGAACCAGTCAGTGCAAGTCAGATGCCACCAGCATTTTCTTCGAACCTCGATATCGATAAGATCAGCTTGTGTTGCAGTTGGTAGAGAAGACCCCGGGGCGTCTGTCCTATGCAAGCCTAAGTCTCGGGCCACTGTGATGGCGGTGGCAAGCATCAGTCGAACTCTTGATGTCAAGCCTTCCATGTGATAGTATATGAACATGAGGATTATGCACCCTTGTACACCTTCAAGGGTGCTGGTAATGGTAGACAATCGCATCTGCTCAGTGGCATAGAGACTCTGCTTAGCCCATACCTTGGAGGCCTTCAGAGCTTTCTGCTGATCGCTGAATAATGACTGTCCAGATGAAGAGCCGACTGTCCAGTAGAACCCAACACTCGCGCAAATGCCAAGAATCAACGTGAGTGCTCCTGGATCAACCTCATGTCCAGATTTGATTTTTCTGTAAGTATGCTCAATGCACGATCGAGCACTATCGATGTGCATGATATGCTGCATGGCATCAAGATGCTCGGCATAAGCATCCAGAAAAGCCAATGCGACATCATACGTAGGCACGATGATTGTTCTCCTCTGAGATGTGGAATGGTCAGATGAGAGTGCCTGATCAACAGACTGCGGGCTGATAATGACTCTCTCGGTAAACTCCGGCAACACGGTGTCGACTCTCGCGCCCATCGTCTCCAGCCATGCGGAATCCTCGTCTAACACTTCAGCTTCAGTCTGAGCTCTCGGAGTCGTGGTCTTGGAAGAGGCATGGTTTTGATATACGGGTGAGGTTATTGATGGATTGCGTGGTGGCTGATATGTATCGCCATGACCAAACACAGCTTGCTCCAGTCTTTGAAGGCGTGCCTTCATCAATTTGTTTTCTGCTCGAATGTCATCTTCGTCCGCGATGGTGGTCCCGTCTACTGAAAGAGGTCGTTCTCCTTTGAACTCGCAGGCAACCTTGCGGCTCTGACAATTCGAACACGGTCTCTGTCGATCGCATTTCAATTTTTTCTGCCGACATAATTGACATGACACCGGGTCCTGTCTCGGGCGGTTCTGCCGGTCTTGTGTTCTTATCGCAGGCATCTTTTTGTGCTGCACGACAGAACCTTCATCATCCTTGCCGCGAATGATGCAATATATGCATTCCGCCAAGAGACCAGTATGCGAATGATGCTCCTGCATGCATCGAAGCTTTTGCCAAAACGACTCAGTTGTGGTGTTGACGAAGTCAAGTGCGGCTGAGACGAGTGATGGAGAAGGGATCCGGACAAGAAACTTGTGGCACGGGTAAAACAAAAGGAACCATTAACCGGTAGCATCATACGAGTAGTCTTCCCAAGCATTTATTTGCCAGTTCTATCAACCTGCTGAAATGCTAGATGGTATCTTTGGAGCCTACAATCCCTTCCAAACAAGTGACTTCGCCACTTCGAGATCAGCCTCCAATGGGGTGCTTGCACTCGAATTGCCAACCAGAATTTTATACTGTCCTTTCTCCGACAACCAGGCATCCTTCCCTTCGTGGTAGAAGCTCGTAGCATACTTCTTTGACAATTTGACCTCAGCCTTCTTGCTCTCACCAGCTTTGAGGAAGACCTTGGTGAAGCCCTTCAGCTCCTTCTTCGGTCTGTTGATACTAGGCGATTGAGGTGCCACATATACTTGCACAACTTCAGCGCCATTAACCTTGCCGGTATTTGCCACATTGACAGATACGACAATATCGTCGGAATCTGGTGCTGAGGAGACCTGGATTGACGAAAGGTCGAATGTGGTATACGACAAGCCGTGGCCGAATGGGAAGAGCACTTCTTTCTTGGTCTTTTCGTAGAAACGGTACCCAATGTAGACATCTTCGCCGTAGAACACTCTGTTGTCGTCAGATGTGTAGTTGAGGAATGCTGGGTTGTCTTCGTTGCGCTTCGGGAAGCTCAAGCTGAGTTTGCCAGATGGGTTAACGTCGCCGAAGATTACGTCTGCAACGGCATTGCCAATCTCATTACCTCCATACCAAGCTTGGACGATAGCAGCAGCTTTGTCTGCCCATGGCATTGTGACTGGTGTTCCAGAGTGGACAACGACAGCAGTATTCGGGTTTGCAGCGATAACGGCGGCGATCAACTCGTCATTTCCCGGTGGTAGGTCCATATGCTCTCGATCGTAACCCTCGGATTCCCAGTCAGAGTTCAGTCCTGCGACTACAACAACCTGATCGACCTTCTTGGCCAAGCTGACAGCGCGTTCCAGCTCGACCTTCATGTCGACCTTGCGATGTAAGCCAAGTCGTATGCCGCCTGCACCGAAAGCAGTCACGCCCTCTTTCTTGTACGTGAGTGTAGGCATGCTTCCGAATTCGATGTGGACATTGTAAGTTTTCCCGGCTTCGAGCTGAATGCCGCCGATCTCCTCTCGTGTTCCAACACCGAAGAAAGAGTCACCAGGCCGCTGCTTTGTGAGGTTGTCGACGACTTCTTTGCCATCTACAAACACCTTCGCTGTACCTGCCACTGAACAGCTGAATTCGTACTCTGCTGTCTCCTCTGGAGTGAATGTGCCGTCGATGTCAGCGTAGAACAGATGCGAGTTCAATTGAGGATTCTTGTAGTCGAAGAGGAAAGCATTCGTGTCCTTGATGAGAAGTTCATCAATAGCTTGTCGTCCGCTTTTTGACGGTGGCTCAAGGAAGATCTTCATGATCAATCCGTTGCGGCCATCGCTCGTCTTTGCAACTCGAGATAGCAGAGGAAGTCGCTTCCAGCCAGGAGCCCCAAGCTCGTATTGCACATCCTTGGCCTTTGCTTTGATGCCATCAAGAGGACTGACAGTGTAATACGGAAGTAGAGATGCGGATCCACCTCCGCAGTAAGCAGCAACAGCGGCGTTGGGCCCAATGACGGCGGTGGTCTTCTCCTTCTTGAATGGAAGTATCGAGCCCTCGTTCTTCGTCAAGACTAGACTCTGGGCGGCGATAGATCTAAGGAGAGAAGCTGTCTCTGGCGAGTCAATGGTTCTCTCCTCAGCATTCTCTTCAATCTGTAGAGGTATAAGTTTTTTGATCAGCTTCAGCACTTCAGTCACTCTGGCATCAAGATGGTGTCGTAGCAGCTTGCCGCATCGCATGGCGAGGTCGACCTGCTGTCCTCGCAATGAAGGTGGGCCTGGCATTTCCAGATCCAAACCTGCTTTGATGGACTCTGTGGTCGAATACACGCCGAACCAATCAGACATGACAAGACCATCAAAGCCCCATTCCTCCCTAAGGATCTTCTGAAGAAGCTTAGGGTTCTCGCTAGCGTGAAGCCCATTGACCAGATTGTAGGACGTCATATAGGACCATGGCTGAGCGTCTCGCTGTGCAATCTGGAATGGAAGCAGGTAGACTTCTCTGAGGGCTCTCTCCGACAATATGCTGTTGCTCGACATGCGTTTATCTTCCAGATCGTTGCAAACAAAGTGCTTGAGCGTGGCAGAGACACCTGTGGATTGGATGCCGCTTACTGATGCCGCAGCGAGATTACCGGCCAGCACAGGATCTTCCGAATATGATTCGAATCCACGACCGCCAAGCGGGGAGCGTTGCATGTTCACAGTCGGACCCAGCAGAACAGAAGCACCTTTGGCAATTGCTTCCCGCCCCATGAGCTCGCCGCCTTTCCGGAGGAGGTCGACATCCCAGGTTGCCCCAAGAGCAGTGCCTGAACAGTGTCAGCAGGATTCCTTCCAGATCTGGATGTAGCTAAGACTTACCGCAAGGTAGGCAAGCAGCAGGAACACCATTGAAGAACTTGGTACCACGAACGCCATTAGGTCCATCCGATGTTCTGATTGCCGGTATGCCCAGTCGCGGAACGCCTGCCAAATGCCAGAAGTCGGTACCAGATACTAATGAGATCTTCTCTCCGATTGTGAGCTGTTCCAAAGTCTCCTGGACATCAAAGTCTTTGTATTTGGAAGCCATCTTCTGTCTAAGCTGTGTGCGAAAAAGAGGGTAAGGTGAAAGGGTTAGGAGGTCAGAAGTGTGGAAGACAGAAGAGGTCGTAGAGGTACGAAAGGTTGAAGTCTATCTTTCAGCGTGATAACAGCCTAATAAAGCCAAGTGAAGTCCAGTAGGGCACCTTGAGCTAGGCGATGGCGTGGTGTTTGGCCCTGGCGGAAGAAGGCCCTCCGTCCCATACAGAGACCCGCAAACACGATCACATGGCAGCGTTCGGACAGCGCTCTCTGCAGGGTCACAGCCTCTGCATGCTGCTAAAGCTGTCAGAGCATTGGCTCAGCACGGCGGCATTTCTTGCTCCCCCGAGCTTGGGGTCGAAGATGGTGAGTTGTTGGCCTTGCAAGGTGGAGGCGCTGAGTTTGAAAGCAGCGGATGCGAGGCCCGTTTTCCGCAATGCGGGACCGGGAACTCTTCGGCATGTCTTGAACTTACTCCCTCCTTCATTTGCCGAGCAGCTACACTTCGGTGTCTCGTACGCGTCCAACATCTATTTCTGAGCATTGCTCATCTTGACTGACAGCAACGTTCACAAGAACAGATCTGATAGGACAGGATGCAATGACATGAAAATCGACCTTCACGCTACTCGATATAAGCCATGGCAGCGGTCCGTCTGGCCTTACGACACAACGCTGCTGCTTAATCGTAAGGCATCATTAGTGTGAACGGGTAGCTCTAAAAACATCTTTAGGCCTATGCTCTCGAGTTCGCAGACCGGCGCAGTACAGTGCTAGACTCAAGCGGAGCGGCTGAAGCAAAAAAGCAGCATTGCAAACCAACAGAACCACGGGGACTTGCCTTGGCCCCTATTTGGATGCTATGGTGGACACTACATCAACATCGCCAGTCGGCTTGAATCCCCACAGCGTGTCAGGAATCGGTACAGGCGGGAAAGCCTGAGCCTGTACTTTCTTCGCAGTCTCCAAGAACTTCTGCTTAACAACATCCCACTCCAGCGCTGTATTAACCAGCTTGAAGTCTCGCTTCCGAAATTCTCCCCCAACAAGGACATGCTCAATATCACCGATATTGGCATGCAACATAACAGCCGCAATCGGATCCGACCAGCCAAGCATATTCGGGGAGTCGCCATTAAAGACCACGATATCAGCCTTGGCGCCGACCTTGAGCACTCCAATGTCATCTCTCCATAGAGAGCGACCACCTTGACGAGTGGCCATCAGAAATCCTTGCTCAGCAGTCATCGGAGTCGTTCGTGGAATCAATCCAGTCTCTCTGAGAAGCTTAGTGAAATTCACATCTCGAGTCCGTTGCAACCACAGTCTAGCTTGCGTCAGAATATCGCCCGAGAAAGTAAAATTCGTATCGACACCAAGCGAAGCCTGATCAGAGATGAGATGTCCCGTCGTCTGTCCATGTCCATAATGGAACTCCGACTCCGGCGTAACGGAAACATGAAAATTCGTCTTCCTCAAAGACCTCTGCTCTTCGTCAGAAAGGTAAGGACCATGCGACATGATAACAGGAACACCAAGTTCCCTCACACCTCTCTTCTCCATATCCAAAGGCGAACTCCCATTCGAAGGCCAAGGTCCACCAAGATGATGAATCGTCAGAACCTCAACATTCTGCTCTTTGATTGCCTTTCGATACTTCTCATCCGCCGAACCACCTTCAAACGCATCAAACGCCAACCCAATGGCACCAAAGACGATCTCTCCCTCTTCCCAATCTCATTCCATTTGTCCCACTGCTCAGCCTTGGAAAATAACGTATGTTCAATCGGCTCATAACACCACCAAACCCTAGCCCCACCATCCCTCGTAGCCTCATAATTCTTCTCCATATATCCAGCCCCCCAATTACAATGCGCATGATCAACATAACTCGTAACACCAGCGTTCAGTCCCTCGAGATACCCTTCAAGCGTACTAATATATACATCTTCTGGTGAGAAAGCTTTCACAGCAGTTTCAGAACTTTGACTTAACCATTGAAAATAGTGTAGTAAAGTCACATCGGGAGCAATACTTCGATATGCTGTCATCCACATATGGACGTGGGTGTTTGTGAAACCTGGAGATACAATCTTCCCTGTGCAGTCGAGAGTCTCTACATCTTGGGGTGCGTTCAATTCGATGAAATGTGACTCGATTTGCTCGATTCGATCTTCAATGATGAGGATCGAAGCATCTCGAAGAACTTTGATTTTTTGGGTAGAGTCGTCGAAAGTTAGGAGGGTTCCGTTTTTGAGGATTAGGGATTTTGTTGATTGAGACATCTCGTGTGGATGCTTGCCAATAGAGCATAAAGATAAATCAGGGTTTCTTTAGGACTTATTCCAGTAGCTCTTCTTTATTATGAACTGCATCCTCCAGCCAGCTCGCGTTCCTTCGCATTAGCCAACGCCAGCCCCGGTCGAGAAGGTCTCTGCTATGGCCGGAGCGAGGAGCTGATGTACGACACATTCCATCTTCAAACTCAGTCACCTAGGAGGTATGTATGTGATCTGCAGAACTTCTTTCCAAGTACATAGAATGGCGGAAACGCGAAATGCCGAATCGAAGCCGATAACACCGAGCGCAGTGTAGTGTTGTTCGTACAACGACCTGTGAATGGCACTATGTCGTACAAACATGTGAGCAAGTGAGTCTGATATTCAGGGAGGAGGATGACGAAGAGTGTAGAAAATAACATATGCTCTGGTGATGACAATGCTTCTACCCGAATACTCTACACTACGCCATTCGCTATGCTATATCTCTCAGCGCTTTCTTCGCGCGAGCGAAATGGTAAAGAAAGAAAGGGTATATAACTCATGCTGTATTCCACAACTCCAACGCCGTCTCAAGCTTGTCTCTCAGAATGCAAACTGTCGAGTTGAGATTCCACTCTATCGCCGATGAACAATCTCAGAGCTTGGCTTTTGGTCCGTTCCCATTTGCGGCAGTAGCGCTGGCTTCCTTGTTCAGCTCTACCCTGCCACTACCTTGTCCTTCGCCGAAGAAGATGACTTGCACAGTCAAATCGTCTCGATACCGTCTGCTGTACGGACTGGGTAATGTGAGCAGTGCGCTCAGCATATCCTTGTCTTTACCACCAAGAGCATTTCTGACGAGATGTGTCGCTGCGTTCTTGTCCTCTGTGACGAAGCGCTGGTCTTTGCCGGAAGGTACACCCCATTGCTGTTGTCTGATTGGAGCTCTTTGACCTGAACCATCGCCTTGATCGTGGTGCTCGATTGGTAATGAAGAAGCCTTTTGACTGCTGTTGAACCACGATGTGAGCCAGCCAGTGGAGCTAGCTTTGGAATCTGAAGCCTGTGTCTCGAGCCATTGGCCTACGAGTCCGACGACCTCTTCATTTGTGAGCATCTCCCACAGCCCGTCAGTGGCCATGACCACGAAATCGCCATTAGCGGGTTCGATTTGTGTTCGGGTCACGACTGGTTCGGCAGTGACATACGGTGGTGTTTTCAGGTACTTGCTTGCGTTTCGGCCAAAGAAGTTCCTCTTCATCTTCTCCTGAGTCTCGGCACTCCACTTGTAGATGGCATCACCAAAGGCTCTGCTCGGCTCAAGACCTCCAAGGATGCGTCCATTCATGGTGACGTGTGGCTCACCAGGATGTTCAGCCCTTAGACGTGCATCCTCTGAAGGCGTACCGCCTGTTTGGTCGACGGAGAGCGCCGTGGCTGTCCATTTGCCGCTGCTTCCTCTTCGACCCAAGACCGCACGACTGTCTCCAGTGCACGCTACACGAAGCTCTTTCGACCGAGAATCGTAGAACGAGAGAAGAGCACAAGATCCGGACAGAGCTGGCGCAAGTATTTCTGCGGCCACCACTTTTGACTGTGCCTTGAGGACCTTCGCTACCGATTCGTGGACGATCTCGTTGTCAAGCTTCGTGAAGCCTTTCTTGATAGCTGCATCGACAGCATCGGCGGATGGAGTGGTCAGTTTCGGGTCTTGTAATGCTGATTTATAGGTTGAATTCAGCTCCCGTGCAACGTAAGACACGAGTGTTTGCCGCAACTTCGCGGAGGTCGTCCAACCGGAGTGGCCATCGAACACGCCCCAAAACATCCAGTCTGAGCTTGTCTTTCCATCGCTAGCTGCTGCTGTCGTATTCGGCACTTCAACGATCTTCTCGATATGGTCGTCTTCGATTGGGTCGTTGCTGGGAATCTGCACAACATCGTACCGCACCACACCCTCTCCTCTACCTACGAGGTAGCTCTCTTCATTCGTCCTCAATTTGGCAGAGGCTTGTTCGGGAGTGAGCATCTCTAGCACTTTCCGCCCAGAAAAGTCAGTCTCTTTGCTGATGGGCTGGTCTGCTGGAATCTGTGCCGTGAACAGCTGACCCTGCTCAACAATGAGCGCCTTCCTGACAGACTCAGGGACAGTCTCCGGCACGGCAGGAAGAGAGGATGGATTGTGAGTCGGCGATACGGGTGTAGTCGCGGTGGAGTAGCTTCGACCCTGGCCTCCGCTCAAAGCTTGCGAGACAGGCGACACATCTGGCGCAAACGCGGCTGAAGTCGATTGTGCAGTCCGCTGTTCGTAGCCGTAGTATAGAGCTGCCGCGCCGACACCCAGCGCTACAGGTATAGACACTCTCCTCGATAAGCGCATGGACGACTGTAGGGGCTGCGGAGTCCGAGAGGCTATCGTCCGCTGGAAGATGGCATTGTGAGGACCGTTGATGCGTAGTTTCTTGAGCGCTTGACGGGGTGATGGGCGTCTGAATGTGCGCAGGTTCTGGATCACCGCGCGGCGCATGTCAGTGTCCTACCGCAGACACCGCGGGAGTGGCATGTGAAAGCAAGTGAGTGAGTGAGGGAGTGGAAGCGTGAGTGGATGTGACTTTCTGTGTTTCTTTTGCGCATCATCCGCGTTCAGCAAGGAAGCGCCCGAGAAGTCTCCGCGTGGGCGCTGCGCTGGGTTCGGTTCATCGGCAGGCTGGAAATGGTTAGCGTATCTCTTGGCAAGCACAGCAATTCTGGCAGCCGCGAACTTCTCGATTTGAGCTTTGTAGCGACGACGTCGACAAGAAGAAATTCTCCACCACCCAACGATCGCTCCTTCCCTCTCACGCCGCAACGATGTCGAGCAAGACCCAGAGCAAGAAGCCAGCCGGCAAGACCGGTGGCCGTTCCGCCATCGAGGATGTCGTCGCCCGCGAATACACCATCCACCTGCACAAGAGAGTACGTTCAGTTTGATGAAGTCCACGGATGGTGCGGTGTCTGAGATATGGCATCGCGCATCGGGCGGAAGACTGAAGCCAAGAGCATAAATATTAACAATGGGATAAGGTCCACGGCGCTACCTTCAAGAAGCGTGCTCCACGTGCCATCAAGGAGATCCGTGACTTTGCGACCAAGGCTATGGTAGGATCTAGTCCCCCCTATCAATTATGCCCTTCAGTGCTAACATCGCTACCAGGGCACCTCCGACGTCCGCCTCGACCCACAGTTGAACAAGAAGGTGTGGGAGTCTGGCATCAAGGGCGTCCCATTCCGCCTCCGTGTCCGCATCAGCCGTAAGCGTAACGACGAGGAGGGCGCCAAGGAGAAGCTCTACTCCTACGTCCAGGCCGTCAACGTCAAGAACCCCAAGGGTCTCCACACCACCGTTGTTGAGGACCAGCAATAGATGTGGTATCTTGATGGATTGGGAAAAAGTGACTCGATGATGCATCAACTAGCCAGGCGTCCGAGGCGTTAGAGCAAGCCGTGGATGGGCTATGAAGCGCAGGAAAAGCGCATGATTTAGAGGGTACTCCATTAAAGTACGTCTTTGTGCCAATTGAGCACACTTTTCTCATGCTTCACATGCGTCTTTTACCTTACGTCATGTGCATTTCATATTCCGTCTTTTACATGCACGATCTC